>JAJMKU010000130.1:0-122096 GCA_030563965.1 Pichia cactophila
CAAACCCAACAAAATTGCCAGTGACATTTTCTACATGTCATATGATTACAACCACCATCTTTTTCAATCAATGCAAAACATTTAGGACAATCTTTTGTATTGCTTTCTATCCAATTTATTGTTTCACTATCATCTTCACACTTCTTAAGCCATTTTTTGACAGCAATACAAGGACATGGTGAGTGAGATGCTTCATTACAGCTAAAACAGAATTTGTGCTGATTAGCACATCTTACCATTGGTACAAGCATGAGATCCATATGTTCATCCAAACTAGCAACAGTATCAGAATCAAAGCCTAGAAACTCAACAACATTATCGCAATCCGGGTGAGGACAATGTTTGTACTTTTTAGCATTAGTAAGGCAATAATGCGTACCAAGATTATACCAAAATTTTGATAACAGTGATAAGTTATGCTTTACCTCTTTCTCCTCTCTTTCACGTCTAAACATTTCTTGTTGATAATCATATACCTTTCTATTTAGTATCAATTCATCGCTTTCAATATTGAACTCAGTATCACAAGTATCAAAATCATGATCAGAAAAATGGTACATCTTTTTAACTTCGTCTTCAGTTATAATTTGTGATTTTTTCTGTGGTAATGACACTTGCTTAGTATCTCGTCGACTTTTGTATTCACTTAAGATGGACAAATCAGAAAGAATCAAACGCTGTCCACATTTAGGATCTGAAAACGGGCATTCAATTCTAGTAATGGAATCATTGTTTTTCCTCTCAACATACTCAATATAGCAATCGATACAGAACTTATGTTCACAAGTACTGAGTGAAAAAAAGTCCATCGACTGCCCTACTTCTGGCCCACAGTAACATATTCCACATACAATAGAGGGACTGGTTTCTCTTGTTATCAGTTCAGTTGAATTTATCTTTCTCAGTCTTTTCAAGCCGTGTCTTTCATAGAAAAAGTCAACGTTGGACGTATTCATGTAATCATCTATTAATTTATCTTCCTTCCACTGGTATTCGCACAACAACGCCATACATATTCCATAGTCAAGATTCAAGGTTTCCGCCAACTTTTTCACTATTACATGCATTTTTTTCTGTATATCTTCCATATTTAAAGTCTGAAATTTCATTCGGTGTGTTGGGTTGCCAGTTGATGTTTTTGAGGATGGAAATGTGTACATTATCTGGCATTGCATATCTTCATGTATATCATCAAGTCCGATACTATTTTCGTCACTGAAATCAACATCGGAATCATCGTTATATTCAAGTTCATAGGAATCATAGTCTGACATTAAAACTTTCTTGCTTCACCAACCAAATCGGAGTCATATGAAATGTACATGAAAAAGTGACTTTCCATAATTATACGTCGAATTAGGTCCGGCCTTGCTCGAAAAATTCAATAAAAAAACTGAGCCGCATCTGGACAAACACTACGAATAAATACTAATATTTCCAGTTCTATCACCACATACTATAATTGGATACGGTAAGAACAATGTGGTAATAGAAGAAACCATATCCGGTGGAGCAATAGTGTCCTCCTTTGACATTCGTGCTATTGTACTGCCAGCTTCTTTGAACGATAGCTGATGAAAACTCAGATTTGAGTTGATGGATTTTTGAGTAAAACGCTGCTCAGATTCATGAGATTCCATTGTTGCAATAACTCTAGAATTTTCACAATTTTTAAAGTCCCATTCAATCACATTTCTATCTTTTGTTGCCAAATATATCTTTTCTTGTCGAAATTGTATGTTCTGGAAGCAGGCAGCCGTACAACTATTATCACTTTCAAGTAAAACTTTCAAATTAGGTATATCTGCAGGCCAACCTATTCTATCACTTGATACATCTTTGACAGCATAACTTTGTGGGGATAAAAGATCATCTTCTTTTCCCAAATTGAAGACTATAATTGGGTGACATTTACAGACATCCCAAATGATTACATCCTGTCTGCCCGTGCCCCCAATAATACAAACTTTAGATTCATCTGTGGTATTTTCAATTTTAATAATTTCTTTTATAGGAAATGATCCCTCAACAAACTTTGTAGATTTGACGGATGCCCCTAACTGCAAGTCAATCAAATCAATTACTCCACAACTGGTACCAAGTAAACACCAATTCTGACTTTCATCAACATAGAAGCATTTCAAATAACCATTTGAAACATCGCTTCGATAAGATAAAAGTGTGGTCATGGCTTTAATATCAACGGCTAGTAGATGTCCAGAGCTCGTTATCATATAGATTATTACCGAGCTTGATGTAGTCACCGAGCTAAGCTTTGTAGCATATTTGTAAATACTATCAAGTTGCATATGTCGTACTTTACTGATAGTTGAAGATTTTTTGAAGCTATGACTAAAAAAATCAACTCTAAAAATATCAATTGAACCATCAAGTTTTGAGACTGCTAAACAGTTTCTGTTTCCCAAAAAGCAAATAGCGGTCACCTTATAACCAAATTTGAGTGAAACCGAAGACTCGCCTAAAATATCCACTTCAAGTTTCGATGAATCCCAAACTTTCATATATCCGACTGCATCAACAGAGACAATAAATTTACTGTCAGGCGATGTAGCAACACAGATGATAGGTGCTTGATGTTCAGTCAGTCTTGTGATCAACATACTCTTGATTATAGCCTCTTTTTCGTTTAGCTGATTATCAGAAAGAATGACTGGTTTTCCAAATTCTGGAAAGTCATCTATAGTTGGCTCAAATTTGATACTTTTCAAAAATTTAGAAATGTAGGGATTTTTCCCAGAATAGGTAAAAGAGACCTCAGTTGTAAACCTCTTTAGCTGAACTGTCTCATCAAATACATTGGAACCTTCAATATCATCGAATATTTGATCTTGCTCAAGGTTCGAAGTATTCAATAAAGACGCTGTAGAGACTTTGTTCCAATTGTTCGTAGTTAACACAGGTTTTAAAGATTTCATATTCTGCAAAATTAAACGATCTGTTTTGACATTGGACTGAGAATGATCTTCATCACATTCCTTTTTAGTCTTAATATT
The DNA here is from genome assembly GCA_030563965.1 of Pichia cactophila. Classification (NCBI taxonomy): domain Eukaryota; kingdom Fungi; phylum Ascomycota; class Pichiomycetes; order Pichiales; family Pichiaceae; genus Pichia; species Pichia cactophila. Next base: position 3,015 of record JAJMKU010000130.1, read on the forward strand.
ATCAGACTCATCAACTACCAACGGGAAGCTGGTATAAGAATGAACAACATCTGCTAACACGTTTTTAGGAGATAGTATGATTTTGAGATTATCAATATAGCTGATGTGACTTGTTTTTATCCGAACAACTTTGTAAACGTAAGTTCTCAAAGTGGCAAGTTTCCATAGGTCTGCAGGTTTCAAACCAAGTGCCTTGAGTTTATTGATGGATTTTATATCGGAATTACTCAGAGGAATTTCAGAGTTGTTGACAAAATCTTGGATACTATTTCCATTTTGCTGTTGAATAGTTGTATTTCGCTCATTGGAGACATTTCCACTTTGTTTTCTCAAAAATAGAACTTTTGTATTTCCGAACGAATCAACTTCTTTGTGAATTCCATCCTTTTGAACTCTTTGCCAAAAAAGTGATTCTTGATCAGCAACGCTCCATGATTTCATAGCTTCATATAGAGCTCGTGTGATTGGGTCATGCGCTGCAATGTACAAACTCTTCCAGTTGAAGCTGACCACTTCTTGTTTGAAAAACGGTCTTACTAAAGGGTATAAGACACAGTAAATATCTGCAGTAGAGAGATTTTGTCCGATGGTTGAAACTAAATTGAGTACCGATTGTCTGATCATTAAAGCCGGGTGCAAGATCAACACTGCACATATATTGATCAGATCTCGAAAACAATGCTTCTTCAAAAGTCCTAACATTATTAACCTAGAGAAAACTCTTAACAGTGCCCCTACAACTATTTCATCAGGATCATTAACCGCTTGGATCAGCAAGGGCATAATATATTGTTCTAAACTGATATCGCCAACAAAAATAGCTAGAGAAACAATTGAAGTAACAAATGAAAGCCTCAACTGTGCATTTTTATCATTCAAATAGGTTATTAAATGGCTAAGGATAACATCATTTGTTTTATCCTTACCAAAGAAAAAACATAATGGTTTGATGTTCTTCAGAAGAGCAATTTTCACATAAATACTAGAATCTGTGAGAATTTGAATAGTTAGACTTTCAAATTGATTCATTGTATCTCCAAGTTCTATAAAATATCTTGAATTGTTCCTAAAAGCTATGTCATCTGCATTTAACCCATTATATTTGTGCATATTACCCCTGAAAGTTAATGACATATCAAAGAATCTTTTTGCAGTAACGGCCAGGTGAGGTAAACAGCTGGCAAATATTGTTCTTACGTATGCACCTGAGCTATTTTCATCAGAATTACTATTTGATGTACTGAGTAGAGGAGAGTCTTTTTCAATATGCATATAGGATCGCTTTAAAAATGATTGAAGTTTGGGAAGAATGTACTCTTGGAATAAATGAATATTGATGGGAGTAACAGTATCAACCATTGTCAATAATTGTGTCATACACAGTAAAGCTGAAACTTGAACATTTTCACTGGGATCATCCAACATGTTCATCAGATAAGGTAAACACCTATCAAGTTTTGACTCATCGTGCATTTGTTCTGCAAATGCCAGAATTAACTCACAAGCTTTGACTCTATACAATGAGTGTGTGGTATTTCTAGTGGTATGACACAAGAGTGATAGAAGAATTAAACAAGGAAAATCATTAGTTGAGTTGGCTCGTATGATTTTGAAGGTTGGTTGGGGTATATGACATTTCATACCGGGCAAGTTCAATCTATAGGGTATAATCAAATCGTTTGAATTACATTTGTTATTTGATTCGTCAGTTTCAATGATATTTTTCTTGAATCCAAAATAGAGAGCGATTTTGTCAAAATCTCGATACATTCTATCAATTCGATAGTCACAAATCTGAAAGTTCATTGTTGCGTCGGCTTTATTCATCGACGTATCACACAAACTCCTCATGTAGGAGTATAAAAATGTATAAAAATGATCCGGAAATAAAATTTGCCTATATTTTATCAAATAGTCTTTTGCATCCAGTCTATCGTTTGGATTCAAGCTAATCATACTTTGTACTAATCTTTTAATATTAGAATCTTCTATGGCATCCAAATTTGGAATATAATCTTGTTTCTTATACCTGAACAACTGAGATAATGAAAATAATGGAAGTCCATCACTATAAAGTTCAGCAATGACACAGCCTAAAGAAAAAATATCAGATTTCGGATTGATTGTAGCATTTCCATTAATGTATTTTTCACTTTCTTCTTGTGTAATAAATCGTTCTGGTGCAACGCAACATGAATGTCTCTGACTGGTATCAAAATAAAAAGAAAATTGTGATTGATTGTAATCTGGTAAATATACTGGCTTGAACAAACCTATATCTGTTATCATCACCCAATTCCATGATGTGAGGAGAATATTCTCAGTTTTAAGATCACCATGGCACACACTAACTTCATGCATTCGTGCCAATGTGTAGAGAAGCTGATATACAATCCATTTCTTCTCTATGCTCTCAAAAAACGGACGAATAGAAAGCCTTTCATACAAACTATGTCGCCCATAAGGTCGTATTAGATATGTGGCACGTTCTGAATCAATCAATGCATGATATGGCAAGGTATTTGCTATTCCCTTCAATTTTTCTTTTACTTGGTTCAAAATTTCCAAATATGGTCTCATATTAATCTCAATTGTCGTTGGTTTTACCAAGAGTTTAACGACAACATGTCCATTAACTGTTAAACATTGATTAGTTTTCAAGAATCTCGAACTTCCTAAAGATTTCAGAAATTGTAAAGATGGTAGAAAATCAAGGTATGCAGATGTTGCAATTGTATTTGCAGTGGGTGATATTGATGAAAAGTCAAAATTCATCCGTATTATCAATTGCCTGTGGTGTTTGGAAATAATGTAGAGGCAGAAGGAGGCGTTCGTTGATTAGTTGATTAGCGCCGTTATTTTTTTTTTTTGGTGAGAAAGACCTTCCTATTTTGGACTGATTATATAGATCAGCCCTCATCAAGATGTGAGATGCCCTCTTGAACTTGGGAGCATCTTATTTTTACCTTTGATTCTTTTCTTTTGAACAAGATCATAGTGCTTTTGAAAAATAAGTTTTAAGTTTTTAATTATTGCTTATAACGCTAAAAGTTAGTTTCTTTGCTTTTAACTTGCTTCATCATGACGTTAAATGATTTCTTCAATATGGAGTATAGTAACAAATTTCATAACGCCAAAGCTGCATTATATGGCAATGAACACACTAGTTTGAAAAACATAGAAACTTTAGGAACACTTGGAAACAATCACGTAATCTTTGAAAAGGCAAATTTTCTGATTGATTCAAGGTATAAAGTACAGCAAATATTGGGGAAAGGATCTTATGGTACCGTTTGTTCTGCAGTTGACACCAGTAGTCAAGACAAAAATGCATTGGCAATAAAAAAGGTATGCAATATTTTCAATAAGGAGGTTTTACTCAAACGTGCTATACGAGAGCTCAAGCTCCTGGAATTCTTCAAAGGTCATAAAAACATCATCGGTTTGGTTGATTTGGATATTGTTTACCTGAAACCTTATGATGGTCTTTATTGTTTTCAAGAACTTGTAGATTATGATCTTGCAAAAGTCATTCATAGTTCTGTTCAATTTTCCGAATTTCATATAAAGTCCTTTTTTTACCAAATCTGTTGTGGTGTTAAGTATATGCATTCTGCAGATGTCATTCACAGGGACTTAAAACCTGGTAACATACTTGTAACATCACAAGGATGCCTCAAAATTTGCGATTTTGGTCTTGCAAGAGGTATTAATCCAAAACACATGAATCATTTACATAAGTCAAGTAATATCACTAATTATGTAGCAACTAGATGGTATCGTGCTCCAGAATTAATTCTTACAAGAAAGAATTATGGTAAACCTGTTGATATTTGGGCAGTGGGTTGTATTTTTGCAGAATTATACGGTAGGAGACCAATATTCATCGGTGATGATCAGATACAACAAGTAAATGAAATTTGTAAAGTTATTGGATCCCCTTCTAGACAAATAGTTTTTAGCTATGGTACAACTACAGCCTGGGAATTATTTTCTGAACCTAATCCAAAATATCAAAAGAAACACTGGGGAGAATTATATCCACATGCCAATTTAGATGCGCAAGACTTATTAGATAAACTGATATGTTGGGATACCAGAGAAAGGTTTAATATTTCTGAAATTCTTGACCATTCTTACCTTGAGGACATTAGAAATAAAGATGAAGAAGCAAGTATGGAAAAAGAATTTGATTTTAGTTTTGAATGGAAAGCAACTTCATTGAATGATATGAAACATTTACTACACGAAGAAATTGAAGCTTTCAAAGTCAAAAAGCGTAGATTTGATAGCAAAAGAGATTGTTAATACATCGTATCTGTTACAAAAGTAGAAGCTGGTATATAAAAACTTAATTAGACCCTGTAAACAATATTAAAATAAGAAAAATATATAAAACAACCTTCAACCAATTGTGTGTAATTTAAATTCAATATTTAGCACAGCTCAAACGTTTGACAAACACCCATATCTGGGACGTGTAAAAGATTCAGCTGCTGGAACCTATCAGTAAATCTGTGAAAGTACAATCCTGTTATAGAACCAGTTCTAATGTTAAAACAAACATAGTAGAAACCAGCAAAAGAAGCACCTTTAATGTTTGAGACATTACTTTCAGGGTATATGAATTTTTCTTTCCAACGCATGTAGATGTGATCAGATAGATGTGCATAATTTTGATACCAGTGTTCATTCTTTTCATCTTCTTTTAAATCAAGATTTAGGTCTCTCCAAGAGTTGAAACGTGTCCAATGCTGGATATCATTTCGCACTGATGATTCATATTCTTTGCTTTTAGTAACAAAGGAATGTTTTTTCCCAACAATTTCTCCATCAAAGTAAGTAGTAAGAACCGGATGAGTTTCAGTCAAATTATGAATAGTTAGAAGACCAGATATCAATGCGTTATGCATATCTACATTTAAAAGTTTCACTTCTACTTTATATTGATGTCTTCCTGACTCTTGACTCCCTGTAAACATTGCTCCTGGTTTAAGAAATGAGTTGAAAACTTGCATGTTCTGTTCCTGGGTATTAAATATATTTTGAGAAATAGGAGTGTATTCTTCTTCGTCTGGAAAAGTATAACTGTCTGAAAGCATGGACATCGAGTCTTCACCGAAATCATCATTGCAAGTATCTTGTGAAAGCGTAAGCGAAGAAAGATCGTTATTGGTAACAGACCAACCATTCTTTTGTGAATTCAGACAAGTGTCATAATCTGTGACATGCGGGCTGCAAGTAACGAGTGGGTAATAATCAGTTTCATATAGTTGCATTGTTTGCTTTTTGTTGGTAACAGTACCTGTTGAGAAGAGATGAAGAGAAAGAGAAGAAGACGAAGAAGAAGAGATGATGTCTAGTGGAAAGACAAAAGTGTCAAGTTGTGGTACTCCGGCACCGGTACCGGCCCCACAGCTTTAGCTTCAAATTTTTGGGCGTGACGACGGTGCGATAAGATCGACCCAATCGGGCAATTCTGCATCCACTGCCGCGCTCCTGACAAATTCAAATAAAGAAAAAAAAAAGTGAGATCTGAATATTCTGGTCGAATTGATTTTTTTCGATTTTGTTTAATCAGCAAATACATGTAGGGCCAGTACTGCGTGTGCAGTGGGTATTCTTCGCTTTCCATATTTACACACAAGGGATAATGACTCAAGAAACTGAGATTGCACTCACTTTAGACGACCCTACGCCTGTATCAAGAAATCAAGCGTTGAAGGACATTTTTGCCGGTACAATCGGTGGTATCGCCCAAGTTCTTGTTGGTCAGCCGTTCGATACTACAAAAGTGAGACTACAGTCTGCTACTGACCCTAAAACCACACCAATTGATGTTATACGGTCTTTACTCAAAAATGAAGGTCCTTTAGCATTTTATAAAGGTACTTTATTACCATTGATTGGTATTGGAGCATGTGTTTCTATCCAATTTAGTGTTAATGAGTCAATGAAAAGATTTTTCAATTATATAAATGAGGGTCCAAATAAGATGACAAGCTCGCAGTATTTTACTGCAGGTGCCGCTGCTGGATTTGCTAACGGGTTTTTAGCAAGTCCAATTGAACATGCAAGGATTAGACTACAAATTCAAACATCTGCTGATGCTTTATATAAGGGTCCACTTGATGTTTTGAAACATTTGAATCAGGTGGGTGGTATTAGGGCAATTTACAGAGGTTTTGGTCCAACATTGCTCCGTGAATCGGTAGGAATGGGTATTTATTTCACTACATTTGAATTACTCGTGCAGAACACAATGCGCAAGAATAACATTGAACGTAATCAGGTTGAATCTTGGAAACTTTGTACTTTTGGTGGATTAGCCGGTTATTCGATTTGGCTTACATGTTATCCTGTTGATGTGATTAAATCAAAGATGCAGACTGATGTTTTAGGTGCTTGGAAATATAAAAATAGTATGGATGTAGCAAGAGATATTTTGAAAACACAAGGTATTCGTGGTCTTTTTGTAGGTTTCACACCAACAGTTCTCAGAGCTGCACCTGCAAATGCTGCTACATTCCTTGCATTTGAGTGGACAATGCGTCTTATCAATTGAATAGTATCTGACTTATATCATTCCGTCTTATAACTTTTTAATGCTATAATCAGTAAAGCTATAGCTTGTGGATCTAAAGCTTTGCCGCCACGCGACCAGGTTTTCGTTTTCTCCGGTTTTTGGTGAAAAAGACTCATCATTTGATTCAACAATCAATTCGACATCTTCTTTCATGTTTGCACGAGTAAATCAATTGGTTACATATCGACAATACTGCAAAATGAATTTTATGGAACCTAGTAGTGTTTACAATTTAGCTAATATTAGAGATGACCTTATTAGAATGGAAGATACCATCATTTTTGATCTTATCGAACGATCTGATTTTTCCACAATGCCATCGGTTTACGAAAAAAACTCACCTAAAATCAAAGTTCCCGATTTTGATGGATCTTTCCTTGATTGGCTCTTCCAAAAACATGAAATTGTGGACTCCCAGGTTAGAAGATACGATTCTCCAGATCAATATCCTTTTTACCCTCATGTAATTAAAAAATCATTCCTACCGCCACTTCATTATCCTAAAATTCTTGCTAAATATTCTAATGAGATAAACATTAATTCTGATTTAATGGCTATTTACATCAAGGAAATTGTACCTAAAATTGCTAAAAAGGAAGGTGATGAAAGTGATAATTATGGTTCTACAGCTACTATTGACATACATACTTTACAGGATATTAGTAGGAGAATTCATTTTGGTCTATTTGTTGCAGAATCAAAATTCCAAAATGATAGGGAATTGTATACAGAACTTATCAAAAATAAAGATGTTGAAGGTATAATGAGAAACATCACAAACACTGCTGTAGAAGAGAAAATATTAGAACGTTTGTTAATGAAAGCCAAAGCTTATGGAACAGATCCTACCGCCGGTATAGAAGGTAAGAGTAAAATTGAACCTGAAATTGTCGTTAAGATTTACAAGGATTATGTGATTCCACTGACCAAAAAGGTTGAAGTTGATTATCTTTTGAGAAGGTTGGAAGACCCAGAATTTTAAGTTGAAGTCTCATAAAGTTCGGAATATATAAATATATATATAAATGTAGAAAAAAAATGCAGATAATCTATTTAAACTCTTTCAATCGTATAGCCTGTTTCTGTGATTCAGGATCACTGAAATTTTCAACAACTCCTCTTTTATAAAAATGATCAAGGACTTCACGTACATCAGCTAAATTTAAAGCCATTGTCAGTTTTCGCCACCATAGAAACCTGTTGATTCTGTCTTGTTTGGAATCACCAAGTCCGTAGTTAGTATAAGCATGGAAAAGATCTTCCTCGCTTCGTTCATGTGTACTCACTACCATTGAACTAATAGATTCATTAAAATGATCATCATCATAGAGGTATGTTAAAGAAATTTGGAGTGCTGTGTATATTCCAAATGTAAATAAAACACTAAGTAAAATCGTTTTCTTATTTTTGATAAATTCATCTTTTAAATCTCCAGTCTGTGAGCTAGTCCAGTTGGAATCTTTGTAAAAACCATATGAAGCACCATAATCTCCTCTATATCTGTCCTCCCAAGTACCTGTCTCATACGATGTAAAATTTGATTTGTACGTGTTACTTGTAAAATTATTATAAGCAGAAGTCCCTGGAGAATACATATTGGCATTTGTTCTTAAATTACTGTTATCATTCCATCCAATTTTATATTGATCGTAGTTTCTCTTTGTAATGGGATTTTTGAGTAGATTGTAAGCTTCCAGGATCTTTTTGAATCGATCATCTTTCTCTGTATTTTTATCTCCACGGGCATTGGTATCTGGGTGGTATATCTTAGCTAATTTATAAAATTGTTTTTTCAGATCTTTTTGATTGACAGATGTAGATATATTCATAACTTCATAAGGTGTTGCATTGGGGCTTTTTGGATATGCCTTGATTATTTTTGCTATCTCAGGATCAAAATCTTCGGAAGTATTACCGCTGTTATCGGACTCAGGGACATGCTTAGCGTAGAATCTCAAAAAAACTTTTGAGTTCCAAGAGCAGGGATGATGAAGGTAAGATGATTTAAAGGAGAATGGTATATGTGCAGCAGAGCGATTCATGCTTATTAGAAGAAGAAGAAGTGAAAGGGATCATCATGATAATGTATGGAAGAGTAATGACAACCCCCAAGTACTATATGATTTTGGCGGGCTTTGAAGAAATTTGCTCAGATCCGATTTGAAGAAATTGATGAGCCCCCTTTCAACATTGGCTCCATGTCCCGATCCTCGGCTACTTTTGCCTTAACAAACCCGATATCAGACTCACCCCTCATCTTTTCTCGCCGATACCGGGCCCGATTTTTCTACTTCGGAAAGTATCCCGGACCTTCAAAAAATAATTTTTCAAAATTAGTAGTATATCATGGACATGAGTCAAATTAGAGAGGTGGAGTGGAGACATGAAAGAGATTGTTTACCAACCTTTTCTTTCCTCTACTCTTACCCATTCTTAACTTGGTCAATTTATACAAGCACAATGTCTGCAGAGAAGATTGAAAAGAAACCTATTAGATTTTCCAATCTTTTACTTGGTGCTGTCCTTAATCTTGCGGAAGTTTCCACTTTGGGTCAGCCGCTTGAAGTTACCAAGACCACAATGGCTGCAAACCGTGACTTTGGTCTCATTAAGGCTGTTAAACATGTCTGGAGTCGTGGTGGTATATTTGGTTTTTACCAAGGGTTGATCCCATGGGCATGGTTTGAAGCTTCAACCAAAGGTGCCGTTTTACTTGCTGTTATGTCTGAAGGTGAATATCAATTCCGTAGACTTGGTGCTTCTCCATTTGTTGCCGGTATTGGTGGTGGTATGCTTGGTGGTTTGTCTCAGGCATATTTTACTATGGGTTTTTGTACTTGTATGAAAACTGTCGAAATTACAAGATCAAAAGATGCAGCATCAGGTGCTCCAGTTAAGTCAACCTTGCAGGTTTTCAAGGAAATTTGGCAAAGAGAAGGTATTAGAGGTATCAACAAGGGTGTTAACGCTGTTGCAATGAGACAAATGACCAATTGGGGTTCTCGTTTCGGTTTAGCAAGACTTGCTGAAGATACAATCAGATCTATCAGAGGTAAAAGCAAGGAAGAGAAGCTTACTCCAATTGAAAAGATTCTTTCTTCAATTGTTGGTGGTGGACTTTCTGCATGGAACCAGCCTTTTGAAGTTGCCAGAGTGGAAATGCAATCTAGAGTGAAGGATCCTAACCGTCCTAAGAATTTGAATGTTATTTCAACTTTGAAATACGTTTATCAAGGTCATGGTATTAAAGGTCTTTATAAAGGTGTTACTCCAAGAATTGGTTTAGGTGTCTGGCAAACTATTTTTATGGTTTCCCTCGGAGATTACGCCAAAGAATTCATTGCTAGCTTTGATAAGCCGAAGCCAGTCTTGAAATAGAGTTTTCACTTTTCTAAATATCATGTGTAATTTTACATACAAAAGAATATAGAAACAAATCGATGAAACCGAAAACGGTTATTAGTTATTAGTAAAGTTGATAATAGACTAGGTCGGGCGTTGAACTCCCCATTTATCGTAGCAGTATAGACCAAAAAATGTAAGGGAGAGACCCAACCATTGCTGCATGTTAAGAGTTATTCCTTCAATTATAATCGAACAGGAAATGATGATAATCCTTTTTAAAATATTAGCAATAGAATAATTCACTGGAGACACCATTCCAAGTATTTGAAACGCAGTGAGAGATTGAATAAAATGTGATAAACCGTACATACCAATGTAGATAATAATACGAGTGTTCAATTTGAAAAGAGATATCTGTGGATTTTGCAATTCAGAAAGCAAATAAAATGGCAATGTGAGAACAAACCCAACAATAGAACAATAAAACAGAACAGAAAGTTTGTCTAATTTTTGTATTTCCTTTGTTTTAACACACGGAATATCAGTGTATTTATCTGGTACGTTCAATTCATTAAGTGAGTTGGAGGAAAAATTGAAGTATGAATGTGTTGAAATTGTTTGTTGGTCTTGTGAATTTAGTGATGATGATGACATGGAAATAGGTAAAATTGGTGTCATTGATGCAGATTCTGGACGAGTTATTCTCCAATTAAATCTATTAAGAAAAGCTTTGGCTCTGAAATCATCATCACTATCGCTGCTGTCATCATCGTAATCACTGTCGTTTTTCTCCTTCACAGCATCCTCAATGGAATCGTCCCAGGTAAGAATCTTCTTTGCAAAGATGTTTTGAGAAACAAAAATAAGCATACTCAAAAATGCAAACATGCTACCCTTTAGAAACATGGTATTTGAGATGGAAAGGTTGTCGTTGCGTGTGCAGCATAGCATAACTCCTATGATTAAAGGAATTAGGGTCATGTAAGTTTTCCTATGAAATTTCTTTTTAAACATGAATCTGTAAATAAGAACAGTTGTCAGAGGGGAAAGAGCCTTGATTGTGTGGACAAGAGAAACAGGAATTATTGAGGTAGAATTGTGAGACGTAATCTGGCCGACAAACTGAAACATTCCCATCGGTACAGTTGTCTTTAAAATCAGATATGAAGGTCTGAGAAAATCATGCAATAGTGAATAATTGGATTCAATTAGTTGTGGTGGAAACGTCCCTGTAGGAAAGTTGTTTTGAAGGTTGCATGCAAAAAATTTTTTAACAAACCTGATAGTGAATAATAATGCCAGACAAAGCAAACAATTCATAACAAATTGGATTTCTGTCAAGGAAACAGGATATTTAAATTCACGTAATATCTCTTTTGTTGTAGATGATGAGACAACAGACGTAAAATACCATATAGCACAGAGAAAGACAAGTTTTAAATTGACTAAAGAAAACGAATTTGAATAGGTGGCAGAATTTGTGCTTTGATCGTAATTTGTAATGGGGTTCATACGTGATACCAGTCCTGGAGATTTGATACTGCTGAACATATTCATTTCGATGCACAAGGTATAACCAATGCAAGATATTGTTGAATTCCAAAAATAGTAACAGGCTGATAAATATATTGTGTTTCAATGAAGAGAACAATCAAAAAATAAAGCGAATGAAAGTGGTTGGTGAGGTTTGATACCTAGATGTGAGAACAAGTAACCGTTATGTTCTGAAGCGGGTGAATTGATTTATCAAGCAGTGAAAAGTGATAATGCTGGAGTTCCAGAAAATATTTCAAAAGAAAAAAAAAAGATGTAAAATGGGGTATTGTTGAAACAGTCTGGAGGTAAAATTTGATTGTCAAAGATAGAATGGTGATTATATTTATTGATAAACAGCAGCTTACCACAGATCTATAAAGCGACTACATCTACACAAATTACGGAACGCGGCGGTTGTTGATGAGTACTAAGCTAAAGCATGTGTTAACTTAAACCAGTTCGACCTCCAAATAATTTATTACGTACACACGAGCTGTGTTTCGTCGCGCAAAGCAAAACAAAAGATTTTTTATATCGTCACAAAAGGAACGCGTTCGGGATAACGAAATGGGAAAAACGGTTGGGTCTGGACCGGGGGCTCAGAAAGTAAAATCTATTAATCTATCAAAAAATTTAATGTTAACTATATGGTGAGACTAAAAGAGTACAGCAAGAATACCTAATAGAATCACAATACCTGTACTGCTTCGTTTATAGAGGTTTGGAGCAGATCCTTCGAAACCGAAGGAGATGGTAGTAGTATGTGATGGTTTATCCGTAGTCGACAATTTTTCAGTGTGTGACCTAGATGTGAAAGAATGTGTTACAGTTGGTTCCAAATAGTCTGTTTCAGCCACAGTGTGACCATTTGTGAAAGTAATTACCGAACCTTCGGAGTCTGTTGAACATGTTACAGTAACAATGACAGTATCCACACCTGTTTCAATGACAGTGACATCACTGCCCTCCAGTGGAACGTGTGTGCAAACATTCTTAGTGCACGTAACAGTGAGAGTTTTTGTGCGTCTTCCAGTGAAAGTGCGATCTTCACTGACAGTAGGAGATGGAGTTTCTATGCCAGAGACAGGACCAACTATAGCTGTACTGGTGGTATCATTTGTTTTAGTCGCTTTGACGAAGCTATTTGTCGAGGTAGCTGTTGCACTGCTTTGGAAACTACCTGTCAAACTACTTTTTGTGTCACTCAAAACAAAAGAGGAATTACTCAATGTAGTACTTGAGATAGTTACTGATGGGAATATGCGAGAAGAAGATAAGCAAGTAGATCCAGCAGGCGTTTCAACAACAATAAGTGTGGCATTAACAGGAGAACTGCCAAAATATGTGACAATGTTAGATGTGCGTTTGTGCAAGTTACAATCAGTTCCCTTAACAGTTGTATAAAGAATATTGCAAGTACCAGCAGGCGTTAACACCAGCTCTTCGTATACCGTTTCTGTAGAACCAAGAGCGACAGTAGCCGTTGTAACTGTTGTTATTGAGCAAACGCTATTTTGAACTGTCCGTGTGGTGACTGGACAATTGGCCGGTGGTGTAGCAACAGCAACAACTTTAACAACAGTGCCTCTAAAAGGTGGATTTGTAATAGTAGTGGTCTCAAATGCACAGACGTCATTGGCCATAGTTGTGGTTGAGGTGATAGTTTTAAAAGCTCTTGTCCATTTCGTAGCAAGAATTGAATTAGTGATAACAAGAGTTGTAGTAAAACTGCCAGTGCTAAAAATGGTTGTTGAATAAACATACTCGTATGTACCTATAATATCTTCTGGGATTTCACAGGAAGTTGTTGGAATAGCAAGCGTTGTACCAGGGACAGTAAATGATGTTAAACCAATTGCACATGTTGCATCAATAGAGTCACCATCCTCGTTGGTCACTGGTGTAACATACGCTTTTTCAGGTAAAAACGATGGTTTATTTGTGTTAATGATCTCCAGCGTGGTGGTTATATTACCTTCAATGGTGACAGTAGTGGATACACTAGTGATAAATTTTCCTGTCAGATCGGTTCCAAGTTCACATGAGGTTGTTGGAATGGAAACAGTTACATCTGCTACAGTTGCAGACGTAAAATCAATTGCACAGGTAGCATCGCCTGTAGTTCCTGCTGAATTTGTCAGTAAAATGGTAGTAAGTATAGGCGAAAAAAATGGGGAATCAATGTTGGTTATGGTTGCAGAAGTAGTTAAATCACCGATAAAAAGATCAGTAGATTTAAGGTGGGCTTCAAAAGTGCCTCTGACATCTGTAGGCATAGCACATGATGTTGTGAGCACAGAGAAGGTAGAAGTTGACACCAAAATTTTGGAAAATTGTGCAACGCAATTCGCTTCTAAGGTAGCACCTGTTGGATCAATAATTGTTTTGGTAATTTTTGCAGGTGCAAAACTAGCCTCATTAATGTTAGTGACAGTTACAGTGACTGGCATATCAGATATAGTAACAATTGTTGTGGACAAAGCATCAACAAATTCACCACCAAAATTGGGTGGCATGGAACAAGATGTGGTTTTCAAATCAACTGTGTCGCTACTGATACTTATCTGAGTAAATGATACTGTACATGTCACCTCAGTAGAATCTCCTTGAGGGTTAACGATATTAATAGATTTTTCAACGGCAAAGTATGTTGGTACGGCAATATCAGTAACAGTGAGCGTAGTAACAATATCGTTCACAGTTATTTCTGTTGTCCTTGTAACAACAAAAAATGAAGCTGCAATTCCACTTGACATTTTGCAAGAAGTGGTAGGAATAGATACAGTAGAGTCTTGAATTGTTGCACTTGTAAAATCAATTGCACAAGTTGCAACTACAGTTTTGTCCGCCAAGTCATTAATTGTAAGAAGTGATGTAACTGGAGAAAATGTAGCCACATTTAAGTTGACTACTGTAAGAGTTGTCTGTAAACCTTCTTGTGTAATAACTGAAGTGTATTGCTTCTCTACAAACTTTGCATTAATTGATGATGGCATTTCACAAGAAGTGGTTGGAATGAGGAAAGAAGTTTGCACCAGCGGTAAAGTTGACATTCCAATATCACAAGTTGCAGTACATGTTGAACCAGTTAGGTCAACAACAAACATCATTTGGTTGATTTCATCGAAATATGGGTCAACATAGTTAGTAAAAGTCAACACGGAAGTTGCACCAAATTTAGTTATGGTTGTTGAAGATATTGAAGGAGAAAATTTACCTTTAATATCAGTAGGCATTGCACAAGATGTAGTAACGACATCGATATAAGCAAAGTTGATATCACATGTTGCTTCTTTCGAAAGTCCTGTAGGATCAGTGAGAGTGCGGGTAAGGTGAACTGGTTTAAATTTAGGCAATGCTTTATTTGTAACTGTTATTGTGGCATATTGGTCATCAAAAGATACTGTTGTTAGTGATGTAACAATTTGGAATTCAAGTATGCCTGCTTCGGGATCAAGACATGTAGTTACAGGAACGCCAACTGTTGTACCAATTGTTTCAAAAAAAGTAATATCAATATCACAAATGATAGGCTGCAATTCTCCGGTTGGATTTGTAAGGATTACTGTTGTTTCAACAGTATCGTACTGTGGAATATTCTGGTTAATCAGAGTTATTGTGTACTTGTTCCCTTTATTTGATACGACTGTTTCTTGTGTATGTTCAACAAAGATACCATTAAGAGATGTTGGCATTGCGCATGTAGTGGTATGAAATACAAAAGGAGAATTGTTAATATTAGTTTGAAGATTATTGACTTCACATGTGGCTGTGCCTACTTTACCCGTTGGATCCGTCACAATTAGAGACTTTATAGCAGGTGAAAAAATTGGAAAGTTGATGTTGGTAACAGTAATGGTAGCTGTAATGCTATCAACTGATACAATTGTGGACGAAAGTGATGAACTAAATTTACCATCAAAGTCAGTAGGCATTGTACAAGAACTTTCAGGAAATGAAAGTGTTGAAACTCCAACAACCGTATTTGTAAAAGTAACAACACAATTAGCAGTTGTTGTAACATCTTGTGGATCAGTAACTAAGAGAGGAACATTTGCTGATGAGAAGTCTAAAATATTTAAATTTGTGTAAGTGAAAGTGTCATCAGAAAGCATCACTGTGGTAGTGGGTAAAACTTCATAATTAGGGAGTGTCAGAGTGGAAATTGAGGACTTGATTTTACCACTTAAATTTGTGGGAATAACACAAGATGTTGTAGGAATAGATGTTGTTGATACAGAATTTGAAAAAGTATCTAATTGAATCACACAAGTAACTTCACCTAAATTTCCTGCAGGGTCTGAGGCTGAAAATGTTGAAATTACAGGTGAAAAAGTAGGTACATTAGTATCAGTCATATAGGTTGTATAGTCCCAGTCAATTCTAGTAAGTGAAGAAGTTTCCAAAAAGGTAGCACTAACACCAACAGGGAAATCGCACGAAGTAATAACAACATCACGAACGTAATTAACCTTATAATCTATTTCACTTGGCAAATCGGTGCAAACTGCTGTCACTGTAGAGCCTGTTGGATCAACTAAAGTTGTTGGATGTGTGCAAGTAATAGTGCCAATTGTCCAATCTGTTAAAGTTGCTGTTATTGTAGTATCATTGATTGAAAATATTTGAATATTTAATGCACCACCATAATGACCCAACATATATGATGGCATATCACATGTTGTATAGTACATTTTAGCAGTAATACCGGAAATAACCTGTGTAGTTGGAATACCAGAACATGTATAAGTGAAAATATTATCGTCACAACCCCACCAACTTCTTTTTACTTTATCTGGACTTCCATAGTGCACTTCATAGGTTCCTGTCATAGTTGCAGTAACTGCATCATCATTATCATTATCATCATTTTGATTATCTGGATTCACAGATTCATCTCTTTTAGAATTGTTACGAATGGAAGAATCATTTTCGGTGTTTGAAAATTCATGAGATGAAAGAGATGCCATGATATTATCCCGCGCACCGGAAGGATAGTAAACGGTAATATCATCGATTAGGGAAGTATCGAGATTTTGAGCAATTGTTGTAATTTTGAGATTGTAAACAGTGCCAATATCAAGATGAACCCAAAAGATTGAATTTTCAGTATCCATAATTGTTTGTTTATAATTACCAATTTGAAAAGAGGAATAAGAGCTTTTCTTTTGAAGATAAAACCCATATACACCACTTTCAGAAGCTATAGAAAAACGTAAAAGATGTTAGTATATGTTTGAATAGAACCAAAATTAAGTTGACAACATACATTTAAAATAACCTTGTTTGTGAATGAGTAAATTAAAATTTGACAAATTTTGCTTTTGGAAACCCTGCTCATCAATGAAAGATAATGAACTATCTTGATGTTGAATAAAGTGAGAGACTGGTTGTAGTTTAGTGTAAATATTGTCAACTAAGATATTTTGACATTTTTCAAGATTTCCACAGCTATAAATTGTACCGAGAAGAACATTTTGTGAATTAGGAATAGGAGTTGCATTTGTGAAGGTAAGAATCAACTGTGTAAGTAAACACAGTAAATGTAATAACTTCATTTTGCTTGCTGAAGGTTTTGAAGTTGAGAGGATTATTAAAATTTAGTAAGTAACTTATATTAATATATAGAATTGGGAAGCATATTATATGAATTATTGTAACATATGATGTCGGCTTTTTAAATTCTACTTGCTGTTTACATTTAGCAAGTGCCGTGGTGTTAAAATGATAAGACGAAGTAAGCGAAAAGCTTAGCTACTTTGTCCAAACTAAACAATGCACTTTCTTAAAAAACAGACCATCAACTCTAGGCTACAAGAAGAGAATAATGTCATCATGTGGCAGATTACCGACAGGAAACAATGCAATTTAGCTTGCTTCGCGGATCTGTTAGCTGTTTAGAAAGAGCAAACCAAATTGCCTTGGCAAAAAATTATCTCAAAGAAAGCAAGCAAATTTATTTAGTGCGATTTGAGGAATTTAATTATGCTCGGTTTTGTTCAAAATTTCTTTTTCGTGTCAAGTGCCAATTAGTTTTACAAGCCACAATTATAAATATAAAAGTATTTTGAGACAAATTGGGTACCTGTAGCGCAAAGCCTCAAGAGAATTAAAGATAAAATACCTCAATTTATAAATTATAGGTACTAAAATCTGTTTAAGCAGATGAGAAACATCATTATAGTTCAAAATATTATGACCCTAATTAAAACCTCCATTTCCTGTTGCATTAGTAGCCCGCGCAACTCCGAAGCCTCAGCAAAATTAGTGTTTTGCACTAAAGTAGACAATAATTTGTAATTTTTGCCAAATTAGAAAATCCACATTGAAAAGAAAATAAAAAAAAAGCCCACCCATCACGTGTGCCAAACCTCGATCGACGCAGTAGGCTGAGCCCCGCTGAAAAAAATTGTGCAAATTGCGAAAATCGGCCAAACAGCACTGGGACCGAAACTGTTGGGCCGTTGGCTCGGAGTTGGCGCTGGTACGCGTGAAATGTGTTGGGCAGTCAATCGGGATCTGGGCGACTCGTGGGCCCTAAGACAAACTGAGAGTGAGAAGGCTGTTCAACTCCTGATCTCTAGGTAACGTGTTTTGTTTGGCGTAATAAACTAAACTAAATTCAAATGAATTGTCTTGCTGATTGGATTATATAATTTTGTCTCATGTACTTTTTTATTCTAAATTCTTTATCTCTTACAACCCTTTCCTGTTTAACACTCCTTTTCCTTACACTTTCCTTTTACCAGCATTAATAGTCCCCCCTTCCTTCACTAACCTTCATTGCAATGTCCACCATCACAACTAGAACTGTCACAAAGGGTTTGGTCACAACTGATACTTTAGGTAATGAGTTTAAAGTCCCTGATTATTCAATAAAGACAATACTTGACGCTATTCCTAAAAAATGTTACAACAGAGTTGTCGCAAAATCATTCTTTTACGTATTTAGAGATATCTTATGTGCTGTTGTTTTCGGTACTATTGCTCATTATACAATCCCTCTCATTCCAAATTTTTATCTTAGAGGTGTTGCTTGGGTCGCATACGCAATATTACAATCTTTACCTTATACTGGTTTATGGGTTATGGCTCATGAATGTGGTCATCAAGCTTTCTCTGATTATGGTTGGTTAAATGATACTGTTGGTTGGGTACTTCATTCTTATTTACTAGTACCTTATTTTTCTTGGAAATATTCCCATGGTAAACATCATAAAGCAACTGGTCATTTAACTAGAGATATGGTTTTTGTACCACCAACTGCTGAAAAATTTAAAGAAAAGAGAAATGTTATTACACTTTCTGAATTATCTGAAGATACTCCAATTTCAACTCTTTGGTCTTTAATTGTCCAACAATTAGGTGGTTGGGTTTGGTATTTATTAACTGATGTTACTGGTCAACCTCACCCTGAATTAGGTAATAAATGGTATTCTCAATTTCTTGCATCACATTTTAATCCTGTTTCACCAATTTTTGAAAAAAGAGATTATTGGTTTGTCATTTTATCAGATATTGGTATTTTAACTCAATTCTTTGTTTTATATCAATGGGCACATCATTTTGGTTATTTCTCAGTTTTAGTTCATTGGTTTTTACCATACATTTTCACCAATCATTGGTTGGTTTTCATTACATTCCTTCAACATTCAGATGTTACCTTACCTCATTATGAAGATAATGAATGGAATTTTGCTAGAGGTGCAGCTGCTACAATTGATAGAGAATTTGGTTTTATTGGTCAATTTTTCTTCCATGATATTATTGAAACTCATGTTTTACATCATTATATTTCACGTATTCCATTCTACAATGGTAGAATCGGTACAAAGGCTCTTAAAGAAGTTATGGGTGAACATTACGCTCATTCTGATGAAAATATGTGGGTTACTTTATGGAAATCTGGTAGATATTGTCAATTTGTCGAAGGTGATAATGGTGTCAAGATGTTTAGAAACATCAATGGACTTGGTGTCCCTCCAAAGACTAAATAAATAACTTTCTTTCCTTTAGCTCCTGTATAGAATAAATGTAACTTTTGCACGTGAAAATTTACAATTTAAAATTGCAATGCAGACCATTAAATTAAATTAAATTAACTCGCGCTAGTCCGATTTTTAGAAATGATTACACGATAAAAAGAAAACAAATTTTCACTCTGATTAATCAAATCACGCTATCGAATCCTAATGATGCCCGTTTCTTTTCCAACAAATTTACAGTCAACGTTTTTTTTTCTCTTTCAACTATTTGCTTTTTTGTTTATTTACACACATACAGGAAACAATGTCTGCAACTTCCACAACTCAATCAAGGAAGAAAATCACAACAAATTTAAAGGCAACTACTGCAACTGGTGAAACTTTCACTGCACCAGATTACACTATTCGTGATATAATCAATTGTATCCCAAAGGATTGCTTCCAAAGATCACTTTCAAAATCATTATCTTATGTAGCTAGAGATATTGCTTTTATGATCCTTTTCGGTTACATTGCTCAAACTTATATCCCAGTAATACCTTCAAAAACTTTACGTTTTTTCGCTTGGTCAGCATATACTATTTTAGAATCATTCCCAATGGTTGGTCTATGGATTTTAGCTCACGAATGTGGTCATCATGCATTCTCAGAATATTCTCATATTAATGATTTTGTTGGTTGGATCTTACATTCTTATTGTGGTAATCCATACTTTTCTTGGAAATTCTCTCATAAGAAACATCATCAACATACTGGTCACATCGATAAAGATATGGTTTTTGTTCCAAAACGTGGTGAAGAGTGGAAAAAGCAACGTGGAGTTATGAAATTTTCAGAATTAGCTGCAGATTCTCCACTTTCAGCTTTATGGACTTTAATCATTCAACAAGTTGTAGGTTTCCAAACTTACCTTTTGATTGATGCAACAGGTCAACCACATCCTGAATTAGGTAGCAAATGGTATTCCCCATTTATTGCATCTCATTTTAACCCAAATGCACCAATGTTTGATAAAGGTGATGGTAAATTTATCCTTTTATCTGATCTCGGTATTGGTATCGTTGGTTATGTTGTTTATCAATGGATTCAACATTTCGGTTGGTTCAATTGTATGGTTCACTGGTTCATTCCATATTTATTAGTTAACCATTGGATTGTTTTCCTTACTTTCTTACAACACACAGATATCACTTTACCTCATTATGAAGAAAATGAATGGACTTTTGCTAGAGGTGCAGCATCAACTATCGACAGAGAATTCGGTTTCGTTGGCCAATTCTTTTTCCATGATATCATCGAAACTCACGTTTGTCATCATTATGTTTCTCGTATTCCATTTTACAATGCACGTAAAGCAACAAAGGCAATCAAAGAATTTGTTGGTGATAATTACGCTTATTCTGATGAAAATATGTTTGTTACACTTTGGAAAGCACTTAGATGGTGTGAATTTGTTGAAGGGGATAATGGTGTCCTCATGTTCAGAAACAATAACGGTTTTGGTATCCCTCCAAAAGATAATTAAATATTATTATCAACTGATTATGTTTTATCTTTCCTAGACTAAAAATTTACATTTTATTTTTTTTTGTTTTCTAAAAAGTATTTATCGTGTATCTATTCTAAAAATTCAATGACATTATCAATAACATTACTTTTCTGTCTCTCCCCCCAAAGCAAATCTAAATGTTCATGATCAGCAATACCAAACACACGTAATTCACTCAATGCTGTGTCTTCAATTTCCACATCATTAGTATCAATTTCTAAATTATCAACTAAATGTTTTCGACCAACAACAGCACCTTCTTTAACCTGAGTAAATAACACATGTTTAAAATCAGGAAGTTGTCCAACTAGAATATCAATATCAACAAGAGAATCAGACATCCCGTAAATAATAAGTAATTTACGTACATTAATTGTCATATTTGTTGGATATTGGAATGGCTGAAAATAATCTTTTTCTTGATACATCTGAAACTTTTTCGATTTAATGATTTGAAACCAATGAACAACACATTTAACAGAAGTGGTTGAATAAAGATGATAATATGACACAAGTTTTTGCATAATGTTGATGTTACGTGACTTCCAGTTAAACAAAAGATCGTTTGGTAAATCAATGAGTTTAACAAACATTGGTGGGTATGTTATTTTCCTCCAAAACATAACTGATTTCATAAGTATTTTACGACCAAATAACATGTAAATGAGAGTTGGGTCAAAGTTTATAATGGAGTTGAGTAATCGGTTTTTTAGGCCTTTGGGTGTTGTAGCTGGTGCAATCAAGACTAATCGCTCAATTTTTTCATTTAAATCATTGTTGATTGATATACTAGATAATATTTGTGAACATCCCTGACTAAAACCGACATATGTTAAACTGGATATGCTTTTCAGTTTCAAAATGTAGTCAATCGATGATGGAATGTCATACATTGCAAATTCATCAATTGAAAAATCCCAATATTCAACCTTATCACTACTGTACTTCTCGTGTTTGTTAGAATATTTGTTTCCACGATTATTACCAAGGAAAACATCATATCCTAATTCACACAATCTAAAAGGTAAATTATCCTCCTTATCCAGCATTACTACCCAAACATCACTAGTCATCAACAAACCGTGCTGAAAATAAACTGCTTTCCCATTTGACTTAAATCCGTTATTCTCAGGTTTCAACCGATGTAAAGTCAACTTGAATCCATCAGGTGTGTGTACCAGATGCGACTCCTCCTTAAAGCCATGCTGTTCACAAATTTGAGTAAAGTTTTGCTGCTTCCTCAATCTTTCAACTTTACCCAAAACATCATCCTCAATCAACGAAGCAGTAGATTTACTGACAAAATCATCGTACTTTTTATCATCTGTCTTGAAATGTGAGAATATAAATCTGCTTAGTTTTGTAAAGGCATTGATAAGGGACTCAGGTAATAGAAATGTAATCGACGTTATCACTTGTTCAAGAACAATTAAAGTAATCGACAGTGCATTGTTCAGTTTTTCCGACCATTCCATTTCAGGTGTTACATTTGACACAACACCATTTTCTCTTTCTACTTCCAAAAGTGACTCTATATCAGAAATATCATTCTCATTTACATCTAAAAAAGGATTATCTTCTTCTATCCTTGTTGCCTCATTGACCGAATAACTTCTTTTTGGCTGCATAGGAGTTACACGAGTTATGCTTTCCACCTGTTGGCTCACTGACCGACGCCTTAGCTTTTGTGGTGATCCATAAGGTGTCTTAGTTTCTTTCTGCATTATATATTTGCCGGGAAGAACTTCCCCAGAAAGCATAAAACGGGGTTCCTGATATCTGATCATGATCAGCCCCCGGAGAAAGGCCCTTAACAGAATTTTTTCCCCAAATCACGTGGCTTTGCCGGTTCTCATTTACGAAATTTCACAGATCAGCGACAAAATTTTGACAAACTTCTTGCTGGTGAGTCAAACAGAACGTACTACTACACACATTTGCTTTATTGCATTATTCTTTCTTCCATCTCCATAGTCATGACTGAAGAACAACAACAGCAGGCACACTTTTCTTTTCCTAGAGAAGAAGAGAAGGTGCTTGAACATTGGAAAGAAATCGATGCATTTCAAACCTCACTCAAACTTAATGAGGGTAAACCACCATTCACCTTTTACGATGGTCCTCCATTTGCAACAGGTACACCTCATTATGGACATTTTCTTGCTTCTACTATTAAGGATATTATTCCAAGATATGCAAACATGAACGGTTACTCTGTTGAAAGAAGATTTGGTTGGGATACACATGGATTACCTGTTGAACATGAAATTGACAAGAAGTTAGGTATTTCTTCCAAGCAAGATGTTTTGAATCTTGGTATTGACAAATATAATGAAGAATGTAGAAGTATTGTTATGAGATATGCAGACGAATGGAAATACGCAATTACTAGACTTGGTAGATGGATTGACTTCGATAACGATTATAAGACCTTATACCCGACTTTTATGGAATCTGTATGGTGGGCTTTTAAGGAGCTTTACAAAAAGGATGCTGTTTATCAAGGTTTGAGAGTTATGCCATATTCTACTGGTGTTACTACTGCATTATCCAATTTCGAAGCAGGTTTGAATTATAAGGATGTGAACGACCCTGCAGTTACTGTTGCTTTCCAACTTGCAGATGATCCAAAAACTTTCTTAGTTGCGTGGACCACTACGCCTTGGACATTACCTTCCAACATTGCATTATGTGTCAACCCAGATTTTGAATATGCCAAGATTTTCGATGAGGAAAAACAAGTCACATATATCATGCTGGAATCATTAATCAAAAATTTGTACAAAAAGCCAAAAGACGCCAAGTTCAAAATAGTTGGTAAAGTTAAAGGTTCTGAATTGATTGGTACAAAATACGTTCCATTGTTTGATTACTTCAAGGATAGATTTGCTGAAACCGGTTTCAGAGTTATTGGTGCATCTTACGTTTCTGATGAATCTGGTACTGGTATTGTCCACCAAGCACCAGCATTTGGTGAGCAGGATTTTGAAGAATGTACCGCTTATGGTGTTATTTCTGAAAAGATTCCTCCACCTAACCCCGTTGATGACGATGGTAAGTTTACCGATGATGTTGTTGATTTCAAGGGTATGTACGTTAAAGATGCCGATAAGGAGATTATCAAGAAGCTTACTGCTTCAGGTAACGTTCTTTTAGCTTCTCAAATCAGACATAGTTACCCATTCTGTTGGAGATCAGACACTCCTTTATTATACAGAACTGTTCCAGCTTGGTTTGTTAGAGTTAAAGAAATTATTCCAGATATGCTCAAGTCTGTTGAAGAAACTAGATGGGTTCCAAACAACATCAAGGAAAAGAGATTTTCCAACTGGATTGCCAATGCAAGAGATTGGAACGTTTCTAGAAACAGATACTGGGGTACTCCAATTCCATTATGGGTTTCTGATGATGGTGAAGAAATTGTCTGTGTTGGTTCCATTCAAGAATTGAGAGAATTATCCGGTGATGATACCATTACAGATATTCACAGACACAAGATTGATCACATTACTATTCCATCTAAACAAGGTAAAGGTCAATTAAAGAGAATCGAAGATGTTTTCGATTGTTGGTTTGAATCTGGTTCTATGCCATACGCATCTAAGCATTATCCATTTGAAAACAAGGAAGTTTTCAAGAACGCATTCCCAGCAAACTTCATCTCTGAAGGTCTTGATCAAACTAGAGGTTGGTTCTACACTCTTTCTGTTTTAGGTACTCATTTGTTTGGTCGTGTTCCATATAAAAATGTTATTGTTTCTGGTATTATCTTAGCTGGTGATGGTAAAAAGATGTCTAAAAGATTAAAGAACTATCCAGATCCAAATTTGATTACTACTAAATACGGTGCAGATGCATTGAGATTGTATTTGATCAACTCTCCTGTTTTGAGAGCTGAAACATTGAAGTTCAAGGAAGAAGGTGTGAAGGAAGTTGTTTCTAAGGTATTATTACCATGGTGGAACTCCTACAAGTTTTTGGAAGGACAAGTTGCTCTTTTGAAAAAAACTGAAGGTATTGACTTTAAATTTGATCCTGAGAGTAAATCTACCAATGTTATGGACAGATGGATTTTAGCATCCTTACAATCGTTGATCAAAACTATTCATGAGGAAATGGGTGAATATAGATTATATACTGTTGTTCCAAGATTACTTGGTTTAATTGACCAATTGACCAACTGGTACATTAGATTAAACAGAAGAAGATTGAAGGGTGAAAATGGTGTCCCAGATTGTTTGAAAGCATTAAACACTTTAACTGAAACATTATTTATCTTGGTTAGAGCAATGGCACCATTTACCCCATTTTTATCTGATGCTATTTATCAAAGATTAAGACCATTCTTTACTGAAGAGACATTGAATAAATACGGTGTTGATCATAGATGTGTTCATTTCTTATCTTATCCAGTTGTTAATGAGGAATTATTTGATGAAAAGATTGAACTTGCAGTTGCGAGAATGCAAAAAATTATTGACCTTGGTAGAAATATTAGAGAAAAGAAGATGATTTCATTGAAGACCCCATTGAAAGAATTAGTTATTTTGCATACCGACAAAGATTACATTAATGATGTAGAATCATTGAAAAAATACATTATTGAAGAACTAAATGTTAGAGAAGTTATCATTACTTCTGATGAAGATAAGTATGGTGTTGAATATAGAGCTGTTGCTGATTGGCCAGTGTTAGGTAAAAAGCTAAAGAAAGATGCAAAGATTGTCAAAGCTGCATTACCAAACCTCACGTCTGACGAAGTGAAACAGTTCTTGAAAGATGGTAAAGTGACAGTTGCTGGTATTGATTTAACTAGTGAAGATTTGAACGTTTTAAGAGGATTATCTGATGCAACTGTTTCCAATGGTCAAGAAACTAGATCTGAAGGTGATGTTTTAATTATTTTAGATATTAATCTTTATCCAGAATTAGAAACTGAAGGTATTGCTAGAGAGCTTATCAACAGAATCCAAAGATTAAGAAAGAAATTTGGTTTGGAACAAACTGAGGAAGTACAAGTTCAATATGAAGTTAAGAAGGATGATTGTGATATTGAAAAAGTTATTTCAGATCATGCAGATTTCTTACTTAAATCTACGAGAACACCAATTGAGCATTATTCTGAAACCACTAATGAGATTATCGGTGAAGACGAAGCTACAATCAATGAAACTGTTTTATCATTGAGACTATTGAAATTGAACTGATGTAATTAAATCCTGTATAAATTCGAGTTTTCTTTAAAATTAAAAGGCAGCGACTGAATAAAATCAAGTGAAAACTTACCCGGAATTTTTTTTAAAGCGGCTCGAGCATTTATATGATGCTTAAAATATGGATTTCCCAAGTAAAGCTCACTACATGATAGTATAAACCTATTTAAGCAACAAAGTATGTCTTTTGGATCTAGACTCGGTGGTTTTGGTAGCGGTACTTCAACACTTGGTGGTTCAAGTACAGGTACATCAACGGCTACAGGAACATTACAAGATTTACAAAATGATTTAGTTGTACCGAATATTGGAGAAGATAGTATTAGTGATATTGCATTTTCACCACAGGCTGAATTTTTAGCTGTATCAAATTGGGATAAAAAGAATAGAATTTATGAAGTAACTAATGCAGGAGTTGTTGAAGGTCGTGCATTATATGAACATGAAGGACCAATATTATCAACGCGTTTTTCAAGTGATGGTACAAAAGTTATTAGTGGTGGAGCTGATAAACAAATTAAATTATTTGATCTTGCAACACAACAAAATCAAACAATTGGTATGCATGATGATACAGTTCGAGTTGTTAGATATGTTAATTGTGGACCACAAAATACACAATGTGTTGTTTCTGGATCATGGGATAAAACATTACGTTATTGGGATATGAGACAACAGCAACCAATTTGTACATTAAATATGCCAGAAAGGGTTTATGCAATGGATTCATCACAAAAATTACTTGTTGTTGGTACAGCTGAGAGACATATTTTAATAATTAACCTTGATTCACCTGATAAAATTTTTAAAACAACAATGTCACCATTAAAATTTCAAACTAGATCAATTGGATGTTATCCAAAAGGAGATGGATTTGCAGTTGGATCAATTGAAGGACGTTGTGGTATTCAATATATTGATGATATACAACAAAAGCAAAATGGATTTTCATTTAAATGTCAACGTGTAAATAAACCAGGTAGTAAAGAATCTAATATTTATTCACTTAATTCTGTTGTTTTCAATCCACAATTTGGTACATTTGCAACTGCAGGATCTGATGGTACATTTTCATTTTGGGATAAAGATTCAAGACATAGATTAAAGGGATATCCTGCACTTGGTGGTACAGTTCCTGTTGTTAATTTCAATAGGACGGGTATGTTATTTGCGTATGCTATAAGTTATGATTGGAGTAAAGGTTATCAAGGTAATTCAATGAATTATCCAAATACTGTTAGAATTCATGTTTGTAAAGAAGATGAAGTTAAACCAAAACCAAAGAGGAAGTAAGGAATTGTGTGTATATTATAATTGCTATTAATTTACATATATAAATTAGAAAAGATTAATGTTTATGGCAATTTTTTCATGCAGGAGCTATTATGTAAATGATGTTTTTTATTAAATGCAAATTGTTTAATCTCTAAATGGGTTCCTGACCCATAATTATTTTATAAAGTTCCATTAACACTAATCCTTACCATCCCAAAATTCACCTAACATTTCACTACTTTCACCATACAAACCAAAATCGAAAAATTGTTCAGAACCATTAAAGTCTTCTAAAAATTGAGTATCATAAGAACCAGTTGTTGTACCTGTATTCAAGGCACCATTATTAGTATTAGTACTAGTATTATTATTGTTATTGTTGCTGCTGCTGTTGTTGCTGTTGTTGCTGTTGTTGGTGGTGGTGGTGGTGCTGTTGTTGTTACTGTTGCTACTATTGTTATTACCGTTATTATTATTATTGTTAGCATCACTGTTATCATTATTACCACCACTTGTTGTTGCACTTGCAGTTTCTGTACCTTCAGCAACACTTTCTAATTGACTTAATTCTTCACGTATTAAAGGAGTTGTAACTGAAGCAGAACGTTTTTTTCTTGATCTTTTAACAACAGTTACACCAGCAGTTGGAGTACCAATTGGAGTATTAGGAGTTGCGGGTACAGAATTTGAAGTTTGTTGTTTCCTACGCTGCTTTTTCTTTGCGGGTGGAGCAGGAACTGTTATAGGTATAGGAGCAGGTGGGTTTGTTAATGGAGTTGGTATACCAGTACTTGTTGTTCTTTTATTTGGAGAAGGTGATGATTTACTCAATTGACCTAACATATTAGAGAATTCAGCAAATTGAGGTGCTGGTTGTTGATCTCTTTGATCTCTTTGATTTCTTTGATCTGGCTGATCAGGCTGATCTCTTAAATCTCGTTGGTCTCTACCTTCAGCTAATTTCTTTCTATTATCAGATTCTAATATGCGTAAACCTTCACCATATTCTTTGACACCATCAGGGTAAGGATGGTAAGGACTCTCATGAGGACGTTTTAAAGGATAACGAGAAGGTTGTTGTTGATGTTGTGAAGATCCATGTTGTGCTGGTGGTTGTTGTTGTTGTTGTTGTTGTTGTTGTTGTTGTTGTTGTTGTTGTTGTGGAGGAAGTGTTTGTGTTGGTGGTGGTTGTAGTTGTATGTGTCCTTGTTGTGATGGTGGACCATGTATGGAACCTGGTGGTACTTGTGATGGTGGTATTGTTGGTCCTTGTGGTTGATTTATTTGTTGTATTTGAGATGGATGATTTGGATGATTTGGATGATTTGGATGATTTGGATGAGTTGGATGAGTTGGATGAGTTGGATGAGTTGGATGATGTTGTTGATGAGATTGATGTGAATGAGGTTTTTGTGGTCCTAGTATTGGTACATGCGATCCCTGTATTGGACCTTGAGGACCTTGTAATGGACCTTGTAATGGACCTTGTAATGGACCTTGTGATGGACCTTGTAATGGACCTTGTTGAGGAATACCATTCAAAGAACTTCTAGCAACTGGTGAACTATAATGTATAACACCATTTCTTGGAGGTGGAGGACCACCTCTTCTATCATAAACTATTTGAGGATGAATTCTAGACATATTTGGAGAATCTAAAGTTTTTTGATTTTGTGGGACACGTTGATACCTATTTGGAGGCATCATAACTTGATTATTATAAAGATTTCTATCATTATAATAATTATCATAACGTTTTGAAGAAACGGTATGATAATATTGAGCAGCATTAATTGTGCTATCACGTTCAGTTCTAGCATTGAAAATATCCCAGAAAACCTGCCACCATTCATAAATAAAACCATGTTGAGTTTCCATTGTTAAATTAGTCTTTGGTAATAAATTATTTGCTAAAATTAAAGATTTATCATTAAATTTAATATTATTCTTTAACATGGGTATATTTGCCTCTTTAAAGAAAGCTAAAGCGGAGTCGTTAAAGCCGGATTTTAATAAAAAATCATAAATATAAGCATTTAATAATTCTTTTGAATTTGATGCAGCTGCATCTTTCACAACAGGTATATTATCTGGTGTGATATTGTCCATGTGTGGTAGGAATTGAGAGAAGCGTATATGAATGATGTCAAAAGATTGTTGTATAATGGTTAGATTGTTGATTAATGAAGTAAATTTGCTATACTATGAGAGAATGCCGCGAATTTGCAAAGAAAGGGAAACATCGCTTGCAGTTGATTACGTAAGTGTGTGTGCATGTGTGTGGGTGTGTGTGTGTGTGATTATGTGATTATGTGATTCTAATAAATAGAAGAAGAATATTTTATTAATCGCTAATTTATTACTATATAGAAGATTATTTCCCTTTTTTGTCTTGGACGTGTAAATTGAAGGTGGTAGCATGGGGAGAAGCTGGACCAAGGTAGATGAGTCTTACAACGACTAAAGTCAACAATGTTACAAGTACTGCTGATGAGAGTGGAGTTGCAGGAAAGACGTTCCAGCACCACTCGTGAATGAACCAAACAGTTGTAACACTACAGAGAGTGAACCACTTATTCTTACTACTACTGAAACACTCCCACAAGAGCCAGGGCAGTAGGAAACCGTACCAGGCAAGAAACTGGTAGTGGAGACTCCTCGCGCACAGCACCCCAGCGAGCAGTCCCACACTGCAAGTCCACCCAGCAACGCCAACCTGAATACGTGGGCCCTGGAGCACCATTCTCGCCAGCACAACGCCCACGAGCAGTGTCCACAATGCCATGAGCGTCACGTGGAACCCCCTCGAGAGGAAAACCTGCTCGGGGAGGAACGCCCAGTTCACCGACCACTTCTGCTGGAAAACGCGCCCCACGTCGAACGCCCCACCAAGGAACGCCCATCGCTGAGCCCACGTTTGGCCACCCCCCACAAAAGGCCACGAAGTTGTCGCCACAACAGCAATCGCTGTCGCAGCAGCAACAGCAACAACAGCTAGGAGCGGGGTCACGTGAGCCCGGGCTTGGGTAATAACAACGGCAAAAGCTGGAGGCGCGACAAGGAGCGCACTCATTTTCACTGTCACTGCAAACGTGAGAAGAGCTGTAGCAAGAATAAGTAATGGCATAGCACCAGCACTAGTTTTTCTTGCTCTCTTGGTCCATTCTTGTAAACAAACAATACCACCGAGCATAAACATCGTGGTAAACCCATCGTTGAATAATCTCAACACGTAAATTGAATGTAATCTTTTACTTAGAGCTGTTAACAGGTAAATGTATGGTGGTACTTTACCATAACTACTACCGTGCACCACTAAAAATGAAAAGAGTAAACTTAATAGATAAACCCATTTGAATACATGTTGACCATCAATTAAATTTTCCATACCATTTGTAATTCTTTTCATTATTTTATAAATTAAAACATATCCTCCAGGGTAAACAATTGGTCCTGTATCACCACAAATTTTACTATAATCTCTTTCACCTTGTTCAATTTGTAAAATTTGTTGCATATAAGTACTATAATCAATTTCTGTATATGGTACATTTTTAATAATAAAATTTAAAATAAAATATTCTCCAATTAAAATTAATATACAAATCCATTGACTATTTTTATAATTAAATAATAAATTATTAATTATACCCATTAACTTCATCATCATTTCTTATACCTTCTTCCTTTGTATAATGATCAATCGCGCAATAACTGGTAAACTTGCAATTAAAATACCAACGAAAATACATGCCCAAAATGACGCGCTTTCATAACATCTTAAACCTAATCCATAAAAAACTGAAATATGATATGACCAACCAATTGTCCAAATAAATAATAATAAATTTGATAATAAATTAAATCCAATTGTAAGTAAATCCCATCTTTTTTGTTCAAATAAAACACATAAATTACATGCAATTATTGCAATATGAATACTGAAAACTCCAACTGAAAAAATTGTATCAATTGATAATCCATTAAATGTTGAAAAATTACCTTGAACAAATAAACAAAATGGGAAAAAAAATGCAATACAACTTTGAAAAATTCCAAGTATCATAAACCATCCAAATGTTAAAATATCTCTCATTTTATGATTACCAATACCTTTCTTATATAATTCAGGTCTTAAAATACTTTCTTCACTTGAAACATCTTGATCTAAAACTCCCAATGTAACAACTGGTACTGACGTAAAGAAAATATTAAATAACATCAAAAATGTATATTCATATAAATATGTTCCATCAAAATTAGTAAAAATTCCATACCAAAATAATGGCATAACATAAATCAAATTCTTGTAAAAAAAGCATGGTACCATCTTTGATAATCTTAAATATGACCATTTACCATGAACTAATATTAATTTTTGTAAATATTTAAATTGTCCAATTGCATAATCTGATGCCATAACTGCTTGTCTACCTTCTTCACCAGCTATACCAATACCAATATTAGCATTTTGAATCATTGAAACATCATTTGCTCCATCTCCAACTGCAATTGTAATAACTTCTAATTTATTCCTAACTAATTTAACAACTTCTGCCTTTTGTGATGGTGAAACTCTACAACATAAAACTGAACAACATTTCTTTGCAATCATTAAAAATTTAATTCGAATTTCTTCTTCACATTCATCAAATAATTTACCTAATAAAACACCATCAACAACTAATGCATATTTACCATCAGGTATTGAATGATCTTTCATTGATTCCTTTATATTCTTGTCATTAATTTCTTTAATACCACAAATTTTTAATAAATAGTCATCAATGACTTGTTCAATATTTTCACTTCCTTCGATAACTAAAATTTCCATATCTTCATTAAGCATAGCACATGAATACCCAATACTAATTGCTGTTTCAATCTTATCACCAGTTAAAACCCAAACTTTAATACCACCTAATCTTAATCTCTCAATAGTTTCAGGTACTTCTTCTTGTAATTTATCCTCAATTGCTGTAGCTCCAATAATTGTAACTTCAACTTCAAATTTACTAGCTGCTTCTTCCATCATTCTCTTTCTCTCAACTTCACTAATATCAACTTCTTTACTATATCTCTCAAAAACTTCATAAAACCTATCAAAAGATCCCTTATCAATTTCTTTCTTACCAACAACAAGTGTTCTTAATCCTTCTTGTGCAAATGTATGCAACTCTTTACCAACACTTTCATCCCATGGTCCTGATATACTCCTCTCAATAACCGCATTATCAGCACCTTTCATAAATATCATAATATTCCCAATTTTATCTTCAATAACAACACTCATTCGTCCACGTGCCGAAGTAAATGGAATCACACATAATAATCTATAACGTATTTCATTACCATTATCCCAAATTAACCTCCACCCTTCATCCCCGTCTTCACCTAAATGAACAACTCCCATATCCCTTGCAAATGATACAAGTGCAACTTCATCTGGTGATTCCCCACTATATATTATTTCATCATAATCATTTTCCTCAATAACAACTGTGTGGCAAACTGCAATTGCAAATAAAAGTTCATGTATATTCTTATCATCTATTGATTGTACAAATTCCAAAGATTTGAATGTACATCTCTCACGTCGAAAATATGGATTCCTCTTCTCAAGAATGTTATACATCTCTTCCGCATTCACATCACCACTTTCTCCATAACTCTCACCTCCAACAACACATTTTCGAAATTCCATAACATTCTCCGTTAATGTACCAGTTTTATCACTAAAAACATATTCAACTTGTCCAAGATCATCAGCTATACTCCACGATTTTGGTGTACACCTTAAATCACGCTTCTCATAATACATATCAATATCCTCATAAATAAACATTGCTTGAAATGATTTAATAATTTCAACTGTAACATAAAGTGAAATAGGAACAAGTGTTTGATACATGATAAGATTCACAAAAAATGAAAGTACACCATTAGCAGCAGCTGAACGTTCTCCTTCATTATATTCAAAATAAATTCGAGAAATTGCACTATCCTTACGATAGTATAATCCATTGATTAATCCAGCAACAAAACATAAGACAAACAAAAGAACAAAATTAATTAAAACATAGTAATTTAAGTCCCTTGAAATTTTTGATTTTTTTGTAGGTGTAACCCCAGAATTAAGCATAATCTTTGTCTCTACACCTGTTGCAATAACAATTCCAATTGCATAATCACTATTACGTAAAACACATCCACGTAATAATAAATTGTCAATATTCAATGTCTCATAATTGCCATCTTCACCATAAAAAACACCATGAAAATTGTACAAATCTTTATTAGGTAACTCTGTTTTCAAACTAAAGCTCATATGCTTTAAATCGGAAAGGCGTTTGATCACTCGTGCAGTTAAAGATATAGCTCTTTTACTCTTTAAATTGGTTTCACCATCAAGGTTCTTTGTCTCAACATAACACAGTCCTTTCTCATGATTGGTCTTCAATATAATACAATCAGCTGGAACTTCTTCGTTCCTTTTCACTCTCAAAATATCTCCAACAACAACATTTTTCCACGGCATACTCACAAATTTAACTAATCCACCTTTAGAATCTTGTATAATCAACGACTCAACATCAATATCCATGTCACTTTCTCCACGGCCACGTCTACCACATAATGTTGAAACTCTCTTTTTAAATCTTCTCCAAAGGCTGACATTATCTAACGTCGCATTAAAATTATCAACACCTGAAAGTTTGTGTACTCTTCCCGTATTTGTTTCGTGATCAGAAACAGCACGTCGATAATCTTCAAACCCATCTTTGAAAGCAGTCAAGCAAACAATTATAACTAACGGAACTATTTGCATCTCTGGATTTTGCACTCCAAAAATATTGAAAAATCCAAGGATAATAATAGACAAGAAGTAAAAATTGGCAATATTTGTAAACTGAAAGAAAATATTCAGTGGTAAGAAAGTCAATGGTGTGTACTTTGTCGTACGAATCTTATTACCAACATATTTTACCTTATTATATCCTGTTTTCTCATCCACTAATTGGTCTGGAAGTCTCTGATTATAAAAAATTTCTCTTACACGAACTTCAACTGTTTGTTCGGATTTCCACCATCTAGAAATACTTTTATATAATTTTCCCAGTCCAGCACGAACATCATCTTCTATTGTCTTCATTCCAATGTGTCACACTGCTTCTTACAGCTTCTAATTGCCGTACAACAATCAACTTACGGGTTCCTCTTCATGTCCGCGAAAAAAGGGTGTATCAACAATCCACAAACTGAGCCGTAATTTTCAACCTTTATGTTACTCAGATTGATTACAAGGGATTAAGAAGAAACGACCAAATCATTTAGACAAATTATTGTACTAATGATTGTTATACAACTCTGTTTTTACCCAGTGTCTCTCTCCAAATAGTCAATAAAAAATTGCATCTCCGGGCTGCGTAACCCTCATCTTTCCTAATTTGGACACGCAGACTCTCGCTGCTCGACAATAATTGTGTCGTCGAGAATTCCAACTTTTCACTTTTGGCCTCTGAACAATTATTCACATTCGGTTCCCTCCTTTTGTCAACAACAACACAAACCATTACTATGTCCATTGAAGAAATCCCACAAGGTGCAGAGGTTACTGTCATTCCAAAGGCAGAAAAGAAAGCAAAGGATGCTTTACTTAAATTAGGCTTAAAACCATTAAAGGATATCTCCAGAGTTACTTTCAGAAAAAAGAACAACACTATTTTAGCTATTGAGAAGCCAGAAGTTTACAAGACTCAAGGTGGTTCTTACATCATCTTCGGTGAAGCTAAGGTTGAAGATCTTACTAAGAGATATGAAGAAGCTATGGCTGCACAAGAAGCAGCAGCTGAAGTCAACAATGCTGTTAACAACTTAGACGAAAACAATTTGGCATCATCTATTCAAGAAGACTTAAAGAAAGCTTCACTTGAAGACAAATCTGCAGAAGCCGAAGATGATGATGAAGAAGTTGATGTTACTGGTTTAGAAGAAAGTGATATCACTGTCATTATGGAACAAACTAATTGTTCTAGAAACAAAGCTGCAAAGGCACTTAAGGAACACAAAGGTGATATCGTTAATGCTATCATGTCACTATCTTAAGTCAATTAAGTTTTGTACTATATAGTTTAAATTTTACTCTTGTACGTTTACTTCTACGCTACCGTTTAATGTGCCACAATTTGGACATCTATATTGAACATCACTGACTAGCTTCCCAGGTGGAGCTAAACCATTATGTGTGAAACAGTGTGGACAAATCAAAGCATATCTGTTATCGGGTCCCATTTCATTCTCTCCGAGTAACTTTGTAATGAAATGATCATAAATTGAATTGTTAGCATTCTTTTTCAAATCATCAAATATTTTACCCTTTTCACCACTTTGTATCAATTCAATATACTCCTGTCTCTTCTTATTGATCTCTTCAGCTTCCTTTTCCATCTCTTTCAAATCTTCACCATCTGAAAACCTTGCTAAAAGTTCCTTCGTCTTGTCAAAATTTGTTCTTTCCTTCAACGTGTCCAGTTTCTCTCGATGTTCATTCTTCCAATATTCCAATGACGACTCCGCCTTATCAATAAGATATCCAAAAATGGTTAACACAATGTAGTAAATTAATCCAATTATAACGGGTATCACAACTAATCTTAAAACAGTCTCTTTATCATAAAGATCTCCAAACTTGTATACATAACTGAAGTATGCAATGTACACTGTCGTGAAGTATATTGGAATTACACGTTGGTAGTGTCGCCTCTGTGCAGTATAGTTGCGTAATCGTTTCTCGTTCTTCGAAATTCGGGAACTTACATATTGTAATTCACTTTCAAAACGAGTAGGATCAAAATTCTTTGATCTGAACAGAAACATTCTTAATTTGTCAATGCTTTTCTCTAGTAAGTTCCAGCTTCACTTATGATTGAGTTCGTAGGGTTTGTTTCAGCTGCGCCACCAATTTCAAATCGCTTAATAATAAGAATTTGAAGTAAATCAGGCCAAACCCTGCACCCTACAGTTGAAACAGGCATGGATAGCGCCAACACTGTAAGCGATCTATGTCTGGATCCTTATTTAACTAAAATATAGTGATATATAAGTCTATATGAGCTATTCTAGAGGTTTCTTGAAAAACTCGTCAGCTTCCTCCAATTTTTTCAGTGACTGTCTAAGCTCATTTATCAAATCATTCTTTTTGGCATTGATAAGAGTAAATTCTTCAACGTTAAGTCTCAACTGAGAACTCAATGAATCAGTAGTTTTTTCGATATAAAGCCGCAATTTCTCAACGTACCAATCCTTAAACTCATTTATCAATTGAATAAACTTTTTTTGTGAAGTGTTTGCAGTAAGGGCAACAGTTAACGCAGTCAAGGCAAATGTTGTATTCAATGAGATCAAATCGTAAATATATCCAATGTTCGATATACTAAAAATAGTAAATGGAGCTCCAATAACTTCCCTAATTAGTAAGCTGTTGATCTTTGACTGTAGTTCTGGAATTTTCTCATTTGACACTTCACTCTTCAGCTCATCAATAAATTTGTCCGATTAACTCTCCCTCGTCGCCTCTGTTGGAACTGCAATGTCGATCTTACCCTCTAAATAATGAGATTGAGCAATTGAGTCCTCTAGGGAGCCACAACACTCAATTGGTTCCTTGAAAAGACCTCTATTCACTTTCACTCTGCTACCATTTAGTAAATTTGAAACTACTAATGTTAGATCCCCAGAATTATAAACAATTTGGCTAAATTTGGATAATTCCTTCACTAAAACATTCTCTAAGAAGGGGGTCACTTTGCTTTGAAGTTCAAAATGAGCTTTTTGTGACCAATCCTGAATCTCATGTTTCAATCTTGTTTGTGTCTCATTCTCTAATACAAGTTGGTCATTTTCTAAATCTCTGATTAAGCTACGCAATAATAGAATCAATGGTTTATAGCCGGATGTTTCTCTGCTTATCGTATAAAGAAGTTCATTGATGTTAGACTCTTCGTACAACTTCAAATACCTACTAACATTCTGTATGCTATCAGCAATTAATTTGTTACCTTGTTCAAGTTTAGCTAAATCAATTTTAAATGTGTTTTCTTTGAGCGTTTCCTGTAGTGATGATCCTATATTGGCAGTTGTAGAAGAGTCATTAATTACTTCAAAATATGGTAGATCATTTAATTTAGCAACTCCATCTGTAGCTGATTTAACGTATATCATATTATGCAACTCTGATTCTTTTATTTCATCGTCTTTACGAATTGTGTTCAGTTTTAGCAAATCAGCACCATCAGCTTCTTCCTTCCTAGTGAAAGTTTTATCATTGATCTCAACAAATGATAAGTTGTTGAAAAATTCTCTCTTCAAGAATTTGCTTGTACCATCATTCAATTTGGCATCTTGTATAAGACGTTGCTCACTAATCAAAATCGGAGATTTTGATGAATAACGACCTCCACCTAAATGCTTATCGATATTTCCATACTCTACCTTAATATTAGATTTTGGATTCGTAGAACGGTGTTGATTGAGAAGCTCAACCAATTTATTGTCGCTTGAAAGAGGATCAGTAATCAAAGAATTCAGAAATAATCCAGGTCTTAAATCAGATGATTGAATAATTCCGATTGTGATTGTATGTGGTGAGAAATGTTTATACTCTGTTGTTGAGGGTGCTATGGTTTTCAA
The DNA here is from genome assembly GCA_030563965.1 of Pichia cactophila. Classification (NCBI taxonomy): domain Eukaryota; kingdom Fungi; phylum Ascomycota; class Pichiomycetes; order Pichiales; family Pichiaceae; genus Pichia; species Pichia cactophila. The sequence continues at coordinate 41,193 of JAJMKU010000130.1, forward strand.
CGCTGTTATTTTGTTAAAAATATTACACCTATCATTAAAATATTGAGGAATATCATGAAGAATTTCAGGAATACTTCTGTTTGTTGAACTCAATCGCTTGATTCGCAATCCATAGAAATGAATATATAGTTTATTTGCCCGAAATAGCATTTGACGTCGTCCAGTAGAAATAGTAGCCGTTCTTTAATGAGGTAAAACAAGATCTCTACATTCGCACAGCGATCAAAATGATTGGTCTACACTATTTTGAAAATTATTGACTTTCCCTTGATTTATATTACAAGTCTTAATTACTGTTCAATGAGCTTTTCATATCGGGCACTATCTTCTTCTAGGGTGATATTGAATCATAGCAATCCTTTGGTAAGTTTTCAATCCTTCTCGATCAACAGTTTTCTTCGCATTTACTAACACAAACCAACAGGGACTTCCGAACTTCAAAACACAAAACACAAAACTTCCAGTGAAACATACTTTACCAAATGTTAAAAGAATAATACTTGTTTCTTCTGGTAAAGGTGGTGTTGGTAAATCAACTGTTTCGGCAAATTTAGCTATTGCCATGAGAAATTTGAACCTTAATGTAGGACTTTTGGATGCTGATATATTTGGACCGAGTGTACCAAAACTTATGAATTTGAAAGGTGAGCCACGCTTAAGTAATGAAGGTAAGTTAATTCCCTTGAGAAACTACGGTGTACAGACTATGTCAATGGGATATTTGATTCCAACTGAAAGCAGTCCAATTGTATGGAGAGGATTGATTTTACAAAAGGCAATACAACAGCTACTTTTTGATGTACAATGGGAAAACGTTGATGTTCTAGTTATTGATCTACCACCAGGAACTGGTGATGTTCAGTTATCGTTGAGTCAATTGCTTAAAATAGATGGTGCCGTTATAGTTTCTACAAGTCAAGACCTTGCGCTTTTGGATGTTAAAAAGGGTATCGAGATGTTTAAAAAAGTCAAGGTCCCTCTATTAGGTTTGGTGGAGAATATGTCTGTATTTATATGTCCTAATTGTCATCATGAAGAGCATCTTTTTGGGGAAGGGGGCGCTTTACAAGAAGCAGAAAAATTGGGTATCCAGCACCTGGCATCTGTACCCTTAAATAAAGATATTTGCAGACGCAGTGATGAAGGTTTTCCAGTTGCAATTGATAGAACCTCGCCATTGAGCAAACCCTATTATGAAGCAGCTAAGATACTGAAACAAAAACTGAGTTTGTGATGAGAAAAATACTGAGTCTTAAAAAGGGGCAAACGATGAAGGATTCGAACTTGAATGCACTGCGTTTGATGGAGGGGAGCAAAAAGATAGCTTGTAAGTTTTGAAGTTCCCTTTCTTGTATGGTCTTTTTTGAAGCATTGGCTAGTTTGTTAATATATTTGCTTGCTTTATTAATTGTAACTTTGCTACACACTCTAAATAATATTATACACCACATAAAACAATTATTACAATGAAATTAGCAAAAGGTATTGTCATTTTCAAGTTATTCCTTGTTGTACTTGCTCTTGATGGGGAAACCGATGAATTAACTGAAGAAGCTATGAACCATTCGGCAATACATGGAATCTTTCAATCTATTTTGTCGAATCGTGACTTCGGTTCCAATACGGTCGAATTTTCTGAATGGGAGTCGCCTAATGGAGATCTTTATGTTGTTCCGTTTACAGAAGAAAATGAGAACAGTGCACCTGCTTTAGGATTAGGATATAAATTTATTAATAGCGATGCATCAATTGTCCAGTCTTCGGACCTTTCCAGTATTGTTGAAATTAAAGAGGATAATATTACGGCTGCGGGTTTTCCAAAACTGTGGAAGAAACATTCTGAAGAAGAGACTGCAGATGATTATTTCCCCTTTGGATCTAAAAAGTTTATGATGATTGGCTTAAACAAACAATCGATAGGCAAACAATCGGTAGAAGATGATGGCTTGGTAAATCAGGAAGAATCAAGTGTTCAAGAGGCAGGTTTATTTAAATGGTTTGATGATGAAGATGACTGTAATGCTGACAAAAAAACTAACAAACTTTTTGATACTGATCATTTTTTGTTTGTTGGCGTTGGTAGTGTTGATGGTAATTTTGCCCATAATATTGATGGAAATGTGAACGACAATATAGATAATTATGATTCAGATATTCACGATGAAGATGAATCTAAAATTGAGTCTTTCAAGATTATTACTTCCTATACAACAACCACTGTTACATCTGTTTATGAAACTACCATTACTGAGACTAACCGTCCACCTTCAAGTACAGATTCTTTTGTTCCTCCGGAGAAGAAAGCTGCAAACCCAGAAACTTCTGCTGCTCGCATATCTTCTGAAACGAGTATCAATTCTTCAGTAGGTATAGATATTCCATCAACTACGCATATACCATTTGTTTTTAGTACCACAGTTGATGAACATTCTTTAACCACAAAAAGAAGAACCACTTATGGTGCTGACCATACAAAATCCAATTTGATTTCAAAAGCTTCAAATTCAGTTGATCACATTTCCTCGGCTGAAACTGACTTGTACACGTTAGAAACTATTTCAAATTCTCAACTTGAAAACCACCAAACTACTGCTACACCGAATACCATAAAAACAATTGGCACAGAAAGCTGGATAATTCCCACCACATGGGAATCATATCCATTTTCAGTTCCAGCTAAAAAAACAACAAATTCACACTATCACAACACTACAGAGATGAACTCATCATTTCAATATTTCAAAACTTCTAGTATTAGTGGAAATGTAACTTCGAAGGTTAAAACTAAAAATGGGTCTATCTATACTAGAATCAATGGAACAAACTCATCTATCATTACAAATAGTGAGAATTTTGGTAATATTCAGAAAAGTTATTTTGGTTCATTGTTTGGTTTAGTTTTCGCATTTGTCTCTGGTGTGGTTTTGATTTGATGAATCCAAAATGTGAAACAAGTATTCATTATGTATAATTATTTAGCATGATACAAATTTACACACATCCCTGGCACTTCTATTCTTGCAAGGCGTTCAATCTTTGTCTCATATTCAAAATGAGACTATCTGCCTCGTCCTCGGAAACAGTGGCAGATTCTTCTGATACCTCTGAATTTGGAGGCAGTTGTTCTTGTGGTTCATCTACTTTTTGAGATTGTGGACCAATTATACTAGACAATAATTGTTCAACCTGTTCGTTTTCATCCTCATCCTCGTCTTCCCACTCTGCACTTTCAATTACGTCATTAACCATCTCATCAATAATACCGCTTTTAGTTAACTCTTTGGAAAGTTCCTGTACTGTCCTACTTACATTTGGTAAATGTATTAACTGATTCATATCTTTCATTATCTCTGTCGATTTTTGTAGTGACCCAGTAAGTTTCATTAGTTGCTGCTGTTCATTCAATTTGAACTCTATAGAGTCCAAAGTGGCACGAGAAACGTGCATTCGTTCGTTCACCTTTTGAGTATTTCTAAGTTCCTTTGCATACATCCTGGCTGATTTCATATCATTCTTCTTTGCGGCTGTCTTTATCAATGATTTTGACTTCTTCTCAAGATTATTAAGGTCTTGTATCTGTCTATCCATTTGACGTTTATTCTTGCGCAAAGTCTGCTGACATTTGCGAAATTGTTCCTTCGGATCTGGTCCCCATATTGCTTTTTTTACAAAATCCATTTATAGTCAAGCTCCAGTAAACTATATGCTTAGTATTTTAAGAGAAGAATAATACTACTACTAAACAGAACGCTTAAAATTTACAGCTTACGTAAGAGTTTTCGAGAATTGAAAAGTCCGTTATCATCAAATATGATTCTGCAATGGAAAACTGCAAAATAAAATGCATGTCTCAAAGGTTGTTGTTAACAGCTTATTTACTTCTAAAGAATCCTTATGTCGGCTATAGGATTGAACCTTGAAGCGTTAATTTTTTACTACTCAAAAACAATTTAACAAATTTCAGCTAATCTGAAACGATTAAAGCTAAATAGAAGTTAACCTCAAGTTAAAACAGCAAGCTTATCAAACACCTTCATTAGATATATAATTAATCGCTTAGGTATATATATATATTCTTAAAGGAATGGTGTACACTATTAGACACATCGATGTCACGTGTGTAAAAGAAAGTTGAAATGAAAACGCGTCAAATTAAAGTGAAGCCAGTTTTCTGACTTTTCGTGTCAGAAACTCGATTCCCACTTTCGTGTCTTTTTTTGGAATTTATCTATTTCCACCCTAACCATTCTTTCTCCCATTTTTTTCTACTACCTTGATAAAAACAATACAAACCATGTTAGAAGGTAAATTTGAAACAGCCACTCTTTTAAAGAAAGTATGTAAGTCATTCTCTAATCAATTACTTGTGACAATGTTACTAACAAGTTTACCAATATAGATTATCGAATCCATCAGAGACTCAGTGAAATTGTGTAATTTCAATTGCTCTCAATCTGACGGTATTACTGTTCAGGCAATTGATGACTCCAGAGTTCTTTTGATTGCGTTGAAGATGGATGCGGGATGTTTCCAGGAGTTTAGATGTGACAGAGATCTAGTTTTGGGTCTAGATTTAGAATCATTGAGTAAAATTTTAAAACAAGGTAACAACGACGATTTTTTAACTTTGATTGCAGAGGATAATCCAGACTCTTTACTTGTTGTGTTTGAAGATAAAAAGAAAGATAGAATTTCTGAATTTTCACTCAAGTTAATGGATATTGACTCCGACGTTTTGACTATTGATGATATGGATAACGATTGTTCTGTTACTATGCCTTCGGCTGATTTTGCTAAAATTGCCAGAGATTTCAAGACTATGAGTGAATCCTTACAAATAATAGTTGACAAAGAATCTGTCAAGTTCAAAGCAGAAGGTCAAATTGGTTCAGGATCTGTCGTTTTCAAGCCATACACTGATGTTGAAAATAACGATGAATCAATTAAGATTGATATGAACCAGCCTGTCAATCTTACCTTCGGTGCTAAGTATCTCAATGATATTGTCAAGGCTGCATCACTTTCTCCATCTATCACCATCAAATTAACAGATAAAGCGCCTGCTCTTTTTGAATTCAAATTACCTAGTGGGTACTTAAGATATTATTTGGCTCCAAAGTTTGAAGACGAAGAATAGAATTCTTGGCATCTAGTGCTCCTTTGTACATTTATAAATTCTTTCAAGATTACAGCTTTTAATTCACAATCTAAGATGACTCACAACCTTATAAAGATATCATTACATAAGAACCTGCTAGTAAGTTGCTTCAACGGGATTATCAAGGGGTTGTAGTTCAGAAGAACATACGCATGATTTAACTGTTACAGGTAAAACCAACCTAAACGCATCATGTCTGTTCATGTAGTATCTGTATAATCTTTTGACTCTCATAAAGCCAAAGTTTTCATACAGACGAATAGCTTTTTCGTTAATGACTTCAGTTTCTAGTGTGATCTCATCACACTGATATTTTTCTATCATCAAAACGATTGCCTTTTCAATCAACTTCTTAGCAATGCCAAGCCCTCTATACTCATTTTCCACTGAAAGCATACCAATATATCCTCTCACTCGTACTCCCCTGTGTGGCTCAACCTTGCATATAATGTTACCAATGATTTTTTCTTTGTGAAGAGCAAGCAGGCATAAATCAGGCCAGTTATTTATAAAGAATCTGTAAACATAAATAGAGTATGGCTCGCTTAAGTATTTCCCCGTTATTTGTTCAACAGCTGTGAATTCTGCGTCAATCTCTTCTCTACTTCGTTTTGACGTGTCCAAAGATACACTCCTTATTTGAATGTTGTCAAGGGAAACCATAGTAGACGTATAGTGGTAATTTCTATCATTAGAACTTCAAAACTTAACTACGCTGGCAGTCTCACTGTAATAATTTTTGTTGGTCTTGAAAATCATAAGGTGGCTCAGTATCAAAAACAACTTTATCACATCCCTTTGTGTAAAGAGATCCATTATGTCATAGGTTATGACTATCAAGTGTAGGCAATTTTAACCGAACCTCATTTGCACTGCTGAATATGAATAATTCAATATACTCAACTAGGAATGGTATTATACCAATATCTATGACATCGGCTATAAAAATCAACGAATCAACAACTAACTCGGATCAAGCTAATCAGATGAATCAACTTACAGTTATCAGTGCTTTCACAGGGATTAAAATTACAATATCAAAAGATTTGATACCAACAATGGAATCATTCAAACTTCTACTTGCTCAAAACCTAAAAATTGATATGGACAGGTTGTTTCTTTTGACACCATTTGGAATCAAGTTGAAGTCTTCAATGATAGCTCATGATCAAGTTTCTATAATATATGTGTTTGATAAAAAAATTTTTACACCGTCATTATTGAACCCAGAAAAAAAGGATAGAATAATCAGTGATTTACTCAACTCAATACGGCAAGAAGACCTTTTAAATTTGATAAAGCCAAGAGAATCGCCCATTGTGTCTTTTCATAGCACTAACTTTGACGTATTCTCAAACAATATGTCATCACTAACACCAGACTCAATAATAAACTCATCAGATTTAGACTTTGATGGATTGAGATTATTGTTGAGCTTAATCAAGAGGAATTCTGGGTGGGCTTCTGCGTTGGTATCCGACATGAAAAGCGCTTTATTTAATGACATTTATCACAATGACTATCTAACTATTGAGCATATGCTTAATTTATTGAATGCTTTAATGCAATATATTTTTAATATGCATCAAAACTTACAAAAGGATAGAATTACCTTACAGAATGTGTTTGAAAACCTTATTGACAACTCTATTGTAGATAGCTGGGAGCATAGTTATAAGTTACTCACAAATACTAAGGTTGAATTTCTGGAAAACGGCAATAAAAGAAGGCTAGTACTATCTGAATTGATTGATCTAGAATTGGTAAGAGGAGCAGCCTTGAATTTTAAAACAAAAAAACATGAAACTGAAGAAATATTTAGCAAACTGGACCAACTAGATAATAGAGTAGCGGACCAAAAAGATTCGATTTCAGTTGATTTCAAGAGTTACAAAACACTCTTTCTTAAACGGGAATGGGAAATCTCAGAGGGAAAGAATATAGAAAAAGCAAACGAGATATATTCCCAGTTGGAGAATCTAACAACACAAATGGCTAACGACATTAAAGATTTGCCAGCATTTGAGAGTTTGATAACTACAACAAACAACATGTCCACGTTTCTTTCCCGGGATTCTATAATTAATATTATTAAGCTGACGAAAATATACAATACACAAAAAACAAAGTATGTACCAGCAGTCACAAACCTAGCTGATGGTCTTTACAAAATTCAAAGAAAATTTTATGAAAATAGAGAGGAACTTCAAAGCAAGTTGATGAACTCTACTCTTGTATCTTTTGTTAAATTGCAACTTTCTTTGCGTGAATTAACAGAGCTTCTAAATTCTAATATTTTGAAAAATATTGAGAGTATGCAACATGATGAGCTTCAGTTAACATTATTACGGGATCTGCCTTTAGTATTTGGAGTCTGGATGATTGCTTTGGTAAACAATAAAAAATTTGGAGTCACTATGCGTAAACTTTCCCGGAAAACAAATGAAATACTTGAGATGATGAACTTTATAGAAAAAGCTGAAAGAAAAAAATGGCTTACTGAATTCATTGACAGTATGGGAATGGATGAAAAAAGTTTAGCTTTTCTTATTGATTCGAACAATAGAGAGTTGTTTCTTAATAGTCACATTTATCAAATATCACTCTCTACCGAAGAAACTAAAAAGGAAGAGTACTTGGTTCGTCCCAGAATTGAGCCAAAGAGGTACAATTCAGATACTATAAAGTACCTTTCCCCTTTCAATAAGTTATTACAGAATATCAACAGTTTTCCAATAAAAGCACGAGTGGACCAGATCTCTCAGAATATGAACACAGAACCCAAAAGTACTAACCCTTCTCCCGTTATCAAGGCATTGATGGATAATATAACCTTAAAGCATGTTTCAGACTATATCAATTGGCTTCGATCCCAAAATTATGATGCTGATTCAATTGCAAAGTTGAAACAATTTTTGGACAATATCGGTATTCAGATAATATCGGATAATGTAAATAAAAGTCAACTTTTGGTAAAGTCTGGAAATTTGGATGATATAGGTAATTTTAATATTGAAGATGAACATTATATGCGACTTTATCATAATTTCATTGAAAGCTTTAAAATAAATAAGGTGGAGATTAAAATTATGAAAAGTGATGAAACAAATACAGGGGACCACTTTGATACCGGTATTGTGAAGGCATATGAAGAAAGAATCAAAAAGCTGGAAAGTATGCTTTTTGAGAAAAACGTTGAACTATTTGAACATAAGTGGTCAAAATTAAACCTAGATAAAGATGAGAAATTTGATGTTTCTTTGAAAGGGGAAGAAAAGGTTGTAACAGGTAAAGTATTTGGTCGAACTAAAATAACTTTACCACCTGAACATTTTACTGAAAAAATAGATTTGCTTGAAGAGGAGAACAAGACGCTAAAGTTACTTATTGAAGAATTAGAAAGAAGTAAGGATGTTAAACAAGTGAAAGCTTTAAATAAAATAATTGAAGAGCAAGAAGATTATATCAAAAAATTACATGTCATCGATCTAGATAACAAAAAGTTAATTGAGTCCAAAGATCAAACTATTGCCCAGTTGACGGAATACATTGATAAACAAAATGCTGAAATAACAAAGCTCGAATCAGACAACGATAAATTAGTTTCTGATGTTGATGAGCTTCAGAATATGAACAAAGATCTTATAGAAAACATGACTCATAAAGAAGTTGAATATCTGAATGAAAATCAGCAAAATCAAAAAGAAAAGAACTCACTGCAAATCAAAATTGAAGAATTGCAAGAAATTAACAATCAAATGGATAAGATTATTTGTAAAGTACAGAATATTGATTTCCTAACTTTAGAATTGTTGGATACCATTGTATTCTTGATATCAAAAATTGGGGATATGAGTCAACATATTTATACAAATTTGAGAGCCATTTGTTTAGTTCTGGAGATGATGGGGCTTTTATTAGTTGATAATGATGGAAAGTTAGAAGTCCGTAGGGTAAAGGGGCTACGTGCTCAAAAGAAAAATATAGTAGAAGCACAGTTTGATGAAAGTAGAGAATGGAAGGACGATAGTGATAAGCTTTTTATGGAGATTGTGGCGTCTGCTGTAGTGAAGAAAGCAAAAGCTACTGTTGATTGGGTTCCAAAAATCTCTGAGAACTCTGGATTTGATAATTTAAAAAGGAGTGGAATTGAAGGGGACGAAATGGAAAAACATGGTGAAGAACTGAAACTTCAAAACTCCAAAATGAAAGAAGTTATGTCGACATTAAATGTGTTGAAAAATGCAGAATCAAGGGTAGCACTGGTGATGAAACTTTTGAATGAGGACGAACTTGAGTCGAAATATCAGCAATTCATTGAAAATACAGTTCTGTCATCCGATTTGGTACTACCGAAGATTCACCGCCGATTTGATGATGTTGAATCTCTTGCAAGAAAGTTACAAAGAGAAAAGGTACAGTTGAAAGGAGATATGAAAAATCTCAACAAAACACTTTCACAACGTTTAGTATTGAGAAACTTTCAAAGAGGTGATTTGGTATTATTTTTACGAACATTTACCGTTAACGAAGCACAATCTGGTGAAAGTAATCAACCGTGGGCTATTTTTAACATTGGATCACCAAACTACTACTTGAAGGCGAAAAATGAAGAGGAGAAAAAAATGATGAACAAAAAAGATTGGTTTGTTGGCCGACTTACAAGGGTCACAAAGCATGTGGTTACATTGGCAAACAAGAACAACGAACTTGAGAATCCTTTCAATCTCGCAGCAGAAACGGTGTGGTACTTTGTTGAAACGGGAGAAGAAGAGTCAGAGTGATTTTGTCCCGAGTTAGACTCGTGCTCGTGGGGAAATATGCCTTTTTTCTCGGAGTCGCGCAGTCGAGCATTCCGATTGGACAGGAATCACGACACGAGTCAGACTTATTGAACTGCTTATCGGTGCAAACTATTATAAGGTCAAACCAAACTAAACCAAACAAAACAGTGGTATCAAACTCTGTAGTGTGCTATAAGCACTGAATACGTAAGCTTCCGGAGAAGAGGTTTATATTCTGGTGTCAATCAGGACAATGAATGAAATAGAAGGTACCTTTTTTGGAGATACAGATAATGAGGATGTCAACAATTACACAATGTTGAAGCGAGAAAATAGCGTTTTAGCTTTGTTAGGGAGTCTTGCTGTGGATAGTCCAAGAACAATCTCTTTCACGCCGCTAGATTTGATATTCCTTCAACATTTGGAAATCTCAGGAGTTTATGTACAGCTTTTAAACGATGCACGACACCATGATTTGGTTTGTTTACTTCAAAAATGGTGCTTAGAGGGACCCTATTCGAATGATCAAAGTGTGAAATTCTGCTTCCAGCGAGGGCGAAATATTACTATAAAGAACACTGTAGTAGTAGATGATAATATGTGGAAACAATTGGCAATTATAATGAAGGAGTGTTTAAAACAAACAGAGGACACATCGTCATTGGTGGCAATGTCTCCAATGATGAGGTATTATGGGGATTTATATCCTGATAATGGGCGTGATGAAAATATAGAGTACATTCAAATGGGTGAAAATAAGAGTTTTATGGGAACAGATAGAAGTATCTGTTGAATTTGTAACAGTTTTTTATAAAATTAATGGGAAGATAAAATTTTATGTGTCAGGCGATGAAATTTGTAGGCTCGTACTGGTTTTTGCTCAGCAACAAGAGAGTTAATAGCAGGAACTAACACACCAAGTATCAATGTCAGAACCTATTGCTTATCTTGTCAATGATAGTATCAAAGTACCATTATACAAAAATCGGGTTGTTGGTTTGGGTCGGCTGCCAGTAGAAAAAAAAAGCAATCGTGTTGATCGAATTCAGATAAACAACAGACATATTTCAAACACACATTGTTATATATGGCATGTTCAATTTGATACAAATACTTCCAGTATTTGCTATCTTCAAGATTTATCTAGTAATTCTTGTTATGTTAATAGTAAACCTGTTGGAAAACTAAAATTTGCAATTTTGCGACATGGTGATATAATCAAACTTCATAACGAAATCGGATTCAAATACATTGAAACAAATCCAAAAAGGTTAAACCAGAATGATTTTTTATATGTAAAAGATTGGACTATATTACCTGATGTTATTGGTGTTGGTACATTTGGTAAAGTGCAGATTGCATTCAAGAAAAGTAATAGCAAGGCCTTCTATGCTGTTAAAACAGTAAAATATAGTGAAGATAAGTCTAAAAACAAACTTGAACATGATATTTTAAGAATTATTAATCATCCAAATATTATAAAGATCAAACAAAGTATAATTGACGTAAAATCGGGGTTGATGAAAATGTTTCAAGAGCTTGCCATTGGTGGTGACATGTTTTCATATCTATCGCAAGACAACGATGTATTACAAGGGTTACCAGAAGGTGAGGCTGTAGTTGCATTATACCAAATTTGTAGAGGATTACAATACTTGCATCATAATGGAATTGTGCATCGAGACTTAAAATTGGATAATATTTTGATTATGGGAGCACCAGTGAAATTTCCACGTTTAGCGATTGGTGATTTTGGTATTGCAAAGCAAAATCTAGTTCAAACAAACCGTACAAGTAAAAAAGCAGGTAATTTTCTAATGCAAACTCTTGTTGGTACAGCAGAGTATGCTGCCCCTGAAATTAATTTAGAGAAAAATATCAAGAGGAGGGAAGCAAATAAATATATTGATGATTTTTTCGCAAACAATAAAGATCAAGAATTTTTAGATAACAGATATTACACTGAAAAGGTAGATACTTGGTCTTTAGGTGTTGTTGGACATATACTTTTCAGTGGAATTTCTCCATTTTACAGTGTAGAAGTAGCAGATATTATCAAGAAGAGTCGAATTGGAACAATCAATCTAGATAATAAAAAATGGGCTTTAGTTTCAGATATTTCAAAAAACTTTATCAAGAAATGTCTTTCGGTCAATCCAGAGAATAGATACAGTATTGATGAATGTATGAAAAGTGGTATATTTACTAATGGTAGTAGATCATCAGTTATAAAAGCATTAATGAAAGAACTGGCTATACCATCAGATGATTGACTAAAAATATCAGCATTGGACTGCATAAAGACCAGGCCCGTGACAGTCAGGACAGATCTGAATCTGACTGAGTGAATTGAAATCGAATAAAACCCGGATCCCAACTCGCGCAAAACATCTGCGGAAATTTTTCAGTTTGGCGGGCTTCGTGTTTTTTTGAATTTGCAAAGATGCATGAAACCTCGACAGTCAGTGGCCATGGATCGAAATTTGTCACTTTGCCCCTTAACTTTTCTTTTCATGTTCCTTTCCTTTAACTATTTTTTTCCTTTCTTTATATTACCTGTTTTAATAAACATCCTGTGCCGACACTGCTTCGTGTCTGTGATCTGCTAATATTAATCTATTAATCAGACACACCATTTCACATTGGCATTTTAATCACTTTACTCAATAGACACGTTTGATTTGTTATATTCAATTTTCTTTTTCAGCATATTTTTTTTCAACTTATACTGCTTTTAAAAACCATTAACGACCAAAATTTATACTGATACTTTGAATAAATTACATCAATTCTAGGGATATTTTTCTGTTCAAATTTTCAGTCATATCATCATTACATTTTAGTTTCAGCTTTTTCCAAAAAAAAATCATTTATTTTACTTATTTAATTATTGTTTTATCTTTTTCATTCCAATCTAATAGCTTTTCTTAGAAACATTTTATACACACTTGTTATTTCCAATTTATTCTCAACTTACATATTTTCAGCTATTCTGCTTTTATCATTCAAAAAGAAAAAAAAGAAACAATACACATTTGAAAAAAACATTCTTGAAAATAAGATTTGCATTTACCAACGAATAAAATTTATCACGCATTTATACTGAAAAAAAGAACCATTTAACTACAATTCAAATCAATCTCAATGTATAATCAAAGTTTTGATAATAACAGCGTAAGCAGCAACAACAGTTCTCAACAGAATTTAAGCAACAATGGGCAAATTCCACAATTATGGATGGGTGAATTAGATCAAAGATGGGATGAACTAACTATTAAGCAAATTTGGACAAGTTTACTTAGCTCTATCGGTATTGTTGTTCATTCTATCAAGCTAATCAAGGATAAACAAAGTACACAACTTGGATTAGCTAATGCTGGTTACTGTTTTATTAGATTTCATAATTTTGAAGATGCTTCTAAAGTTTTAAGCACTTTTAATGGTAAACCTATACCAAATACTAATAATCAATATTATTTTAGACTTAATTGGTCATCTGCCAATATCCAAGCAGCTGCTGCTGCAGCTGCATCTGCAAATGTGATTACATTAGCAACTCCTTCAAATCCAACTGAATACTCAATTTTTGTTGGTGATTTGCCTCAAAATATAAATGAACAAATCTTATTACAAACTTTCAAATCTAAATATCCATCTTGTACAAGTGTTAAAATTATGGTTGATCAAAGTACAGGTAATAATAAAGGGTATGGATTTGTTAAATTTTTGAGTGAAGAAGAACAAAAGAAGTCATTAATTGAAATGCAAGGATTTAATTTATTAGGTCGTGCAATTCGAGTTTCAACTGCTTCAAAATCTTCGAATAATCCTAACAATCAAAATGTTTGTACAACAGCATCAAGCGTTATAAATTCGTATTCACCTGGATCTGAAAATAATTTATTATCGGGATCTTTGAATTCACAAAACTCTGGTTCTTCAATGTATACAACAAGTAAAGGATCAACACAATCAGTTTCACAAAATAATTCATCATTACAATATTTCAATGATCCATCTAATACGACTGTTTTCATTGGAGGATTAAATGTTGCTATTTCGGAAAAACAAATGTATGATTTATTTTCAAGATTTGGATCGATTAGTTATGTTAAGATTCCATCAGGTAAAAGTTGTGGGTTTGTTCAATTTTTACATCGTGCTAGTGCTGAAATGGCAATCAATGAAATGCAAGGTTATGATATTGGAGGTGGATGTAAAATTAGGGTTAGTTGGGGTGCTAGAGCTGCACAAAGGAGTTGGTTTGCAAGACAATTACAAATGCAACAACAAGGTAGTAATAGTCCACCTCAACAACAACAATACTTTACAAATTTACCACAAATACAACAACAACAACAACAACAATCATCACAACCATCATCACAATCACAATCACAATCACAACTTTCACAATTACAATTACAACAACAATTGATGATGTCACAATATGGATTTGGGAATGAGATTATTAGTAATTCTACATCGAATTCTAATTCACATTCTAATTCCAATATTTCAATGAATCAACTCAGTAATAGTGAATTAAATATGTTACTTGGGATGAATAACAATAATCACAATATTAATACACAAGTTGGAGGTATTGGTGATTCATTAGGATTATTCAACACTTCAGTTAATGTCAATGCTAATATGTTACAAAGTAATGGATATGGAGTTGAACAATATCCATTTCAACAAGAAAATATTCCATATAATAATGGACTTACAACTAATGACGAATATAAGTTGAACCGATTATTACTTGCAGCAAGGGATGGTAATCTGGATCAACTTGATCTCAATGCTGGTCTTTACTGAGACATATCATACTTATTTTAATCATCTATTCATCTAATTTGTACCTATATAGACCATAATGTTATTGCTCTCTACCCATATATTATTTATCTTCTCAGCTGAGGATTATCTATGACGTAAATATTAAGCCATGACTAGTTGCGCTGGCCTTAAAATTCTCGCGTACTAAAATGTTTCCAGCGTAATCCCTCCCCAGTGACTCTCTCGCGTGACTCTCTGTCGAGATGCCTTGAGCGGCATTCGCGCGGGCGTAAACCAGGAGAGCAATTAGGCCCTCCCCCTCCCCCTCCCCCCGGGTTGGCCCTTAGTTGGCCCTCAGACGGGCCTTCGAATGTCGGCATTCGCGCTGGTTCAGTGACAGCAATAAGGTGTCAAGCTGATTAAGGGTCTTGAAGTCTTTCATTTTGCAACGGCGTTGCCACTTATGGCATTTTTCTTTCGGCCTTGTTAACTGGCATCATCCAACCGGCCCGTTTACGGATTAAATATTACCCACTAAAAGTAAGAATTTGCTATTATCGCATGTGTATCATTGGGGCGGATAACTGGGATTAGAAAGTTAAAGTTTAGTTAATTATGTTAATCAAATTAATGGGGAAATGGGGGAAAGTGGGGTTAGCTTAATAAACGGGTTTACTAATATTACCAATGTTTAAACTGTATTTGACATAATACCATAATACTCCGTTGACACACTATTTTGGGGGAAAAAAAAAAAATCAGTTACGGCCCGTTTCTTTTGTTTGAACAGAACATAAACTCCCCCCATCTGCTGCTGGCAAATCTTGAAATAAAACACATTCAATATCCTGTTTCTATTTCTGTCTCTATTTTTCAAATTAATTCAACTTTCCTCCGCTTATCTTTCCTTCACTTTATTATAATCTCTTTTACCTACCATGTCATCTAGTAAAGAGAACGAACTTCAAAATTATAGTACAACTGATAGTAAAGCTACACCAGCTTCAGTAGCTTTTAGTGAAGGTGATGATGGTTCATTAAATTCAAAATCAATTCCATATGAAAATGCAGAAGCAATAAATAAAGGTTTTTTTCAAAATTTTATTGATTCTTTTAAACCAATCGATATGGATGAAATTGATCCAAATTTAACAGATGTTGAAAAAGCTGCAATTATTGCTGCAAGATCTCCATTAAATAGAGGTTTAAAAAATAGACATGTTCAAATGATTGCAATTGGTGGTGCAATTGGTACTGGTCTTTTTGTTGGTTCTGGTACTGCTTTAAGAAATGGTGGACCTGCATCATTAATTATTTGTTATGTTATTGTTGGTTCAATGATTTTCACAACTGTTCAATCACTTGGTGAAATGGCTGTTGCTTTCCCAATTGCTGGTGGTTTCCTTTCATTAAATTCAAGATTTATTTCTCCTGCTTGGGGTTTTTGTATGGCTTGGAATTATGCAATGCAATGGGTTATTGTTATGCCCTTAGAATTAGTGGCTGCTTCACTTACAATTAAATATTGGAATGATTCAATTAATTCTGCCGCTTGGGTTACAATCTTTTATTTTGTTATATTATTTGTTAATATTTTCGGTGTTAAAGGTTATGGTGAAGCAGAATTTTGGTTTTCAACAATTAAAATTTTAGCAATTGTTGGATTTTGTATTTTTGGTATTATCATTAATTGTGGTGGTGGACCAAATGGTCATTATATTGGTGGTGAATATTGGCATAATCCTGGTGCTTTTAATCATGGTTTTAAAGGTTTATGTACAGTTTTCGTTACAGCTGCATTTTCATTCTCTGGTACTGAATTAGTTGGTTTAACAGCTGCTGAAACTCCAAATCCAAGGAAAACTTTACCATCTGCAACAAAGCAAGTTTTTTGGAGAATTGCATTATTTTACATTACTTCTTTAACAATTGTTGGTTTATTGGTACCTTATAATGATCCAAAATTATTAAGTGATAATTCAAATGGTAAATCTGCTTCACCTTTTGTTATTGCAATTACAAGAGCAGGTATTAAAGGTTTACCATCAGTTATCAATGTTGTTATTCTTTTAGCTGTTTTATCTGTTGCAAATGCAGCAGTTTTCGCATGTTCAAGATGTATTGCAACACTTGGTGATCAAGGTTTTGCTCCAAAATGGTTTGGTTATATTGATAGAAATGGTAGACCAATGGTTGGTATTGCAGTTGTTTTCATTTTTGGTTTATTATGTTATTTAGCTGCATCACCAAAGGAAGCAACAGCATTTGCTTGGATGATGTCAATTTCAGGTCTTTCATCATTATTTACTTGGTCATCAATTTGTATTGCTCATATTAGATTTAGACATGCTTTGAAAAGTCGTGGTAGAGATCCAAAGGACGAACTTTCATTTATGGCATTAACAGGTGTTTGGGGTTCTTACTGGTCTGTTATTCTTAATATTTTGATTTTAATTGCAGAATTTTGGGTTGCTTTATTCCCAACAAATAAAGCAGATGCTTATTCATTCTTTGAAAATTATCTTAATCCAATTGTGCTTGTATTTTTCATGTTCATTTACTTCTGTATGAAGAAAGGTAGAGTTCAATTGGTTATACCAACTAGTGAACTTGATGTTGATACTGGACGTAAATTCGAAGATATGGATCTTCTCAGACAAGAAATTGAAGATGAAAAATTGTACATCAAGTCAAAACCATTCTATTACAAAATGTACAAATTCTGGTGTTAATATAGTTACCCCCATTGACATCTTGCATAACACGCACTTGCATTGTTTTCCCCTCTTTATCATATATATATGTACATTATAACTACTTTCACATATTCTTTGTATATGTAAAATACCAATTGTAAAACGAAAACTGAATATAATAAACTCGTCGGATAAAACCTGCTCCTAGCCGCTATCCCCTTCTCACTCCCCAAGCTCTTTTCTTCCCCCCACCATAGGCTACTGACGATTCCCACAAGCGCGATTGGCTCCACGCCCTCTTTCTAAAAGTCTCTTCCCCGCAACAATTCTTCTAATAGTATGCAATTTACACACAAATTCAACAAACTCTAAACAACACATTCTTTCTTTGAACGCATAACCACACGCACACACTCACACACACAATGTTCCCTTCCTTGAGACTTCCTCTGGCTTGTGCTGCAAGAACAGCTCGTTCAGGTATCATTAGACCTTCCCTTCACATCAAATCTTCATTCAGATCGATTGTCACTGTCAAAGCTTCTCCAGTTGAAGAAAACAGTATTCTTGTTGCACAAAGAAAGAACAGACCTGTTTCTCCACATCTGCAAATTTACCAACCCCAACTAACAGCTATTCTGTCTGGTCTTCATAGAATTACTGGTGTCGGTTTAGCTGCTGGTTTTTACGCTGTAACTGTCTCATTCGCAGCAGGTATTGTCGATTCAGCTACACTTGTTTCTTTATTCTCTGCTTTACCTGTTGCGGCTCAAGTTCTTTTGAAAACTCTTGCTGCTTTCCCATTTGCTTTCCATTCTTGGAACGGTGTTAGACATTTAATTTGGGATTCTGGTCGTGAAGTTAACGTTAAAGGTGTCTACAGAACTGGTTACACTATTATCGGTTTAACCGTTGTATCCGCTCTTGCACTCTTATTTGCTTAATTAATTTCTATATAATTATTCAGTTATCTTTGTCTAATCTTTGTCTAACTTTTAACCTATTATTCTGAAAAATCGTATGCCGTTGTCGCCAAATAAAATGACAATATCGCGATATACTGCCAGGCTTTATATATATGTATTACATCATCTGGATAGGCATGTCATCTTTTCAACGCTTTTCAATCAACTTTGTACATTTGAATATCTCTTAAGAACATCAACTATTCAAATATTCGATTCAAATGTCTTTCTTTTCGAAAAAATGGAAAGAATTGGTCTACACTTTAACTTCAAATGACAGATATGCTGGTTATCACTCTTCAAAAGCTGTCAACTCTCTTGCAGATGAAACTAATAACACTAATAACATTGATGAAACTTACGCTGATGATGATCCTACTTTACCCTCTATTAATCAAAATAATTACTCCGTTGATGAAAGACAACAAGCACAATTGATTCTTGATGCATGGCATATAATCGAAGACATTTTAAACCTTGACATTGCAGATAACAACAACCATTTCAATATAATTGATGATGATTACATTAATGAAGATCATGGATACAATTACCCTGACAGTCGAGATTTACTTGATTCTCTTTCAGATCCATGTACTGAAAGGGACTTAAGAGTAGCTCAAAAGCATCTTGGTGTAACATTACCTTTCCCCGTTATCAAATACTTCTTAACTCATGATGGTCAAGAAATAACTGCTTCTTCAACACGTAAACAAGGTATTGTTTTTGGACTTCAACTTTTAAGTCTTGCAGAAGTAATAGAAATGACAAATTATTGGCGTAAAGTGGCACGTAGAGAATTCAATTCAAAATATGCAAATAAAAAACCAATTGAACGTACAACAACTGATCAAATAATTGATACAGAACCAACTTTTAAAATTGCATCAAAATTAGATAAATATTCTCAAAAAGATCTTGATAATTACCCAGATTTAAAACGTAATATTTCAAAACATTCAAAAAATGATTATATAACTAAATTACCTGAACAAAAATCATTTCCTGAAGGTTATATTAAACCACAATATGCAAATTCAAACTGGATACCATTAGTATCAGATAATGCAGGTAATTATATTGCAATTGATTTGGATCCAGATATTAAAGGTAAAATTGGTCAAGTAATTGTTTTCGGTAGAGAATATGATGAAAAAGTAGTTATTTCTTCAAATTGGGGGGAATTCTTCTTAAGTTTTGCTCATGATTTTGAAAATCCAAATAACTGTACATTTGAGTTCGATTCTGATACTGGTCAATATGATCTTACTTACTCAAATGAATCTAAAGAACCAGTTAATTACCTTACAGTACTAATTAACCGTGCTAAACTTAAATAATGGCTTTTTTTTATAACTCGGGGATTGACATTTTGTAAAATTAATAGGTGGGTTTGAACTATAGAAATTACAAAATTTACTAAATTCAATCTGAATAATTAAATTCAGATTCAGAGTTTTCATCACTCATATCATCATCGCTATCTAATGAATATGTCTTCGCCTGAGATTTTCCTTTACCTCTAGAAGCACGTTTAGGTCTAACAGAAGCAACAACTTCCTCATCTGATGCATCAGAAACCTCAAAATCTTCAGAGTCATCATCTTCATCACTTAGTATAACAGTTTTCGAAGATTTCTTCGCTGGTGCCTTCTTAACAAGAGTTGTCTTCTTCTTAGTTGTTGCTGGTGTTACCTTTTTCGCTTTCCCCGTAGTAGATGATGATGAAGTAGATGTTGGAGATGCAGATGCAGATGCATTAGATAGTGGAATTGGTGATTCCGTCATTGGTGTAGCAGATCCAGCTTTAAAAACTTGCGAAGTAGCACTGAACTTTCGAAGAGCTGCATCAAAATCATTCAATTCTTCAACTTCATTCTTTAATTCAATAATTTTACTATCAGTTTTACCCTTAGTAATCTTAGGTTCAGGGGTTTCCTTCTTTACTGTTGTCTTCTTCTTTGTAGCAGTGGTAGTTTCCTTCTTTTTCACAAGAGCTTTTCTCTTTCTTTTAGTGCTAGAACTACTGGTCGATCCAACAGCTGAATCATTCTTTCTACTTTCTTCGTCAGCTTTCAAGAACTTGTCCCATTCAATTAAAAATTCCTCAAGATCTTCATTCCATAAATCCTTCGCTGATTTCTGTAACAAAGTATTTAACAATACCTCTTTTTCACCTTTGGTCTTAATCAACGATTCGTATCTTTCCCTTGTTAACGACCAGATTGGCATTCCCAATAAATAATCATATAACATTGAACTACTCTTTTGATTGACAACAACAAGGCCATCAGTTTCTTTCTCAATTTCAGGTGATAAAACTTCCTCGTCATCATCGTCTTCAATTTTAACAGTCGAAGAATTCATTGAAATTGGTTCATTACTTTTATCAAATCCTGGAAAATCAAGTTGTTTCAACTCATCAATCAAAATTTTCTTCTTTTTATTACCAACAACTAATTCACCGTCAATAATCATCTTCACAAATTTAGCTTGCGAAGATATCTTTTCCAATTGATTAGAATATTCCTTCACCATATAGTTCTTTCTTCTCTGATAATAATCAAGACGAACAAAATAATAATCTTTAATTATATCGTTGACATTTCCATATCTCTTGATTTTCCCTTCAGGATCAAACGCAACCATATTACTACTACTGATACTTGATGTTAGCTTGAACCTTTCCAATAATCCTATTTTTTCACTTTTTTCCATCTCTTCACATGGAGTCATCTCTTCCATTTCCTTATCTTCCATTAATAGTCTGATATTTTTTACAATATCTTTTGGATTAAATGGAGGAATATTCGAACTCCAACCTGATCCAATACCTTCACATCCATTAACTAGAAGCATGGGAATGACAGGTGTGTACCATTCAGGTTCAACTGTTTGTTCATCATCTTGCAAATAATGTAATAATGGATTATCCAATGGGTTGAAAACTTTTTTAGTAATAGCCGAAAGTTCAGTAAAAATATATCTTGCTGCTGCTGCATCCTTACCACCGGCAGCTCGAGAACCAAAACCACCATGTGGTACCAATATATTGAGATTGTTAGATCCAACGAAATCTTGAGCTAAACCAATAATTGATTGCATTAGTGATGCTTCACCGTGATGATAACCAGTATGCTCGGAAATATAACCTTCCAACTGAGAAACCTTAATTTCATCCTTCAAGTTACGTTTATAACAAGCATAAAGAATTTTTCTTTGAACAGGTTTAAAACCATCCATAACTGAAGGTATAGATCTCACATTATCAGCCATAGAGAAAAGAATTAGTTCCTTATTAATAAAATCAGAAATTGGAATATCTGTTATAGTTGGATCCAAATAAGTACCAGGTTCATAAGCTCTTAGCCATTCTTTACGATCGTCAGCTTTTTTCTTTGAAAAAGCAAGATCAATTGAGGATTTATCTTCATCTCTCAAAGAATCAAATTTTTTCAAATGCTTATCCAATTGACTAAAATATTCTCTCATTTCCTGTGCAGAAGAAGTACCCAAACCCTTGTAGTACTTTTGTTTATATGAACAGGTTTGCCCTTCAGTTTCTCTCCATTGTTCATATTCTGGCATGGAATAGAAAGGTATAGTTTTCCTTCTATTAGGACCATTCATTATGGTAATCTTTACAATTGGGGTAATAAATTCAATCAAAAAGTTTGGAATTTCTAATAAACCTGGAAAGGAAGTTTCAAGAAAATTAATTATTAAACCTTTAATATGAGAACCATCATGATCTTGATCGGCCATAATCATTATTCTACCATATCTTAAACTCTTTATATCTTCAGGGCCATAATGTTTCTTATGCTGTAATCCCATAATTTGTTTAATTGCTTGGATTGCACCATTTTTCATGATTTGATCAGCACTAGCTTCTCTTACATTAAGAAGTTTACCTCTCAATGGGAAGCAACCATAGTAATTTCTACCTACAACTGCCAAACCTGCAACTGCCAAAGATTTTGCAGAATCACCTTCCGTCAAAATTAAAGTACATTTGTAACCTTCCTTAGTACCAGCTTTATTTGCATCTTCTAATTTAGGATAACCAGTAATTCTGTTTTTCTTTGCACCATCAGTTTTTTTTAGTGCTCTGTCAGCATTAGCTTGAGCTATATCCAATACCTCATCAACAATACCAGTACTGAGAATTTTTTTAACAAATTTTTCAGGTAATTCAAGTCTCTTTCCACCAAACTTAGATACTTGAGTTGTCAAGTATTCTTTAGTTTGAGAGGTAAATGCCGGATTTTCTACCAAACAATTGATGAAAATAAACATTTTAGATTTTATCTGAAATGGTTTAATCATGGCTTTTTTATTTTTCTTCTTTATTTGTTCTGTAATTTTACCTACGATCATATTTGCAACATAATCCACATGAGTACCACCAACAGTTGTTGCAATAGAGTTAACAAATGAAACCTGTTTAAAGTTACCATCTGAAACGCAAAATGCAATTTCCCATCTATCATTAATGATTTCGTGAACAATTGTTGGACCTCTATCTGTCGGAGTTGGAGTCGAGTTTGATCCTTCTGGCTTAACCATCGGCGTACCATCTTCATTTTCAATCGACAATGCAGCAGATGGAGGTGCTTCATCTCTTTCTTTTTCAATGGATTTGACATAAAGTTCAACATATTGCTTGAAATCGTTAATCTTTAATGCTTCGTTATTAAGAGTGACCTTAACACCTCTTACTGAACCTGCAATGTCATACACTCTTCTTTTAAAAACACCTAATATATCATCATCCAACTTCTCCAAACCAAACTTAGAAAGGTCAGGCTTGAAAATGATTTCAGTAAATTCCGTCTGTTTCTTGAATGATACAATTTGGGGTTTACCCACAACAGACATATTATTTTTCCAAGTTTGAGTGTACTCTTTACCATTTGTTTTATCAGCAGTATGAACAGTAAATTCAGTAGAGAAAATATTACATAATTTAGCACCAAAACCATTTCTACCACCAGTAACTTTCTTTTCATTATCATCGTAATTAGATGATGTTAAAAGATTACCAAAAATCAATTCTGGGATATAAATCTTTTCCTTTTCGTGAATTTCCACAGGAATACCTTTACCATCATTCTTCACAGAGATAAGATTATTTTCTGCATCGATAACAACATCGATTTTTTTCATACTAGGATCTCTGATTTTATTATCAGCGGCATTGACAAGAATTTCATCAAAGATTTTGAATAGACCTGGAACAATAGAAACGTTTTTTTCTCCATACATTTAGTTTCATCGTTGTAAATCCATTGTTCAGATTCATGTTTTTCAACGGATCCGATATAGGTATCCGGTCTTTTCAAAATATGTTCTAATTGAGATAATTTCTGATACTGATCAGAAGCGGAAACTTTCTTCTTGGATGATGAAATCTTACTCTTTTTTGTGACAGGTTCATCGTCAGAAAACTCACTAGAGCTCATTTTACAATGATGTAATAAACGGGTATTATGAATTGTGTTCAGGTGTTTGAATACGCGTGGGCTGTATTGCAAAAGGCTCCTGAGCATAAGAAGCACGCCAAAAGAACACGCTGAGACACGTAAACAAAGAAATTGATCTTTTTGATCTATCGATTGATTTCCTGAGCAAAAAGAGCGGGCGCATAGAGAATACCCAGAGTAAAAAAAATATCGCGCGCAATCGCTGAATTTGATGCACAAATTTTAAGCGAAGGCAGACACCGAATCAGTGATAATTACAGAGCATCACACAGATCATGCTCAAAGATCTACGGGTCTTTACACAGCTCTCTCGGAGTACGCTTCCAGTGTCTCACATATCTATTCTACAGTTGCCTTATTTTGGACAGACACACAGACAGAGAGGATTCTCTGCGATACAATGCCAGAAAAAGTTGAGTCGCCAACTCCCGGGCAGAATACTTTGACAGATTCTCCAGCTGCAAACAGCTCTTTGTCGAAGACCGTATCTGAAACCAAATTTGAAAACCAATATCTAAACAATGAAACCGTTAAAGAAGATATGAAGGAGTCATCTAAAAAGATCTTGCAAACTGATGTTCAGAAACCACAAATTACTTCAAATCAGCCATCATCAACTATACAAGCATCGAAACCGATACCGTTACCTTTACCAAAAATGAAACTTCAATCCACCCCTATTCAAATACCCAAAGTAATTAATACACCGGAAGGAACAATACCTTTGAACTCTAATATTAACAATTCAATGAAAAGGAGTAATAATAACAGTAACGCAAAAGTGAGTAACTCACATTCGACAAAAGTATCAACTGCAGCTAATAAATCAAGCAGTGGTGCAAAATCAACATCAGCAGCTAAACTAGCATTATCGGCATCAAACGCTCAAACTTCTTCAATGTGTAAAGTACCGAAGCATAATGAAAATGGACTTGTAGCTATCCAGCCAAATCCGAATACTGCTCCAAGTATTCAGTTTCATCCAATTGCTATCAAGCCGAAACCAAAATCAATTCAGTCAATTTCAACAAAGTCTCGCTCAAAATCAGTATCGTTATCGAGATCTAACTCAGTATCAAGTGTTTCGAAAAAGGAGCAACAAGTTCCACATTCAAACAGTACAATAACATTATCAACATCGAAAAACTGGGTACTTCCACCTCGTCCAAAGACTAAAAAAGTTTCTAAGAAGAAGGAAAAAAAGGTAGTAAAGTCAAGTTTAGGAGACATCAATATCTCCAAAACTGGACCTGTTATGGTCAAAAAACTTCCAGCATCATCTACTACTTCTGCTTCGCCATCACCTTCACCGTCTTTAACATCAGATGCATTATCACCTAACCCAACTATATCTAATACACTGAAAACCAAACCTAGCTCGAGTTTGGTGAAAGCAAGTGGAGTTGGTGTAATAAAGGACAAATCTTCTATTGCGTCACCTGGTCATAAAAGTAGCAAGTGTACATCTCCGAAATGCACTATTTGTACTAAAGTTTGCATTGCTAATGGAATTCGTAGTGTTTATCAAGATAAAGTTACTGGAAAAGTACTTATCAATGCACAAATTCATTCCAACATAAACCTTTATACAAACGATGAGAAAGAACTGGAAGTTCAGTTGCAACATGTCACACGTGAGAATGATAATTTGAAAAAGATTTTGCTTAAGCTCAACAAAGAAATTCAGAATTTACGAATTGCTAAGAAGAAAGAAGATATTAGCTCTCAATGTACGAAAAAGATTAAATCAGCAAAACTTGAAAGATCGTCCACCCCAATGGATATTAATTTACCACATGTTGAAAAAGAATCTGCTAAACCTGCTGATTTTGATTTTTCTAATACAATTAGTACAAATACAATTAATCCAGTCAATCTATCCTTTTCGACAGAAAGTAAGCGGCAGAAAACCAATGGCGTCAGTCCTATTTTAGAATCGACCAGTTCCCAACCTAAAGATACTAAGAAAACAAATACAAATAAGCCAAAACAGAAAACTAAATCCAAGAAGAGCAACACTACCACTACATCGAAGAAATATCACCCATGTGGAATTTGTGAAATCAATTCAAAGTGTACTTGCACTGACTATACTACCAAATCTATAGCCAGTGGTATAGTTCAAGCCTTTTCAGGAGGGAATTCTAAAATACTTGGAATAGGAAATCAATCTGGTGTTACTGCATTAAATGCACGCGGATCTGTGAGTACCCTTTCCACCATGCTGCATAGAGATCATATCATAAAGAAATTCAAGGAAGATGTGAGTTATTCTGGAAATAACTTTGATGTAAATAATAACGATTTGAATGAAAATATAGCACTCAAAACGAACGATTTTACAACTGTCGATATGATTCATCGGGATTTGAACACAAATGATGAAAAAATAATGAGTAGTACCAAATTTGAGGAAGATGATAGTTTACTTCAAATGATTGATACAGAACTACTATTAGATCCAACTCCAATGGTACCTTCAAAATTAATGAAAAATTCAACTAATTTACAAACTATTAAGGAACAAGTACCTGTTTCTACTTCTACTAGTATGAAAAAATCGGAAAGCAAAACTTCTGAACAGAATAGCATGGACTATTTCAATAGAGGAACACTAATGGACTTTAACCCCTTTAACAGCAATGAAATGATGATGCATGATGACTTTAACGAACTCAATAATGACACCAAATTTAATGATATACTAAAGAGCAATAGCGATGTCCCAATGACAGTCGCTGACCACGATAACAATGATAACTCTATCCATAACACTCTACTGTTTGAAAACTCTATCTACAGTGGTGATGAATTTATGATGTATTAGTATTAACATCACATACTCCCTTTATAGCACTCGTTGTATACTGGTGTATATACCTTATCTTACGTAACGAAAATCACGTGTGGATGGATTTGAATAGATAATAGGTCGATAGTCTGTTGAGGTCTCCCTGACTGTGGTTACGCAGCGCGCAAGGAAGGGTTCCCGCCCCAGGTTTCGCTCTCAGCGAGAATCGCCAGCGTTGTACATCTGGCGAACAAGACAGTATCAGGTTACAGTAGGTATCCCTTTTACTCCAATAACCAACTAACATTTACAATGCAATTTATGGGTGTTAAGGCATACAAGTTTCCACTTGTCAAGTACTACTGGCCATTTTTTGTTGGATGTATGTATTTCACTAGATCATTCAAGTCAGCTAAATGAATCTCAAACTACCAATTAAAGACATCAAAATCAGTAACATTTGAAACCTTATTTTAGCTTGTTTACAATTGACTTTATCTCTTCACATTTGTTTCATTTGCAAAACTTGAACTAACTTTAACCAGCTTATCTTCAAAATACTAACATTTCTATCTTTTTCTTAATATAGTCGGTGTCACCACTGTTTTGATCTCTAAGGCAGCATCTGCTCTTGAAAACACTGAAGAATTTATTAACGATCCAAGACATCCAAGATTTGCAAGTGGTGATGTTGAAAAGAAATAAGTAAACATTCAAATTATTTTTCGATGTTCAATCATCTAGCTAACTAAGTTATTTAAAGCTATTTATTTATTTGTTTTTATAAACTAATGACAAAATATTCAATGATTACCTGCATGTTCTATCAGTCACTCTACAGATAACTCCGTATAAATGATTATGAAATAATACCGTAAACAAAAACAAGATTTCAAACTTCGTGTTGCTCTTGAGCTGCCTTTAATGCTTCATTTATCAGAGAAATCAAATCTTCAGTTTTCTCCATACCAATACTCAATCTGACTAAATTAGGATCCACACCCCATTTGGAAACTTCATCCAGCTCTTTGAAATGTGCAAGAATAGAATATGGACAAACTAATGTAAAATTGGTACCTAATGATGGACCCTTTGATAGTTTAATAGTATTGAAAAAGCAAATAGCATCAATCTGATCTTTGAAAACAATAGACATGAGGGCACCGTAACCACCATTTTCACGCTTTACTATATCATAATGTTTCTTAGATTCCAAAGATGTAACACTCGGGTAGAAAACTTTAGAAATCAATGGTGAATTCAAGACAATGTTCAGAACTGCTTCAGCATTCTTGTTCATTACACTTGAACGATCTTGAAAATCACGAGAGTTACGCTCAAGATAAATTGCATCTTGGGCCCAAAAGAAGTCTTCATAATCTTCATTCATGAATGTCTTCAATTTTTCATAATTTTTACCCTTTTTATTCAAAACCATGCAACCAGCCATAACATTGGAATCCCCAGAAAAAATTTTTGTCAAAGATGAAACAACAATGTCACAATATGGAATAATGTTAACATTTCGTGAATTACCAACGGTATCATCAACTACTACGTAAAAGCCAAATCTATCACTTAATTGTTTGATACGAATAATATCAGGTGTCTTCAAAAGTGGATTAGAAGGAAACTCACAAAACAAGGACAA
Organism: Pichia cactophila; assembly: GCA_030563965.1. Lineage (NCBI taxonomy): Eukaryota > Fungi > Ascomycota > Pichiomycetes > Pichiales > Pichiaceae > Pichia > Pichia cactophila. The sequence continues at coordinate 69,509 of JAJMKU010000130.1, forward strand.
AATCCTCTCACCAGATTCTAAGCGTAATTCAAGATCATCCAAAGATTCATCATCACCAAACCCATAGAAGTGAACACCAGCACCCCATTTTCTCAAAATATTTAATGTATCAACATAGGGGAAGCCAAAACATACAGACTTCAAAGTTTTACTATCTTGATCTTCGGAACAAGCCAAAACTGCACGATGAGCATTAAAGATAGCCGCCATACCAGATGGATAAAGATAAACATTATCTTTATCAACATAATCATGGTCATATTCTGATGCAAGTCTCTCCTTAAGAATAATTTTTGCATCTTTAGCAAATCTCAAATCCAAGTTACGGCCAAACCTTTCCTCAATAAATGTTGCACTTTCTTGTTTATTGTTTATGTTTGAAAGAGAGATCGAACTTCGAGAAGATCTAGATGTACGCGGTGAATGAGATGAAGTTGTTGATGATGATGATCTATTGTTGCTTTCTGCTTGTAATTTAGTCTTCATTTCTGATAAAAAGTATTCACCTAATCTAGATGAAATACCTTCACCTGTATGTTGCCAATATTGTTTCGCCAAAGAGAAAAAATCAGAAGGGAAAAAGACAACTGCAATGTTAGCTTCAATTTTTGTCGATTCCTCATCTGAATTAGCAGGACTTGGAGTAGAAAGTTGTAAAATTCTTACAGCTGGTTCTGATGATGGATTCATAGTTTTGGCTTTTTCTTTGATGAATGCTCTGCATCTTTTGGCAATATTATAAGTGGGGAAAATAAAACATTTTTCATTTTCTCTAGCATATGATGATTCAAGTAGTTTGCATAATTGTTGGATATCATTATGGATAAAAAAACGGGGATATCCTGAATTCATTTTAGTAACAACCCAATCCTCACCTTCCTCATATCCTACAGTGGCTTCCCAAGTAGGCAAGGTTACTGATACTGCATGCGGAGTATTATTTGGAATTGGTGCACCAATAGCTTGAGATGGAACATTTGCAGATGGCATTTCTCTTTCTGGCTACTAAAAAATAAAACTTTCTAGTATCAATGTAACTTACTATGCGATCAACAAATCGGATAGTGTAGAATAATATATATGCTAGACCCAAATTTATGATTCATACCAATAGCCGTTGAATTCATGCACAAATTATTGAGACTCACTAAATTTTCAGTGGAAACCAAATTCCAGCTGGCCGCGACAATTTCAGCTTTCTATTTATTAAGCTCCTTTGCTAAACCCGCCGCGCAAGAACAAAGTTGTGTAATAATCACCATTACCGTTCCACCAAGTGTGATACTTTGTAGATAACTAGTGTATTCTCCGCTATCAAAGGTTGATTTGAAAAGGAGGTTGCATTATTATGGCTTCTTTACGTCCCAAAACTAAAACCAAATCAAAATACAATAACGGTCTTCCACAATTCTATTCTTACAAAGACAAATCATTTTCCAACAACTATAAAGACTCACAATATTGGAGGCTATTTCGTAACTTTTATCACAGGTATAAAATGTTAACAAAAGCATTTTTTATTTCCCTTGGAATATACTTTCTCTTCAATTGGCTATTTGATTCTTATGCTGGATTCTACAATTCAGGTTCGTCGAAATCAGACCCTTCTGCGTTATGGTCTAGCCGTAAGAACCTAGTCAAGAAAACTTTTTTGGAGAGTTGGAATGATTATGCAAAACATGGTTGGGGATATGATGTTTATTCCCCTGTCAAACAAAAAGGTAAAAATATTGGTTCAGAACCTTTGGGTTGGATCATAGTCGATTCCCTGGATACACTCATGTTAATGGATTGTAAGGAGGAACTTGAAGATGCAAAGTCTTGGGTTGATAAAGAGTTGGACTATAACATCAATACAGATGTAAACGTATTTGAGACTACAATCAGAATGCTAGGCGGCTTATTGTCTGCCCATTATTTATCAGATGATCCAGAAGAAAACATCTTTTTAGAAAAAGCAGTACTCTTAGGGAACAAATTAATTACAGCATTTGATACACCATCAGGAATTCCAGCAATGGAATTGAACTTAAAAAAGGAGAAACCAGGAAGATCGGGATTTCCTGCACTAGGTGCTAGTACTGCAGAAATAGCTACTTTACAACTTGAATTCAAGTACCTTTCCAATTTAACCGGTGAAGCATACTTTTGGGATGCCGCTGAAAAAGTAATGTCTTACTTGCACAGAAATCAATACTCAGAAGCTGGGGTATCCAAGAAATATGATGGTCTAGCACCAATTCATGTCAGCCAAACTTCAGGCGAGTTTACCAAAGACTTGATTAGATTAGGATCTAGAGGTGATTCATATTATGAGTATTTATTGAAGCAATATTTACAGACTAACGAAGAAATTTATCTTGATATGTATCAAGATGCATTTAGGGGAATCAAAAAACACCTAATGAAGGAATCATATCCAAGTAAATATGTCTATTTTGGAGAATTGCCTGGTGGTATGGATGGGCCACTTGATGATAAAATGGACCATTTGGTTTGTTTTATTGGAGGTCTGTTTGCACTTGGTGCAACAAATGGTTTAACTGAAACAGAAGCTAAAGTTCAACCTTGGTGGGATAGTTTTCATGCTGAACAACTTGATACTGCAAAAGAGTTGGCTAAAACGTGTTATCATATGTATCATGATACCCCAGGTACACATTTATCTCCTGAGATTGTCATATTTAATACAGATAAGGAGTACAACCAAGAGGCAAAGAGAGGAATGGTTCGTAGTTCTCGTGGAGATTTCTATGTCAAACCCAATGATAAACATAATTTACAAAGACCAGAAACCGTGGAGACACTTTATTACCTTTACAAGATTACAAATGATGAGATTTATCGTGAATGGGGTTGGGAAATCTTTCAAAACTTTGTCAAATACACCAAAGTCACTGACCCAAGTGGTAAAAATCCACGTTACACTTGCTTGAAAGACTGTACAACTGATCCACCAGTACTTGCGGATAATATGGAATCTTTTTGGTTGGCAGAAACCTTGAAGTATTTATATCTTCTTTTCGATGATGATAAAGGATCTACAAAATCAAGTCTACAGAATGGTGAGGTTGACAAATGGAGTCTCAAGAATATTGTTTTTAACACAGAAGCACATCCTTTGCCTAAATTCGATGGATCGCAGTTTATCAAGAAATGGATAAAAGGTGTAGGGCCTGTAGGTAACAGTGCTCCTACTCAAAAGAAAGTGGCAAATATTGCTAAGGAGGAGGAAAATAATTTAAGCCCTGACGATATGGCTGATACCCAAGCAAAGGTTGCAGAAAATGAAAAGAAAAAGGAAGGTATCAACAAAATGGTATCAGGAAGAAATAGTGGGTTGGATGCAATTGTAGAGGAAGATTCTTCAAAGGAAAATAGAGTGGTTAATAAGGACTCTTCAGACGACAAAGTTGAAGTTGCTAATAAGATGAAAGCTGCTGGTGAGAAGCTGATTCCAAAGCAGGATGTAGCAAAACCACTGGACCAACAATTGAAAGATGCTATTAACGAGGCTATTGATAATGAAGATAGAGAGGGAAAGTTTGAACAGCGTTCAGCTGAAGTAGATGACACTTTAAAGCAAGATTTATAGAGACTAGTTTTCCCCTACACTTGCCTAAAGAAGAGAAACACATAAATATACTAGTTTTGTTGTCATTCTTGGTTTCTTAATTTTCGAATCACTACACGATTATCTTACTATAATCAGTTTGCAACCATAAATGGTGCTAAAATCCTAAACCCAATAAATTTCTGTTAATTTACAAAGACAGAAATCATTTTGTTGCCGAAGTTCACTTATAATTATCACATCATATATACATTGTTCTATATAGGTTCAAGCTTTTTCTTTTTTAGCTTTTTTAGCAATCAAACTTGCAATATCTTTTCCTTTGGATTTCCGTTTGCTGGTTTGTTTCTTCTCGAATTTAGCAGCCTGCTCAGCACGACTTTTTGACCCAAGCTTTTGAAACATTTCTTTCTTTTCTATAAATTCAGCATCGTCTTTTTCCTTTCCAATTAACCATTCTAAAAGCTTGATTTCTTCTCCATATTGAGTGTCATCCTTCCCATCAACCGGTGTTTCCAAAATCAAAGGTATTCCTTGTAGTCTGTTTTCGTTGGCCAATAGTCGGAAACATTCCAACGTCAAAAATCCCCAACCTAACCTTTGATGAAGATCCCTATTGGCTCCAAGTGGGGCCATTGAATCATTAATATGTATAGCAGATAAATGCTCAAATCCAACTTTTTCATCAAACTCTTTCCAAAAACTTTGCCATCCCTCCTCATTACTCAAATCATAACCAGCTGCAAATGAGTGGCAAGTATCGATGCATACTCCTACTCTACTAGGATCTTCAAGGAGTTGAAACAGATCATGGAAGTCATCAAGATTACCGCATACGTAATTACCATGACCTGCCATATTTTCGACCACGACTTTCACAAACTTTGTTTCTCTTATTGCACGATTCAGACCATCAGCCAAACGGCGTACACCCCTGCTTGCTTTGATTTCAGGTCTAAATTCATAAGATTTGATTGAATCATCACCTAATGAAGATCCTGGATGAAAATTATACAGACCAATATCCAATTGCTCGCATCTCTTTAGATCATCCAGAAGGCAATCGAATGACTTTTGCCACTTCTCATCATCGGGATTTGCCATGTTTATAAAATAGGATCCATGTGGCAGTATATCTGTACGGGGATTGTAATTATGCTTCTTGCATAATTCTTTGAATTTTTCAGCATCATCTGATGAAATCTGAGGTGAGTCCCAGCGTCTTGGTGATTTCAGAAAGAGAGCAAAAGAATTGCAACCCAAATTGATGGCATTATCAACGGCATTGTACACTCCTCCTGCCATTCCAACATGAGCGCCAAATTTGAGAGAACTTTCTATTGATCTACTAAAAGCAATTAATTTATCGGTGGTTTTTTTGGGTGGCATGTATACTTATTTAATAGACGAATGGTAATCACTGACAAGGTAGAACTTACATATAAACACACCAACACTTGATAAATCCAGATCTAAATTTGTTTTGATCAGTCTCCCAAAATTTTAAATTCGCTTCAAAAAGATCTGGCCGGCCTGTCACATGAAATTCATCTGAATTGAAGTCCTGATGTACAGACATGACTTCTTCCCTGTAGATACTGGGTATATATGTTATCAGGTATTTCGTATGATCTTCCTGAACTAAATTTATCAGTTATGAACTTCTTAATGGTATTCTCATAAGATTTTGTTAAACAAACATTGGTATCACCTAAAATGGTAAATAACACATCAGAAGAATTCCGGAAGCTTAATGTATAAATATTGCTTTCAAATCCTGGAATTCTCAAATATAGCTCAAAAGAATCAGTGATCTCCAATGCCCCTGTTTTTTGATTCTTTACCAGATAGTTCTCGGAAATTCTGGGTGAGAATCCTTTAATGAAAACCTTATTCGTGGCATTAACAAGATGAAAACGGTCATCTGAATAGCCAACCCTTGAAGTACTTGAAATGCTTAAATTCGAATCCAAAAGACTATTGGAAGCAACATTCAGATGGTCATCTGTGTATGAAGATTCATTGAAGCTCGCGTAATCATCAGATGTATCATCCAATTGTGTTCCTTTATTCGTGATATCAACAGTAGTATCTTCTAGGATGTGCATGTCTTCTCTCTTGATTTCTGCATAAAGTTCCTTAACATATCTGTTTGTGTTGCTGTAATCTGTAGGCGCATTTACTGGAGGATCTGTTAAAAGTCTATGATTATTACATCTTAAAGATGTGGCATTACTTTGCGTCATGAAACCATGTTGATTTTGGGAATTGTAAAAGCCTATGTCATCGACAATCTCGTCAAGTCCGTACATACTATTCAGATCAGAGATCCAATTTTGTGGACAATTATGAACAAGTCGTTGTAGAAAGTTGATGAGGTGATGATCTTTCTGTTGTTTAACCCGCCTGATGATTTCATACTTTGTCAAAACACTAAGCCTACCTTTTTGATAGTTGACAATTTTATTGTATCTTTTGATTGACCCTGTGACCTCAACTAGTATTTTTTTTTGATAAACTAATTGATTAGCCTTTATTGAAGCAGCCTCGAGATTATGTTTCTGGGCAAAATCTTTAAAGCCAGCCAAAGCTTGCTCAACGAGCATGATCTTATGAGGATCAAGTAGTCTATCGCCAGCTAATTTGCAATGGTCAGTTGGTTCCGACGGAGAGCAAAAACTCCGTGCGTCTGTGAAATCGGTTCCATTAATCTTCACAAATTGTTGATGTTGAGGATTAAGCTGATACATCAATAGAAGGATGTACATGGTACAAGGCTGATAACTGGAGGACATGTTATCAGCTATGATCTCATTAGCAGCAAACAAATTTTGTGTATCATTCATTGACTAACATGTGTAGTTTCAAGCAGTAATAACTCATGATTATAGAGGGGATCTCATCGAGTTGACATGAAGATACGCGTTAGCATTTTATGCACCAGGGAACAAGAGTGGAACTGCTAGTTTCATTCCTTCGTCTCAATAACAGCATTTGCAAGTCTCCTCCACTGTCCTTCTAAAATATTTAAACTATTCTAGTTCTTGGTTTATACGGAAGATGAAAATACCGAAAGCGGTTTTGAACAGAAGTAAAAATATTGAAACTGAAGAACCATCCAAAACACTTCCGACATCATCAGAAGAGTTTTATGATGAAGGTGTCATAAATGAAGACTCAGGCGATCGCTGGTTTAGCTCCGATATATCAAAAGCTTTAAGGTTTTATTTTAAAGCATATCAAAGTTATAAAGACTCTTTGTATCTCAATCCTACAAATCTGGACGCATTATACAATCTACCGAGATTAAAGTTTGATATTTATAATAAATACATCAAAGATGACTCTATCATACTAACAAATCTAGAAAATTGTGCTGATGCACTCAATGATAATGGTGAAGGTGGATTTTTGGGAGATATCACTTCTATTTGCAAAAGTTTCGATTTTAGTGAAAAGCTTTTGATTGAATCCGGCCAACAAGCCTCAATAGGCTGGGATCTTTACTATAATATAGCACTTGCATATTCTGAATTAATTGAAAAGTCGATTTCGGAAATGTCGTTACCTGATCAGTTAAACTATGAAAGTGAGATTGTGTGCATAATTTTGAGATGCAAAATTGCATTCATTACAGTTATGGATAAAATTCTATTGGAAGAGAGGCAAGATGTTAACCAGAATGACTTTACGGAAAACTTATGTGAAGTCGTAGTAGAAGGATACAGAATGGTTTCTTGTGTTTATGAGGTTCTATTCAGTCAACAATTGCTGGATTTCATGGATACTATATTGGCTGAATTCACACTCAGATTAGACAATATTGCCGATCTTTTGTCAAATAAAGACCTACCACGTTATCTGATTGTTAACCTAAGAATTTCGAAACTAAAGGAACGAAGCGCTAGAGCATTGGGATATGACAACTTTATTAGTATTTGGAATTCGGAAGAAGGTTTGCAAAATGAAATTGAGAAACTACTAAATGAAGCATCCTCCACGAGATCATTTATTGAAAAGTTTGATAATGTTGATCTTACAATCGATTCCACTCTCAAATGGAAGGTACTCACTGACCTGAACAACAAATATAGAATTTTAACAGATCGTTTACGAAATATTATATTTGAGATGGAAAACTCAAACACGGGAGAAAATGATGTACTCAGTAAACACATATCTCTACTTTGTTCAATCTATATAGAGCGTGCTGATATAGACCTAGAAAGGTTAATGATGGATCTCCCTGAATCAATGCAGAATGGTACAACTCTACGAAACAATTGCCGAAACTTTCTTAAAAACGCCCTAATTTACTCCAAAAAAACTGGCGGATTGAAAGAGTCAGCAGTTGGAAAAGCTTTAAGGAAGAAGAAACAAAGAGAAGCTGCCATGCGACTATGTCTGATTGAAGGTAAGCCACAAGAACAATGGAATACAATTATCGGGGAAGAATATTGGCCTTCAGAATTGGAAGAAATTTCATCTATAGAAGTATATAAGCAACTATTTAAAACTTTAAATTAAAAGTTTGACAACAGGATCAATCTGGGTAAAAAGAAAGGTGATCAGAAGGAAGGCAACTGGTTTCTCCTCAAAGTCGTTAAACTAGGAGATTGTTCACTCTTTTCCATTTGTAGTCATCATATAACCTTCAAAAATTCTCCGAGACGGGGAATTGAACCCCGGTCTCCCGCGTGACAAGCGGAAATTCTAGCCACTAAACTATCTCGGAAACTACAAATTTGAAATAACTAGTAAATGTTGATCATTACTCACTCACGTGATCGGCAACGAACTATCTATTATCTGTCTAATTCATCATCATGTCTATGAGTGAAAGTTCAGGCCACCTGCCTTTCGTAGCGACCCGCTTCACCTTTTCTTACTGGAGAATCAAATACAACTACGAGATAACAATGAAATTTTATACCACTGCATAAGACTGTGACTAAAGTATTAGTTTTATAAGATTGTGAATGTTAATTCTATCATTTTAAAAAAAAAATACAAAGTATACAATCAAGTCATTAATTTTATTAACAACTGTGGCAGAAAAACCTACGCAAAATCATCTAAAAGATCCACCTCTTTCAACAGAAGGATTTTTCAAAACAAATTATTTGATAAGTTTGATAGTATTTGTGGCACATAAGCTGAAACTAATACAACTGGAACAGCATACTGCAACAGACAACACTTACTGGCCAGCGGTCTACCCCCAAGTTCAGTTTGAAAACACATTGAATATAAACTGAGATAATCAGGCACAAATCTGCCACCAGACATTAATTACTTTATTAGGAACTTTTCAGTTGCCTTTCACGTTAAGTACTTTTATACCAGGATGAAAGGTATGAGTACAAAATGAATAGAAAATAGTATACAACTGCTAAGACAGTTCATACTGGTCCTCGATTTACCATCAGTTCCAGTTTGAATACAGTTTGGGCGGTATGGCCTGAAATAACACAAAATAGTAGCAGGTGAACCACCTGCTTTTCAAAGCGAACAGCTTTACCCTTTCTCACTGGAGAATCAAATACGACTACGAGTTGACAACGAAATTTTATACCACTGCATATGACGGTGACTAATGTATTAGTTTTGTAAGATTGTATAATATTAATTCTACCAGAAAAAAAAAACAAAAAAAAAACGGTGGATTATGTATTTTTTTAACACGATGGAATAGCATATAAATTCAACCATGGAAAAAAAAAGAGAACTATTTTACAATTTATATTTAACTCAAGGTAAACCAACTGGAAGTCATTTAAATTTTCTAATTCACAATAACCGTGACACTAAAGAGTTAGTACTACAAAAAGGTCAATATTGACAAGTATAATATTTAAATAGTCTTTGTAGATCAGTATAAAACATTCGGCTAATGTATTTGTTTTGTAATATTGTATAATATTAATTCTACCAGAAAAAAAAGAGCTGTATAAAAAAGATCCACGGTGAGTTGGCGGGGTGGATTTGGTGTTGCACTTGGTTGCAAGCTAGAGTGGATAATATTTTACCACTGCTAAGACAGTGAATTAAGTATCATTTATCACGATTGTATAGCATATAATTTCAATCATGGAAAAAAAAGAGTGCTAAGACGATACTAAAGTTGACAATAAAATATTACAGCACTGCTTATGACGGTGACTGATGTATCAGATTTATAGGGTTGTACTTATATTAATTCCACCAAAAAAAAAGACACTGGGCTAAAAGATTCAGTGAAATTTTATTTTCAGCTGACTTTATACAGCCAGACTAAAAAGTAACTCTTTAAACAAAAAGGCCTTCCAGTATCCAGGACAAAAAAAGCAACATCTTATATCAAAATAATACAAGTTCATGATCATCTCTTGGCACAGTGAAAACATGTTGACACCTCAGCTTAAATTGACATGTATCAAAGGTCTCATAGAAAATCGCCAAACGTAAACTGGCACATTATGCTTCAACCATACATTTGCAAGCATTGAACTAGATTCACAATCACGTTTTTGAATACACTTGTTAAGTAGTGTAATTAAAATAATTTTCAAACTCTAGCTGTGAAACATAAGTATAGAAAGATTACTAATGTTGTTTACCACAATCAATTCAATCAATAGACTAATCAATATACCGATTTATACTAAGAAGAGTTGATTGCCCAACCAACAGTTGATAATGCATTGATAATTAGTCCAACTTAATAAGCCCAAAACATAGTATTCCCGAGGGGAAGTAAAAACTAAAATATTAAGGGAATTACTTGCTGTATACTCTGTCGGCGTTTCAACAGAGGCCAAATTATCTAGGCGTTTAGACTGGGTAGCACTCAAAACATCCACCGTGAAGCATTACCTCTGTGTACTAGAATAATTGGTCTCCTATTATAAGTTTTCTAGAAACGTAAATTTAGTTTGTTGATATTTTACCTCTTTTGGAAAATGTTATCATAGTTCCATTTTAGGAAGTATAATAGTGCGACCAAAAATATAACAATATATGTTTTGTATGTATTTTGCAGCAAATTGACACCAGAAAGATGACACAGAGTGCTTTAATAAAGAGTTAAGTAGAATTAAAGAGATAGCTTTAATGATTCGTTGTAGTTGCATTTCAACTTTTGGGAACAAAAAAGATCGGGAGCGTATAATTCAGTTTAGATGTTGTTGAATCAATTATTACCTAAAGAGGAAAGATTTTTGAAGGATTCGCACCTTTTTTATTTTTTCTGTTTTGATTTCATTGTATGCTAATCACCAGCCACTGTGCGAAATCTCAGAATATTACTCCCTCTGATCTTGTAGATGTGATTTTGATGTGTTAATCTTTTGGTTAACCACAACTCATCAAGATCAATTGAAAACCTTCATTGTACATCTTCTGTTATCCATTTTACAATACTTAATAGAGCTTAGCATAATTGAGAAATAGCTTTCGAACCAATCGGACCAAGAACCGAACATAAGTGAATTTAAATTATTTTTGTTCTGTTACTTAACCAAATTAAACTGTTCTAAACTCAACAGCGATTGATTATATAATACTTTGATTTTATAGGCATCATAATAAAGATGTCATATCTAAGAGCTGAATCCAACCCATTTTTTGAAACTACTCATCTACGTCAAACAGATCTCGCAATGTCTGATTCAGGTATAATGCCCCGGACTTATCATGATTTGACATCTAGCATCTCATCATTCCGTGGTCAAAAAAGGAAGATTCATGATGAGCTGTTAACAACTCCGGAACGATCCACAACGAGCACTGACTCACTGCTAACACCTCCAAGAACAAGTAAGAAGCCCAGAACTGCACCATCCTCACCACTAAGTGAGCATAATCTAATTTATGAAACACCCCAAACACCTACTAATCGACAAGACTATAATATCTCTTCAAAGTTAGATTTATCTCCTAACTATAAGTACTCATTCACAAGTCCTGAAAATTATGCTATAAATTTAACTAGCATCAATAATTCAAACTCGAACGGATCAAATGACAAAGAAAGCATTGGAGTAAAGTTACCTAAACTACGTTTACCGCAAGTAAAACTCATGAATAATAAACAAAGCGGAAGTATGTACAACTATGCAGATACATGCTATCCATACACTTTACCAGGTAGCGTATTGACTAAGGACAATGGACTGCGTCTTTCTACTTGGCGACAAACATGTGATAGCAGAGTGAGACATGGATTTTCTGAAGAATTAAAGTCCTATAGAAAGTATTCTGACGGACTTTCTGAAGTTGCACAGGAACAAATAAAGAAAACAGAAATAAATCTTCCATCTCTGTCAGATACAACATTATTTCCTCACATCAATGCAATTAAAAACTACGTGGAAAAGATGGTCGAATACCCAAAGGTTGATATGATAAAAAACTCTTGTTTTGACGATATTGAAGAGCAGGCAAGAACTTTGCTTGCAATCAGGCACAAACCAACTGAACGTAAAGCGAGCATTGATTTGCAGCAAACCAAAATATCTTTACCACCCTGCAGTGAAATATTGCACCCAGCATATTTTGACAAGTCTACAATTCATGCAAGTGGTTTAACTTCCATTGAATACGATCAGTTTCATAACCCTAATGCTTTGAGCATTGAGTTTCAACATAACCCAAAGACATTTCATAACGGGAAAGAGGTAAGAATTGGACAAGAGTATACGTTTGTTAATCCACTCAATAGCTCACATACACACAATACTGGCAGAGATATTCCTTGCACTCATCAATCTTCTAACTTTGACTTCATGCAACCAGCTACTAATACACATTATAGCTCAAGAAGTGCAGATCCATACTACGATTTAAGTCAACAAATTATAGAAGATACTTGCACAAAACCACTGTCAGACAACACGGGCACAGCACAAACTTTTCAAAGTCAGCCATTAAAAATCAAAAAAACTAGAAGACAATCTTCTGTTTCAACATTATCCAAGTCATCAGATCAAACTAGGTTAAAAAAGGCCAAATCCCCAATATTTTCTGCTGCTTCCTTGAGAAAATCAAGCCGAGGATCAAGTGGAAGATCAAGCAGAAAGTCATCTGTTGGCTCACAATCGGATACTACCGTTGTAGGAACTCATTTCGTGAGGACAAGATCAAGAAATTCTTCTCGAAAAGCCTCAAACGAAACTGTTATGACTGCTGAAGTTCCAGCGTCAGTTGAAAACACTCCTATAAGTACCCCAGTGAGCATACAGATAGAAACAACCTGTGATGACTACAAAAGCCCTCAATTCAGGACTGTCAACTACGATTATTGCTTTGATAATAATTCAAATTCAATTAAACTACCCTCTCCTCATAATAAAAATCAGTACAGGTTGCCAGAAAATGACGAAAGATTATCTGTTCTTAACACAAACTCACAGCAAAAATATTCCAGTAAGAACACTAATCATTTTCTCAACAATAATAAAAGCGATTGCAATTGTCAAACTAATATCAACTCTTTACTTAATATGAGCGAGGCTAAAAAATTCACCGATAAAGATTCTCAATCTCATTCAAGCAAATCAAGTAAGACGTGCATCTCTTGTAAGTCAATATCTTCACCTTGCTGGAGACCTTCATGGTCTCCAGATCAGGGGCAATTGTGCAACTCATGTGGTTTGAGGTACAGGAAAACTAAGGCCAGATGTTACAACCCCCACTGTCTAAAGATCCCTTCAAAGAGTGAGTGGAATCTAATGATCAAAAGAGGAAAATTATTACTTGAGGTATATGACGATCTAGGCAGACCCAATGGACAACAAATGTGCTACCGATGTCTTGATTGTGATAGTGCTATGCAACTTTTGCGTTGAAAAACCCCAGCCCAGCACCACATTTGCTTTTATCTTATCATCCGTATAATCATGTACTTTATTTACACTTGTATTTTTTTATATTTTTCGAATTATATTAACAGGGAACAATTACGACGTTCATTTAAAATATTGCACTGCCTCAAAATCAATTGTAAGTTTAGCCGCGGTTCGACTCATGTAAATCCAAAAATGGAATACGTTGGCTATAGCTAACAGTCATTTAACGACATGAGAATCTAGCTGCAGGCAATTTGATCGATGAAATATCCAAAAGCGGTATATTTCTTCAACGGTCTTATTACTCTTCAAGATGGCTACCTCTTTACTGTTTTTTAAATGTTTCTTACAGTATTAACCCAAATTTGTTATATAGATATACAAAAGCACTAAGCGACTATAGTCGCAATGAACTTTTCACATTCAACAAAAATCTGGGAAGTGTAATATGTATTCTTTTGGATGAAAGTTTTCCTTCAGAGCAGATTTCAAAAAGGTGAGTTTTTTTGCACTGATTAGTACCAAAACTTAGCAAATGTTCAAAACATTGCCAAACAGATTTACAATGTCAAAATTATCAGAATCCGTGGTGCTTAACTTAAATACAACGAACCAAACTATTAATTCGTATCCTTTATCCCCTTCGAGCTCAAGAGACAACTTGACAACAGGTATCACCGTTAAAGACGCCATCTACAGAAAATTACAGAATATTAATTATTTGACATTGCAATCTGACTATAAAGCAGAATTTCCACCATTTTTCATATGTGATATTGGAGAGTTTAAAAGACAGTTAAATTTATGGAAAAAATACTTGCCTTTTATAAAACCTTATTTTGCTGTTAAATGTAATCCTAATCCCGAGTTTGTCAAACAATTGGTTAAAAGTGGCAATATTGGATTTGACTGTGCTTCACTTGAAGAGATAAAAACTGTTTTGAAAGCCTACAATAATTTGGGACACATGGCTGATACCACCAATATAATCTATGCAAATCCTATAAAACCAATCTCTCATCTTAAGTATGCTTCTTCTGCAAATGTTAAGTTAACTACTGTTGATTCTATTGAAGAGGTTGATAAAATTTCTAGACACACAGGAACTATGGATGTGTTGATTAGAATTACTACTGATGATACATCAGCTACATGCCCACTTAGCGTAAAGTTTGGGGCTGATTTGGAATACTCCGCAAAAGTTGTTGATAGATGCGTAGACTTGGGTGTTAGAGTAAGAGGGGTTGCCTTTCACTGTGGATCAGGATTTAAAGATCATTCCACATTAATAAAGGCCGTAACTGACACCAGGAATATATGGGATTACATAAATGAAAAGCAAAGTTTCAAATGTGATACTTTAGATGTTGGTGGTGGGTTTAGTAAGGAAACCTTTGAAGAACCAGCGATAGTACTAAATCAACAATTAATGCATTTTTTTGGTCCCGAAATTGAGAGTAAAAGAATAAAAGTTATCTCTGAATTGGGAAGGTTCTTGACGGCAAGTTGCTTTACCTTAGTTACAAACGTTATTGGAACCCGTAACGAAATTGACTCAAACAAGGTTAGAGTTTATTTGAATGATGGTCTATACGGCAATTTGAACTGCATTATATATGACCATCAAGATGTAGAACCAATACCAGTTACATCATTTGGAAAGTTTGTTTATGAAGAAAATTGGAGAGTTTTGAATGATCGAATCTATTCCTTATGGGGCCCAACATGCGATGGACTTGATTGTATAAAGAAAAACTACAGTTTGCCATACCATGTTCAATGTGGTGACTGGATTGCATTTAAGAATTGTGGAGCTTACACAACTGCAGCCGCCACTACATTTAATGGCTTTACCAATGATTTCGATTACACTTTCATTGATACAGAATTAGAAACTAGGTGACTTCGTTCCATTCTTATTTTTATATTCAGGTGTATTTCATATATTTACGGTAAACTAGAACTAATCAACTATATCCGTTTTTGCTTCGCATGAAATTCTGCCAACTGAATAGTATCATTAGAAGCTGTTCGTCCTCTTTTGGTTCCAGTTGAATTAAAGCCTCCAATCATTTCTACAGACATTGCGCCCATACTTTCCAGCATTGTTATTTGATCAGAAAATTTATCACAATCATTAGAATACACATCATCATCACCATAACCTGTTGCTGAAAGAGTTACCTCTTCGTTCATATCCGCAATATCAGAATCAATTTTAGTAGACATCGGCGGTGTCATTACAACATTGATAGAATTGAAGTAATTCATCATTTTCTGGGAAAGTTCGGTTCCTTCTATTATCTCAGTATGTACAAGTTGCAAAGATTGAAATGGTGTTAAGTTAGAAAACATTTGAAAAACTCCCACAGATAATGGTTGAGGAGGTAATCTTTGAAGAGGGTATATCACTAATTCATTGGTTTTCTTTGATCTCTCTTCTTTAAAAAATAATGAGATTTTTGTTAGATTATCAATGACTTTATTTTCAACTAATTCACTCAATGAAAGAGTGAATGTCAATCCTTCATCTGACAACATCGGATATAAAGATTTCAAGTCTCCTGTAGTAGGCAATCGAAAAACACAAGCATCTGCCAAAATGTAAACTTCACACAGACATTCCAAAGTAATTGTATTATAATAAGGATTTGAATGTTTTGAAAACCCTAAAGAAGTAATCAGACTGTAAGGAACATCCAAAACTACCGAATCACTATATTTCTCACTATGAAACTCAATCGGAATACGAATCGAGTTCAATTCTGGGTGAAATACACAATTTGGTATCAGAATATTCCAAGTATTTGAGGCATATCTTAAGAGGAACTTGTCATTTGAAGCAACAGAGGAGTATATTTGGGGGTTAGTTCTTTGGAAAAGTGCAAATAGCTCTGTATTTTCTACTGTGGGCACGTAGTTGCATAATTTCGGCATCAGATACCGCCCAGATATATCGAACTGGTTCTGAAGAGATGCTTATATGTATATAAGTGAAGAATGTAGACAGAAATTCCATTCTTAAATGACAAGCTTACGTAAAGTGGGCTCAGTTCTGGAAAGGGCGATTGAAATTTAACCAAATTGTTAAATTTAATTTCGATATCTGGTGCGCTTCTCCAAATTCGAGGATAAAAAAATTAGGCGAGGTTGCAGATCGAATCGTGGGGCCACCCAGTGTACTGCGAACAACGGCAGGAGAATCGGGTTCCTGTTTTTTGTGTACGCTTAAGAAACCGTTTAAGGGACCATCACTACTAGTGTTGTGCATCTTCAGTTTATTAAACAACTGAACTTATTCTTATGAAGTCTATCAAGTGTGTTGTTGTTGGTGATGGTGCTGTTGGTAAGACCTCTCTTTTGGTTTCTTACACTACCAACCAATTTCCAGAAGATTATGTTCCAACGGTTTTCGATAACTATTCCGCTATTGTGATGGTTGGCGATGAAAAAGTCACTATTCATTTATGGGATACTGCTGGACAGGAAGAATATGATAGGTTGAGACCTTTATCATATACTCAAACTGATATATTTCTCATCTGTTTTTCCGTTGTTGAACCATCTTCTTTCCAAAATGTTGAAAGCAAATGGATGCCTGAAATTAGACATCATACACCAAAGGATACTAAAATCTTATTAATTGGTACAAAATCTGATCTTAGAGATGAACCACATGTGTTGGATGAATTGGATGAACAAGGCTTGTCTCCTGTTAGTGAAAAGGAAGCTTCCGCTTTAGCTAAACGTTTAGGTTTAGTAGGTTACTTAGAATGTTCTGCTGCTTCTCAACAAGGTGTTAGAGAAGTCTTTGATTGTGCTATCAAGAGTGTTATTGCACCTCAAGAAGATGAAAAACCAGCACCTGCTGCTGAATCTGTTACTCAACAATCAAAATCTATAGAAAAGATTCCAGAAACTACTACTCAACAAACAGAGACAGTCAAAGCAGCACCAGCTAAACCTTCAAAACCTCTTAAAACCCCAACAAAGAAGGTCAGAAAGGCAAAGAAATGCCTTATTTTGTAAATTGATAGTTTATTATTTGTTTCAATTCTTCCCTTCAAGATTAATTTTTCTTAATCCATATTATTTTTAGGCCCAAACTCTTTATAAAAATTGTTATATTAGTTTACTAATTAAAATATTCAAAGGTTACAATCCAAGCATTTTTGCTCTATCAGGATGAACACCTTTTTCTAGTTCAACAACTTGCTGTGATTTCTCTTCACTAACAACAGTTTTCTTTGCATCAGACTTTGCTTTTTTCTCTTTTTCAGCACGAAGTCTTTCTAATCTCTCCTGTTCAAGCTTCTCATTCTTTGCTTTGATCTTTTCAATCCTCTCTTGTGAATTACCACCACCACCTGCAGTTAATTCAACATTGATCTTTCTCCCTCCCAAAGTACTTTTATGCAAACGTAATGCAACATCCATTAATCGTTTGCTTTGCATAGGATCATCGTTCTTGAATTCGATAAAGGCACATCCTTTTTCATTTCTTAATCTGATAGATGTCGGCATACAATTTTTGAAATGAGCTTTGATGTCATCTTCCGTAATTTTGAATGGTAGATTTCCAACAAACAAAATAAACTTAGGTCCATTGCTTTCTTCTTTATTACTTCCCTTTCCTTTCTTACCTCGTCTAGTCTTTCTCTTCTTTTTTGGTGGCGTTTCAGCTTCTGCCTTTGCAATCTCCTCAGCTGCTTTCTTAACTGCTTGTTCTTCTTCTAATTTCCGCTTTTTCTGCAGCTCCGTTTTCTCTTCAAAGGCCTTTAATTCATCTGCTGCTGTACCGGAAGATTTTGCTTTGAATTTCAAAGCTTTCAACTGCTTCTTACTCAGGTTTGCTCCAGACTCAGTTTCCCCCATTTTCTAAATACGTTTTATGAGAAGTACGTTTAGATCAGTTTCATTAGCTAGTTTAATGTGTTGAAAGAAAATATTAATGCATGCTGAAAAAAAATATTTATTCTCAGGCCAGCATGCATGCACAGCGGATCAGTATCAAATTTGTTGGACCTAAGATCTAGTTTCGATTTCCTCTGAGTATTCATTCGAGCCAGACACTTGAAGAAGATCCTTTGATGACTAGACGTGTTGCAATAAATCTTGGACAAAGAAGCTCCATCAATGATACTAGGGGACGTCGAGGTTTTAGAAAATCAGGACAAATCGTGTCATCAGCTAATTTTGAATCGAAAGATGAACACTTTGTTACAAATAAGGATACAGACTCTAATTCTCATGCAAAAGAAACAAGTAAAATTGATGGTGATTCAGCTAGTACAAACACTGAAATGGGTATGTTATCCCAACACGATCTCCCTCAATCAGAATTATCTGAATCGACTAGAGGACGAAAAAGAACCATATTCGACGTACATCAAGAAGATGTGGGAGGTTTACTAATTGATGTTAAAGGTTTAATGGGTTTTGATAACTTTGCGACAACTAAAAATAAACATGTAAAAGGTACTGATTGTTATGGAGTCAAGTTCAAGCAAGTGGCTGAATATAGACAGTATATGAATAGAGAAGGCGGGTTCAATCGTGAATTATCTCCCACGAGAACAGAAAGGAAAAAGATCAAAATGAGTTTGAAATCTTAACGTCCAACTGCAAAATAAATTTTTGTTTCATCAACTTTTCCTTTTACCAATAACTCCGACTTTTAAAAATAATGATAGAATGAGCGACGTACCCGATAAAGCTATTCCAAAATAATAGCAATATCTTATACCGTCTAAAAATGCTTGTTTATGATTGTTCTGCTCCAAAGTTCCGTACAAAGGATACTTTGATGTGATAATTGTACTGTTCAAACCCAATGCAACGGCAGAACTTAATTGAATGATAGTGTTGAATGTACCGGCACCACGGCTTTGAAGTTTTTGATCTAGCGATGACAGGGTAACTCTGTTTGATACATTGTATATTAAATCCGCTCCAACAACAGTTAATGCAAATGCCCAAAACGGTCCCAAAAAATAGTTTCTTTCGATCGAGATCGTCGCCCAGATGATAGATGCGGCGATGAAACCCACACAACCAATTGACATTAAGAGTCTACCAGGAATGATGTGCATAGTTAACCCAGCAAAAATATTAACAAGTGTTCCAGAAATCGGAAGTGTTAACATACAACATGCAACTACAATAGATGAATAGCTCTTTATATCTTCAAAATATAACATTGCATTGAAATTCAGCATTCCAAAGAAAGTCATCCAACAAAATGATGCAATAAGCATACATAAGTAAAAGTTTCGGTTTTGAAAAAGTTGCATTGGCATTAACGGATTTTCAGGTACGTACATCTCATAAACCACAAAGCAAGCGACGAGAAAGACACCTACAATTAGCAATGCAATAATGTATGGAGTTCTCCATCTTTTTTCAGTAGCATCAACATTTGTCAATGAAAAGCAAATCAACGTAAAAGCTGATAGGGAAAGCAAAGCTCCGACATAATCAAGACCTTTCATTACCTGCTTAGAATGCTTCCAATCAATTTTCTTATCGTTTGGAATCAATATAATCACACCAATAGCTAACAATCCAAACAGAATAGTCAAAAAGAACTGTGCAGCTCTCCAATCTAGTGCAGTTTCACATACACCACCTATGAAGAAACCACAAGCACCACCAACAGGTGCGCCAATTCCAAAACAACTCATTACCATATTTTTACGTTTAGAGTCTTTGTAGCTAGAACCCAAGAATCCTGCTGCTGCAGGAGTGGAACATGCAACTGCTGCACCTTGTAATCCCCTAAAGAGACATAGCAACACAAAATTGTGCATAAAGCCAGCAATGAAGGAGAATAAGGCATATGAAGCAAATCCAATAAACATTGCGTTTTTTCTACCAAATGCATCAGCTATACCTCCCATTAAAAGTAAACAAGCACCATTAGCTAACATCACAGAACTCACACACCAAGTGAGCTTTCCACCATTTACATGAAAATAACTACTAGTTGCTCGGAGTAGAATTTGATAAGTGGATGATGCCATACTTGCCGCTGCAGGTGCCCAAATACAGATGAAAACACAAAGGTATTCTTGTAAAGTCGACTGGAAAATTGGAGGTCTTTGTTCTGGGTCTTGATATGAATCGCAATTATCTTCTTTTTCTGATGTCGTTACTGAATCAAATTCCTCTTTATCGGAATAATTGTTTCTTGACAACAATGAATTCACGGAAAGTGATTTTTCCACTTTTCCTTCATTTTGGGGGATTGTCTGATCCTTCATATCATTAGGAAAAATCATATTTATGATAAGATATGAGTCTGGAAGAAATCAGAAAGCAAAAACCGTGGAGATGATGATGTTGATGATAATGATGATTTAAAGATTTAGAAATGTTATCTGTAGCATACACCCCTCCTATTTCAGCAAGACTGTAAAATAGGCCTCAGTTATCTTGAAGAAAAAGTTTCCTCATTGATCAGCGGTAGCGGTTTTAACGTGGCGGAATTAGCCCTTCCGGCAAAAAAAATTTCAACTGTGGCATTAATTTCAATTTCGAGATAACCCTTTTCGATTATTTCTAAGGTAAAAAGATTACTCAATTTTACAACTTTATAATATGTATAGGCATAATCAACAAATTCTACTATTTGTTGACTGCATTGGTATATTCTGCAAGAAGCTCATCATATTTATTTTTCAAAGTGTTGTAAGCTGCTTCTTTGTCACTAATCTCATGCTTCAAATCATCGATAACATTTTTGTCAATGTTAATTGAATAGCCATTATTGTTGGTAGCAATGTGAGAATTGACCCCTGAAAAATTTGCAAATGCTAACTCTTCTTCCTGAACTTCATTTAAAAACTTCTGTAAATGAAAAGGAGAACTTTTAGAGCTACCTTTTAACTGCATTATTAATGTATGGTTCAATAAATCTTTTTCTTCAGCAATAGATCTTTTGAGCACTGGAATTGTTCTCAGTAGATTTTTGTCAACACCATTATTCTCGAATCTAGGGTCTTCCGGGTTGATTGTCCAAAGTTCGATATTACTTATTTCACCGACCAATTCTTTGAGCTTCTTTCTAATTTGCTGAGTTTTGATATCAATTACAAACACACACCCTTTATCATCACCAGACACAAGTAGTGTACCATCAAAGGATGCTTTAATTTGCGTCACAGCAACCTTTTCACTTTTATGGTTTTCACTATGACAAACAATGGTATCCACGTATTCAAGATCTGGTTTTAAAGTGACTATTTTTCCTAATCCACCCACTGCTTCTAAAACTTTCGTTTTAGGATTCGCTTTGTATAGTGGAACACATCGTATATGTCCATTA
This sequence comes from Pichia cactophila, assembly GCA_030563965.1. NCBI lineage: Eukaryota > Fungi > Ascomycota > Pichiomycetes > Pichiales > Pichiaceae > Pichia > Pichia cactophila. The sequence goes on from JAJMKU010000130.1 coordinate 91,236, forward strand.
CTCAAACCCAAATACAAAGTCCTAAAGGCAGGATCATGTGTAAGGGATGTAACAGGATGGTTTGAAACTAAAGTAGTGATGAGGTTTGCTGTGTTTGTCAACGTTATTGAGTAAACTCTAACAGTTGAATCCAACGAAGAACTAATCAGTTTCAGATCATTGTTTAGCCCATCTGTAAATGTCAATGAAGTAATAGAAAGAGTATGATCAGTAATGACAGCAAACGGTTTATCGTTATTATTTTCATCTCCATTATGCATGAAAAGGGAATTAATAGTGTGAATCACAACTCTGGAATCTTTTGAACCAGTTGCAATAAAGCCAGCAGTTGTTGCAATATGCGTTAAAGGCTGATAATGTGCTTGTTTCACACATAATAATAAACCCGAGTTAATGCACCAAACGTATAATCTACCAGATCCTGAACCACCTAAAAGTAAAGAAGGTTTACCGTCCACTGAATAAGTTGTTAAAGATGTCATGATTTCAGGCAATGGAATAAATTGTTCTGGTGACTCTTTACCGTACAAATAAACATGCAACATTGGTTTCTCTGGGAGTGCAACTAACAAATGTGAACCATAACCCAATGAGAGGTTTACAGATGCATTTGGTGAAGATGGAGAGATTCTATATTGATGATAAGTTTTTGATGTGTGTAAAGATGCGAGGTAAGAGAATGCAGTCAAATGCTTCTTATCTTGTGGATCACCTTTTGCATTATAATAAATTAATTCATCCATTGTAATTTGTTGGAACTTTTTGTAGCATAAAAGTGTTTAAACAAATTTTTATTCTTTTAAAATTATTTTAAGCAGATTGATCTAGGCCAAAAGATTATGTGCATGCACGCATGCATGCAAGAAACTTTTCAGTTTTGAAAATCGCGACAAAATGTCGGAAATATACGCGCTATAGTTCTTTCAGCTGTTGTATTATGTAATAGGGTTCCTGTCAAGAACTGTGGCCAGCGCCTTCCGATTTGGGTAAATTGATCAATATGGTAATATTACTATGCATCAAGTGGCCAATGCTATGTTATGTAATTATGCTCAATAAGAATAAAATAAAGTAAAGAGAAACTTGAGTGGATACATACATTTAAGTCCTTCGTGTAAAATTGTAACCGTTTAATCAGTTGATTATCAGTGAAGTAATGGGTGATATGATATATCAGTAAATTGCAAACAGTAAATGTATAAGTTACAGTAAGCAGGAGTTGTGTCAAATTTATTAACGTAGATTAGTAGATAGTTATCTTCTCCCAATCTTATTCTCAATGAATATAATTAATTAATTTAATTAGCTTCGTATATTAATACGTGTGCGTGTGTGTAAAGAAAATATATATTATAAAGAAATCAATTTGAAGACTAGGATAAAGAATCTGGTCAAGTAAAGTGGGAATCGACTACTTTATAGACAATTCACCTGGAATTACTTCCAAACCGATTCTTAATCCAGTTGTGTTTGCTATTACCCATATTGGGAGATTGCTACCTATTTCGGAATTGTATGATGGTAATTTATCATTTGATAAACATAATCATGCCACCTAATTACAATCCTCCGGATAATTCCTATTGCTACCCATAAATTAACATTGCTATTCGACCCGTGGGCTAATTAATATTTGGATACACCGGCCCTATGGTAGTGACAGCTTCTTTGCCTAAAATGATATTGCTAAACTAAAATCCTTTTCTCTTAATTGCTTACCTAAGAATCGCGGGTTCCGACACAAAATCATTATAAATTTTTTGAGTTTTTCACTTCGAGCTTTGCGATCTTGGAACAGTTGGCTCAGATTTGCAGGCTCTATTGCAGAAATACGCCAAAGCTGTTCATAAAAACTGATTAAAGAACAAGTAATTGTGTTAAGATGCCTCTTGATATACTGAAGTATGGAATCTTAGAGGGATTTGATAACATTCCATACTGGAATCAAATAAAGACATATGCACCATACTTAGTTGGTGCAACATTACTAAAGCTCTATACAAATGGATCATCGAATACTTGGGAGCGAAAATTACACGGTAAGGTTTATATCGTTACTGGTGGTACCAGTGGTATAGGTACTGCAGTTGTTAGAGAGTTGGCTACTCGAGGTGCTCAAATTGTTCTATTGACCTCACAGCTTTCCGAAGAATCGGATACAAGTGCAAAATCTTGGATTAGTGATTACATTGATGATCTAAGAGAGGCAACCAACAATCAATTAATATATGCAGAAGATTGCGACTTATCTTCCCTATATTCAATCAGAAAGTTTGCTACCAAATGGTTAGATAATTCTCCCGCTAGGAGGCTAGATGGAGTAATTTGTCTTGCTGCTGAATGTCTACCTGTAAATAAGGTAAGACAAAATTCTGTTGATGGAATTGAAATTCAGATGGCTGTCAATTATCTTGGTCACTATCATTTACTAACTTTGTTGGAACCGGCGTTACGAGTTCAGCCTCCAGATAGAGATGTGAGGGTTCTTGTTGCTTCTTGCCTTTCACAATCACTAGGTTCCGTGGAAATCAATGATTTACTTTGGGAAGAAAGAGGTTATCCATACAATAAACCATGGAAGGTATTTGGTTCATCGAAACTATTGCTCAATTTGTTTGCAAAAGAGTTCCAAAGGAAAGTTGAGAATACTCCACGGGCAGATAAACAGCCATGTGCGATTAGAGTTAATATTGTCAATCCAGGAATTGTTCGGAGTCCAAGTACAAGAAGGTTTTTTTCTGCTGGATCTATTATTGGCCTTCTAATCTATATGATACTGTACCCTATAATTTGGCTACTTTTGAAATCTTGTGAACAAGGTGCAGAGTCTTTTATATTTGCAATAAACTCACCTAACCTACACACCATCAATGGAGGAAACTATATTAAAGAGTGTGATATTTTACCAAATGAAAGCAGACCTGAGCTAAGGGATGAGAAACTTCAGCAAGAAATTTTCACTATAACAGCCAAAAAGATTGAAGTGCTAGAAAAAATGAGTGCTATTAGACGTAACAAAAATAAGAAGAAGAATGAGAAGAGTGAATCTACCAAGACTTCTATTGATAGCCCAGTTAAGGGTACATCAGTTCCAAAAAAGAACGCTAAACAAAGTGAAATATTTGCATCTGCTTTTCAAGGAGAACCTTCGTTATACCCTGATTTAAGTAAATTTGGAGGAAATATTCCCGATGACATTGAAGCAGGAAGAAAAGCAAGATTACGTCGACTAGATGCGAAATACGAGCAAAGCAGACAGAGGAGAGCAAAAGCAGAGACCGAAAATGTTTCTTCTGTTGATTTTACTTCAGCTACTGCAAACTGTAATAGCCAGTCCAACAATGATTCAGCCAAAAAGACACAGACCTTGAAGAGCAAGACCCGTAAGGCCTGAAGGCCAGGAGACTGATCAATAACCGTGTTTAACCGATTGGGTTGCGTTTTTGCAGAGCGAAGTTGTGATGACTGATCTGGGGAAACTCTTAATATTGAATTTGTCGCGGTACCGGAATTAATGTGAAGCTTGAATTTGAGTGGTCTGAATAAAAATTTATTGATTTAGGCCTGTAAATTTATGAAAAATTATGAATCACCATCGAGAATTTGAGCTTTTAGCTTGCAGATCTGAAAAATGTGGATAGCTGCGTCCTTCGGTTCGTAACCTCCATTTACTGTTTGGCTTTCGCTTCCCCTCCCTTTTCTTCTTTAGCTAGTACGATGTTCTCATCTTATATAAGGCAATCTAAAACAGCATTGAACATCATAACTAGATCAAGAATGTCTTCTAATTTAGCACCATTAGATAAATCTAAACTTACTATCACTAAGACTACAACCCCAAAGGAAAAGATTCCAAATGAGCAATTAGTTTTCGGTCAAACATTTACTGACCACATGCTTAAAATTGCTTTTAACAAGAAAGATGGTTGGTTAGCTCCAGAAATTGTTCCATATGGTCCATTGTCATTAGATCCTTCTTCATGTGTCTTCCATTACGCGTTCGAATTATTTGAAGGTTTAAAAGCTTATAAGGACAAGAACAATAACATTAGAATGTTTAGACCTGACAAGAATATGGCTAGAATGAACAAGTCAGCTGAAAGAATTTGTTTACCAACTTTTGACTCTGAAGTTCTTATGGATTTAATTGGTGAATTATTGAAGCTTGATCACAGATTCATTCCAAGTGAAAAAGGTTACTCTATGTATATCAGACCAACTTTGATCGGTACATCTCCAGGTTTAGGTGTTCATACACCAGATGAAGCATTACTATTTGTTATTTTATCACCAGTTGGTCCATATTATAAGACTGGTTTCAAAGCAGTTAGTTTAGAAGCAACTGATTATGCAACTAGAGCATGGCCAGGTGGTGTTGGTGATAAGAAATTAGGTGCTAATTATGCACCATGTGTTAAGCCTCAATTAGAAGCAGCAGAAAGAGGTTTCCAACAAAACTTATGGTTATTTGGTCCAGAAAAGAATGTTACTGAAGTTGGTACTATGAATTTCTTTGTTGTATTAAAGGATAGTAAGACTGGTAAGAATGAATTAGTTACTGCACCGCTAGATGGTACCATTTTAGAAGGTGTTACTAGAGATTCTATTTTGAGTTTAGCAAGAGAAAGATTAAATCCAGATGAATGGATTATCAGTGAGAGATATTGTAGTATTCATGAAATTGAAGAAAAAGCAGAAAAGGGTGAATTGATTGAAGCATTCGGTTCTGGTACTGCTGCAATTGTTTCACCAATTAAGAATATCAGTTTCCATGGTAAAGATATTACTGTTCCATTATTACCAGGTGAACAATCTGGTGCATTAACCAAACAATTTTTAACTTGGATTCAAGAATTACAATATGGTGATGTTGAATCTGACTGGTCTAGAGTTTACAAACTTGATGAATAAATTAATCATCCCCAAGCGATATTTATAATATGCATTCTTTTTTTATTTATATATTCAAATTTCAACATTTAGTTAAGTTAGTTTGGTTTTTTGACAGCTTTCATGAGGTATGGACTTAGCACTAGATCTACAATTTTATAGACCGCTCAGTACTCATGCATGTGCGAAAATAATCCTTTCACAATATCAAACCCCTTCCTTCACTTTTCTGAGTTATTTTGCATCTTTTCGATATGAAATTTGACTTTTATAAAATTGTTGAACAATTTATAGTCAATAAAGAGACTTTCAAATTAATCTTTCAAAATGAGATAAAACCAGTAATTAATCCAACAACAAGACAAATTTTGATTTTGGATTCATCTTTCAATCCACCCCATTTAGGTCACCTTTCGATGATTAAACAGGGAATGATTGACATCAAGTCACCAGGGATCAATATTTCTACAATAAATCATAAATCAATATTACTGTTGTTTAGTGTTCACAATGCTGATAAGGGAAATGCGGAAGTTGCTAACTATTCTACTCGTCTTGAAATGATGAAAGAAATGTGTGATTTTATCGATGAAGAAATGGGACTTGCATGTGGAATAGGATTGACTAATGCAAGTTTATTTATTGACAAAGGAGAATTAATCTCTGCTTGGGTGGGTGACCGAAATATCGAGAAGATATTCTTAGTAGGTTATGATACTGTTGTAAGAATTTTTGATCCTAAGTATTACCAAAATTCAGTAGATGAAGCAATGATATCTTTCTTTGCCAAAAGTAAGATTTGTGTCTTTTTGAGAGATATAGGGAATTGTGATTTTGAGTTGCAAAAGGAATATTTGCTAAAACTACAGCAAAAATGGGGAGCTGATAAGATATTTGTTACTCACGCAGATCATAGAGAGATGAAAATCAGTTCTTCTGCAATCCGAAGGAAGCTGAAGAGTGGTGATATTAGCTGGACCGAAGACGTTATACCAGCAATCCGAAGTCTATTGGAAAGTAAATCAGTAAAGGTTGACCACCATTAGAACTAAATCGTGGGTAGAGAGCTTGTATGAAAGAATGTACGTCGATCGACCCAACATAAAGTGCATATGACAGTTTGGCAGTCGATCGACGGGCGGGTCTAGACTGAGGGTCTCTATGAATTACGTGTCCTTTTCTCAGACAATCAGACTGACTTTTCGTCCCCTCCCCTCATAATTAACCATAACTAACAATAATTAACGACCCGAGCCTCAGCTGGAGTCGCGAAACCGTCGCTGTGATTCGAACCGACCGTGACTTTTTCTACCGCTGGCTTTTCCACTCTTCACCTGACTTTTTCTCTTTCGCACCTTCTACTTTTTCTTCTCAATTTGCCACCCAGCACCACCCATACTGAGGGACAAGTTAAAGTAGGCGCTACATAAAGGCACTTATTACACCCCCAAAACACATATTTCTCTACTGTTTGTCTGATAGTATCAATTAGCTTTTTGCTTATTAACATCAAAGACTACATTTACTGCAAATACTACGGTGAAACTCCTTAAAATTGCATATTTATCTCAATTTTTTGCCCTTTTGCCCTTTTTGCCCATCCCACTCCTGCCTTCAAAAATTTTACCCTAGGACTGCTTAGTTGCTTGTTTCTAAAATTACCCACGAACAGAAATTTCTCGAATAAAAATTTTTTAAATTTTTTCCTGAATTTCTCATTTTCTACAAATTTTTGATTTTCTTAACCCGCGAATTGCTACAATGTCTATTTCAATGAAAAGAAATTTAGCACAAGTTCATCAATCTGACACTAACTTAGTAGACAATTCTGTTGCTAAGAGACGTTGTCCTACAATATCTACTAAATCAATAGATTACACTAAATTTTACAAAAGCCAAATAATCAATGCGTCATCTGATGATAATTCAGATTCATCACTAGATGATGATGAAGGTGATGTTGATTCAAACTTTTCGATAAAAGATCGTTCCCTCAAGGCTTTACAGAGATCCTTAAGATTTGTTGCTCCTATTGACTCTAAATTATCAAGGGCTGTCTCCCAATACAGTGATAATGAAGAAGATTGTGAAGTTACTGAAGAGTCAACTACTTTGATTTCAAATAGAAAACATCGTGATACCTATGAATCAATTGATAATGACAAAAACATTTCACATCAGTTTGATTTGTCGAAAAAAAGATCTCAATCAACTACAGATATACTCAGTTTCAATTATTCAAGTAATAAAGGCGATCCTTCAAACGAAGAAAATTATATGAAAAATCAGACTAAGATCGATAATTTCATCACATTCAATAAAATGAAGCAAAATTCCATGTCTGTGCCTCAATCAGATTTTATTGCAAGATCTCGCTGTTTTAATTACTTGGTAACTGCAATTGATGAAGCTTGGGCCCGTTATTGTGATTCCACTTCTTATGATGAAGATGTTGCTTATGAATTGAGCGAGGATAATGAATTATCGATCCAGACAGCAAATACCCCTGTTTCTAATGCATACACTTCTGATGAGGACGATGGATACAAGTCTGAGTTCTCTGCAACCACTAGTGTCACAGAATATGATTCAGATTACCAAAATAAACCAAATCAAACTAAGGCTCGCTCATTTGGTATCATGAATTCAAATATTCATCAAGTTCAACACAATAGAAGGGTTTCTGAAGTTCCAGAAAATTTAAGGTTACAAGAGTTGAAAGATCGTTTCACAAAATCCAAGTATTTCTTAGAAGATTTAGTTGATTCAGATTCATATAATGATTGTATTGCATTCTGGAATAAATGGGATCTCATCAAGTATTCTATTGTTGATTTTGTAGAAGAAGATGAAGATGATGACGATGTTGAGAAGAAAATTGATGAACTGGAATCTGGTAGATTCGTTGGTTCACTTTCTTCTTACTGAGAAACAAATTACCAGAAAGAAAAAATCAAAAAAAAACTATAAAATATCAAAGTATTATATTCATGGTGTATATTAGAACGAACGGCGCAAAGAAAGTACGAAAAGAAGACATAAATTTGTATATAAATTAGGTTAGAACAAATTTATTTTTTATAACGTTGTATATTAGAAAACTAACAAAAAAATTATAACGACATAAGGGGATAAAAGGATATGACTACAATGATGATTTATGAAATGCTAAAGTGAAACGCAAATTTATTTATGCAAAGATTATCGTTATAAAGTTATAGTTTACACCGGTGTCTTTGGTCTTAGTTGTTCAATCTCTTCATTGTAAGGAATTTTAGTACCTAAAGTTTCTAAATCTTTCTTGTACTGATCCGGTTCAAAATTATCAAGGATTATATCAGGTGACATGACAACCCACCCAGGTCTAACACTAACATGTTTTTTTAAACCTGTTGATGTTGGTATAATGTGAAGTCTCCTAGTTGAAGATGAAAAATTTTCAACAACCTTATAAATTTGTGAAGGAACAGCAGAATTACCAGTTGTTGAATTCTCTAAGGCTAAATCAGTATTAACATTGCAATGAATCAAATCTTTATCAGTTGATCGACGTACTGTACCTGTAATACACATCCAACAATGCCATTGAACTTCTTCAAGTAATTGCTCTTCAGGTATATTCGATTCCTTTGGATAATAAACAGAACTTTTATCAATTGGAATAAATACTAATTCCTCTGATCTTCTAAATTTTTTAGACCATGTATTTGAATCATTCATTAATGTTGATAATTCACTAATTTTTTGAGTAGATGCCCAAATAAATAAGAAACCTGGCTTTGCACAAAGTTTATCAATTGGTAATTTGGTTAATAATGGATAAATCAATTGATTTTCAGTTAATGCACCAATCATTATAACATCAAATTGTAGATCATGGTTATAAACCCATGAATTTAATGTTTTTGCCATTTCATCGGTTTTCACTCTTACACCATATGGTTTGGTAGCATATTTTGCTATTTGTTGTTCCTTTAATTTATATAATTTTTGAAGTTTAGGGTATCCTTCAACTTGATATTTTGCGTTTCTTATATACTTGAATGGTAGCTTCCCTGAATGTATATAATTATTGGAATAATCATTTTTAAAACAGTTATTACGTGAGTTTTTTTGTTCATTTTTATAACTAACTTCACTATATTCTGATCTATAATTTTTGTTAGTTATTGGGGTTGATGATACAATAACAGGTGAAAAAATTGAACCCATTGATAAGGTTGGAATGATTTGAAATTTTGAGTCTTTAGATGATAAACATAATCCGTTTGCTGATGGTAGACTAAAACTTGGATTTTTCGTATTAAGACGTTTGATGCGCAAGGGTGAGAAAGTTGGTGTTTGTATTAGATATGTATTTTTAGCATCTAAGTTTTGCTTTGGATTAAGTTGCAACTGTAAATGTAACCGATCTTTCATATTCCAAGTAACCTTTTTCTTTTTAGTTTCTTTATTGACTGAATTTTTCTTTAATGATTTTTGGAAAGCAAACGATAAAGTTGGCTTTTCAAATTTAACTTTTTCAGTTTGAATATCTTTGGTTGGAGTCGCAACTGTTTCGGACATTGTTTGCTTTTTTTAGTGCTATCAGATAAGAGTCAAAGTAAAGCAAATTTGATCTGTATAAATGATTGATAACTGATTAAAACCTATAAACTAGTGCCAGTAATCAAATAATGTTGTAGTCTCAATTCTTGGAACTTGTTCCCAGTGTAAGATATACAAAATTGTGAAAAGACAGTAAAACAGTAGCTGAGCCTGAAGCTGTTTCAGAGTTTCACATGAAGTTTTGTGAAACCGCGCAATTGCATTGTTTCAATTCTCAAACTTAACCCTGAAGGCTCAGTACTTCAAGAAGTCGTTTAATTTCTTTGTATCACAAATAAACCGATCTACCCCTTTGAGACAGAAAAAGATGACTGAAAGGAAACTAATTGTTTTAGAATTTTGCAACTCTCATTTTAAAGTTAGTAAAAAGATGTTCTACTGTTAAAAAGATTTCTATGTTGCCCAATACTTAATTATCTTCATTACGAAAAAATCGGACATGAATATAGATAATGTCAGATCGGTCTAATCGTTCAGTAAACACCCCTCCCCATCAAGTAGATACTGATTAAATATGTAATCTCCAAACGGTAAGTGGGGATCAGTTATAATCTTATGTCAATTTTAATTTAATTAGTTTTCCTGATTGGGAAATATTATCAAATTTTGCCAATTTCGAGAACAGTTGGAAATATCTTTTTATTGGTGAACACTACGTTCCTGTATCAAAACCGTTGTTTTTCTGCTAATTATTCCTTTTTTTCGTTCAGCAGAAAATAAGGGGTAGTTCTTTGATTTGGTACTACAAAGTTGTCGATAAACTTGTTTGCGCCGCCAGGGGGAAAAAGAAAAGTTAGCATGTTTATATTAAAATACCATTCAATATGCAGTAACTTATAAATACCGAGGATTCTTCTCCCTGTATTGTGTATCTTTTACCAAAATCACCTTGGTATTTGAATCAACTAAACCTATACTTTCATTTATTCTAAATTAAAATGCAATTTAACCTAAAGTCACTCTTTTCAATTTCCGTTGCTATTCAAGCGACTCATGCTCTCGCAGAACCACATTTAGAATCTCACCCTGATGTTAAAATTATTTATACTACTGTCACTGTATGGGATCATCCTATTGCTATTCCAACAGGTATTGAATTTGAGGATACCGACGAAGATCACACTTACCCATTATCTTTTCAATATAGTAAAGCTTTGAGTTCTGCTTATTCTTCATTTGCTCCAACTACATTAGATACTGTTTACATTTCCAGTGTTTCTTCAGTCACCGATCAAACTGAAACGTCAGTTGCTGATCCAACTACTGAAGCAACAACAGCTGAGGTCACTACCGCTGTTGCACAATCAACAACTCAAAATAGTGTTTTCGATACCTCAGTACATAACGGTATTGCAACTTTCTATTCCGTCAGTGCTGATAATTGTGGAACCACATCAACTGACAATGACTTTGTTTGTGCAATTTCTCAGCAAATGTATAATACACTTGCCAACAGTGAATCCATTTCCGAATACTGTGGTCATATGATCAACATTACTTATAATAACAAGACTATTCAAGTTAAAGTTGTCGATTCTTGTGCTTCTTGTGACGCAAATCATCTTGATTTATCACCAGCTGCATTTAACTCTCTTGCAAATCCTGATCTTGGTGTTATTGATATCCAATGGACTTGGGCTTAAACACCTTTGTTTATAATACCTCTTTTCTTTAGTTTTTTCTTTTTTCAAATATTAAATAACTATATTGTATATGCGATACATAAACCCGCTTAGAAAAAAATAAATAAATTTTTGGAAAAGACGACACTTTCAATACAAGGAAATCATGCTTAATTTCTTGCCCATGGAACAAATCTAGACGCTGGTGATTGAATACCTTCTTGCTTTGGAACATATTCAATTCTATGGTACGAGTTCAAATTTTTTCTTAAAACGATTTGATAACAAGTAGCAGAACCCTGTCTTGAAATGATTGTAGAATAAGAAAGGAAAAATTCCCAAATTCTGTACCACTTGGAACCATATTTACTTGTAATCTTTTCCTTGTTGGAAATCCAGTTTTTATACCATCTCCATAACGTAGCAGAATAATGAACACCAATATTATCGATGGAAACAGTTTCAAACCCAGCAGCTTCTAAACTGCTTACAACAAAATCTAAAGGAGTTGAAGCATCTGCACCTGGGAAGATGTATTTGTTCATAAATAAACCCCAAATTAAATCTTCATATTGCCATGACTTTCTTAAACCTGCATATTGTAAAAAGAAAATACCATCATCATCTAACATATCATGAACTTGCTTAACAAAGGAAGAAAAATGTTTGATACCAACGTGTTCAGCCATCTCTAGACAAGTAATTTTGTCATATTTACCACCATTTGGAGGTAATGGTGCATCTCTATAATCACAACAAACAATTCTAGATTGTTTTGAGTCAATACCATATTTCTTTAACCAATCATTACCCCATTTGGTTTGATTCTTACCTAAAGTAACACCAGTAACTTCTGCACCATATTGCGATGAAGCAAATGAAGCCAAAGTACCCCAACCACAACCTAAATCAAGTACCTTTTCACCTTTTTTCAAATCAATTTTTTCACAAACAACTTTCAATTTGTTATCTTGTAATTGTTCTAAGGATTCTTCAGAATTGATATCATGGATAATACCTGAAGTGTAAATCATTCTTGGACCTAAAAACCATTCGTAGAAATCATCACCTCTATCATAATGATCTCTAACTTGTTCTTCATCTTGAGATCTAGTGTGCATAATAACTTCTGGAATCATACCAAAAAGGAAGAATTTGAATAAACCTAAAGTAAATGAGAATTGAGCCCAATCATGTCTATATTCCATAACATCTAGAGCATCACCTTTAAAGGAAACTTTATTTGCAAAATACAATTCATGGAATGTTTCCATTGGAATTTTGTTGTTACCTCTGTATTTGTTTGCCAACTCTTCATCATGAAATTCTAGGTAAAATTCGACACCTCTATTTGGTAATTTAACTCTCTCATTTAATCTTGGTGAATAAGTAGATAAGACCGTCCACCAAACCATTAAAATTGGAATAGCAGTAATAATGAAGAAAAGAACAAAAGTTTTGAAACCTAAACCTAAAGATCTAGTTAAATAAAATGGAACAAACAACATGATTGATAAAAGGATCCAGTTGTTGAAATGTTTAGACCCTGGACCATCTGCAGGCAATGGTGCATTTTTGATTGCAGGATAATTTGTGGTTTGCAAACCACAATCAAAAGATTTCAATTCTTCCATTGTTAGTTGCAATTGAATATAAAAGGATGATAAGAGTTTAATGGAAGAAGATTTTAGTATTTGCAAAGATGGTATGAGGACAGCAACGCGGAAGGCCCCTGGAAGTAGAAAGTGGACGCAATATATTGCTCTAGTCAGACGCGTCGCCAATTTATTTGCAAGCTCTATTGATATTTTTTTTCCAATATTAATGATGGAATTGTTGAGCCTCCGGATTTATAATTTTGCAAATTGGTACAAATTTTTTTAAGATCTTTGTATTGAGGAGAAAGTTCAATATATATATTGACCAAGCTAAGTGGAGAACGAATCATATCAAAGATACTTACTCAAAATGAAGTTAGATACTACTTATTTGAGATATTTGAATCAGGATGACTGGAAAGTTTTACAAGCAGTTGAAAGAGGATCATTCAATCATGAAGTTGTTCCAACCAAATTGATTGCACAATTGGCACATTTGAAAAGTGGTATGGGTAACACGAACAAAGCAATATCTGATTTAGCGAAAATCAATCTTATATCCCGATTGAGGAATGCAAGTTATGATGGTTATCGAATTACTTATAATGGATTTGATTATGTTGCATTGAAAACAATTCATCAACATGGTAATATTGAGGAACTTGAACATACAATTGGTGTTGGTAAAGAATCAGATATTTATAGTTGTAAAACGAAAGAAGGAGAAAAGAGAGTTTTAAAAATTCATAGATTAGGTAGGGTTAGTTTTAGAACTGTTCGAAATAAGCGTGATTATTTGAAGATAGGCAAAGGTGGATCATGGATGTATTTATCCAAACTTGCAGCACAAAAGGAATACGAATTTATGAGTATATTATATCACAATAACTTTGATGTTCCTAGACCATTTGATTGTTCAAGACATCAAGTTTTAATGGAGAGAATTAATGGGTTCCCAATGAAACAATTATATGAATATAAGGAAGTTGAAAAGTTGTATAGTGAATTAATGAAGTTTATTGTTAAATTAGGTAAACAAGGATTAATTCATTGTGATTATAATGAATATAATATAATGATTGTTGATAATAAAGATGAAGATTTACCGAAAAGTGATAAAAGATTTGTTGTTATTGATTTCCCACAATGTATTAGTATTGAACATCCTGATGCTGAATTCTATTTTAAAAGAGATGTTGATTGTGTGAGAAGATTTTTCAAACGTAGATTCAATTATTCACCTGAAAAGATTGATAATTCTATGTTGGATGAAGAAGGATTTGGTGTAGGTTTTAAATATGGGTATCCTGTTTTCAATAGAGATATTAAAAGAGAAGGTGATTTAGATGTTCAAGTAAAGGCTTCTGGATATAAGAGAAAATTAAATAATGAAGATTTAGAACTACAAAGTGCTGTCAAGAGTATGAATGTAGAAGATGATGAATGGGACAGTGAAGAGGAGGAATTTGAAGAATCAGAAAACGAGAGTGAAGTTGATTACACTGAATGGGATAGTGAAGAAGTTGAAGATGATATTAAGAATGAAAATAACGTTGATAGTGATGAGGAGAATGAACGTATAATTGAGGCATTGAGTAGTGGTGTTGGTAATTTGAAGATGGATGCATTAGGAAATTATATTTTAGAAGAATAGTTTAGCTATGCATCTATATATAATTGATTAAAGTTTGAAATTGGACATTAATGTAAATTTGTGTTCGACGTTGGTAATACTGTGGCCACGGAAATAGCGGTCGATTGTTGTCCGCCAAAGATAATGTGAGGAGTGTGTACCACACTGGGAACTACAAATTCGAGGGACCCTGGGTGAAAGTGGGGGTGAAAGTGGGGGTGAAAGTGGGGGTGCGGGACCGTTATACGGTTCGTTTGCACCAAAGGCCGGTGTCGTTTTCCATTAATTCGTCGTCGTTCCACTGGTCGCGGGTGAATTTAGGGGAATGAAATTAGCATCAGTGACGTTTCCTGTAATCAAGCTTATAATCAATTTACTCTGACTTGGAATCAAAACGTGTCGAGGTGTCGACGTGTTGGCTGCTTTCTCTCTTTTCATTCTCTTCTAACTCTTCCTTTTCTTCAACTCTTCTACTTTTTTCTACTCAAATATAATACAAGTAATACCTGCTACCCCAATGTTCTCCGCATTAAGACAATCCGCAAAGGCTACCAGATCTTTTACTAGATTCCAATCTACTTTTACCATCCCAGAAAAGCAAATGGGTGTTATCTTTGAAACTCATGGTGGTCCATTAGAATATAAAGAGATTCCAGTTCCAAAACCAAAAGCTAATGAAATCTTAATTAATGTCAAATACTCTGGTGTTTGTCACACTGATTTACATGCTTGGAAAGGTGATTGGCCTTTAGCTGCAAAATTACCATTAGTTGGTGGTCATGAAGGTGCAGGTGTTGTTGTTGCTAAGGGTGCTTCCGTTACCAATTTTGAAATTGGTGATTATGCTGGTATTAAATGGTTAAATGGTTCTTGTATGTCCTGTGAATTTTGTGAACAAGGTGATGAATCTAACTGTGAAAAGGCAGATTTATCTGGTTACACTCATGATGGTTCCTTCCAACAATATGCAACTGCTGATGCAATTCAAGCTGCAAAAATTCCAAAGGGTACCGATTTAGCTGATGTTTCTCCAATCTTATGTGCTGGTGTTACCGTTTACAAGGCTTTAAAAACTGCTGATTTAAGAGCAGGCCAATGGGTTGCTATTTCCGGTGCTGCTGGTGGTTTAGGTTCTCTTGCTGTTCAATATGCAAAGGCAATGGGTTTAAGAGTTTTAGGTATTGATGGTGGTGATGCAAAGAAAGATTTATTCCACGAATTAGGTGGTGATGTTTTCATTGATTTTACCAAATCAAAAGATTTAGTTGCTGATATTAAAGCAGCAACTAACGGTTTAGGTCCACATGGTGTTATTAATGTTTCTGTCTCTGAAAAAGCAATCTCTCAATCTTGTGATTATGTTAGATCAACTGGTAAGGTCGTTCTTGTCGGTTTACCTTCCGGTGCAATTTGTAAATCTGATGTTTTCCAACACGTTGTTAAATCTATTCAAATTAAAGGTTCTTATGTTGGTAACAGAGCAGACACTAGAGAAGCGCTAGAATTCTTCTCCGAAGGTAAGGTTAAATCTCCAATCAAAATTGTTGGTTTATCCGAATTAGCTCACGTTTACGAATTGATGGAACAAGGTAAGATTTTAGGTAGATACGTTGTTGATACTTCCAAATAAAGAGCTTCTTAAGTACTTAATGATAATGACTTATTTATTTATTTCTTTCTTTCTAGTTAAAGATTCGCAGACTCAAATACTTGTAGTTTAAACTTGAAGCTTTTTCCATTTTTAGTCACGTGAGCAGTTGGATCATATAGATTATGCTTGACAACTCCCAGCATAAATCCATATAACATTGATTCTAGAAATAAACCTAGTATAAATCAAATGTCTTGGGAACAACATCGCTTCTCCTTCTCACCTCGTGCCCGTGGTTGTTATCTAGTTACAGATGAAGTCACAAGGAATCTTCCATCATTGAAAAATTACAAAGTAGGAATACTAAATTTATTCCTCCAACATACTTCAGCAGCTATATCACTTAATGAAAACTGTGATCCTGATGTAAGAACGGATATGACTACAGCTTTGAATAACCTTGTTCCTGATGATGAAGGTGAAGTTTTCATTCATACTGATGAAGGTCCTGATGATATGTCAGGCCATGCTAAATCTTCCATAGTTGGAGTATCACTATCAATACCTATTTCAAACGGTCGTTTAGCATTGGGAACTTGGCAAGGTATATATTTAATGGAATTCAGAAACTACAGGCACACCAGGTATTGTGTTGCTACAATTCAAGGTGAGAAGAATTTATAGTTAACCTCTAACTACTCAATAGTTTTACTTTTTAATAATTCAAACCTACCCTTTATTAGTAATATAAATACTGGATGTAACTCAATTCGAAGGACAAATTAGGGCTAATGTGCAAAATTTGGTCAGATAATTTCAGTGTCCATTACTATATACATATGGCGGTTGAAAAAAATCTAACGGTTTTTAGCCCTTCAATAAATTTCAAGATGTCCTGCTATTTTTCCGTCTGCACAATTAGGTTAAGTCATCTAAAGCAGCTTTCACTTTGTTTTCCATACATATTCGTCGCTTCCATTTTATCAAACCCTCAAACAATCAAGGGAAAATGAAAACCGAAAATATTCAACTCCCGAAACAAATGGACTATAATGACGGTGAATCCATTTTCAAATTACCTAGTGGAATGACAAAGAAAAGAAAAGGTCAATCTGAAGAAGAGTACTTATTTCAAAAAAATCTATTGTGGAACTCAGGTCCAGTGGTTCAAAACCATACTTTCATTACTGATTACGTTGAAAAAGTCTCATATAAAATCAAAAATGATAAAACTTACTCTATATCTGAGGTTTCAAAAATTGAGAGAGAAAATGCCTTACATGGACTTGAAAGGCTTTATTTTGAAAGGAAGTATGATCGATGTTTAGAAGAAGCTACATTGATGAAACAAAATATTTTCTCACAAAATCCTGATCTAGATCTTAAGGCAAAGAAAAACAAAAATTTGAATAGAATTGTTAATGAACTAGACTCTATTTCTAACACATGTTTGAAAAAAATCCAATCTCAAAATGAAATTAATGTATCAAACTTATAAACTATACGTATATCCTAATCTCTATCGCTCCGACATTTCTCTTTTTCATGTCAGCTTCTAATTTATCTTCGGGGTCATTTAATATTTCATCTATTACTCCAACAGTTTTGGTGTATGTGTCAACCTTGAAATTTTCATTTTGAAAATATATCCCAATATTCAAAACTTTTTGTAGACATTTACCCATTCCTTTGACAGTAACATAATTGATCTTCTTAGAAACATTACCACGTCGCACCAAATTCCCTCTCTTATTTGGTATCTCTTCTAATTTGATAATCATCTTATTTATCCTTTTCACAGCAGACATAAACGGCGTGGAAGATTTCACATATATAGTCGTATCAAGTTCAGTATATGAAAATCGTTTCAAAGGAGAATGTTTTATCACTTGCCCTTTAGGTTTCATTTTATGGTCAGTTGTGAATTCAATTCTTTGAAGTTTATTGTGTGCATGCTAGAAAGTCAAAAAATTATAATCTCACAATATTATCGATCGTCAGTGTCGCATCAATCCGATTTTGTGGAACATAGCTCACCCAACCTAAACATACTGTCACAACAGATACTTACAAAGAAGCACAATGTCTAGCAAAGATAAGAAACTGATCGAGTATGCACTAGGATCTTCCGAGTATATAGATCAATTTATACCCATCATTAAATCAGAATTGATTGCTAATGGAAAACTTGATGATTTGATAGATAAATTAGAATCAGTTAGTATGGAACAAGAATCGGAACTACAAAATATTGCATTTGGATCAATTGATGATATTTTGGATTGCGTATCAGTGATTCATAAGATTGACGATAGTTGTGATAATCTTGGCAAGAAAGTGTCATCGATAAACAAAAGTCTAAATAAATCAGGAAAACTATTACTTGAAGAAAAGAGAAACGTTTTAAGCATCAAACAAACAAAGCAAAGGATTGAAGATACAAATGCTAAAATAAATTCTTGTTTAGAGGTATTGGATCTGATAAACAAGATCTCTGGACTGATTAAAACGGAAGATTTTTATAGAG
The DNA here is from genome assembly GCA_030563965.1 of Pichia cactophila. Taxonomy (NCBI): domain Eukaryota; kingdom Fungi; phylum Ascomycota; class Pichiomycetes; order Pichiales; family Pichiaceae; genus Pichia; species Pichia cactophila. The sequence continues at coordinate 109,705 of JAJMKU010000130.1, forward strand.
CACTGATTGTGTTGAAATCATTACGTCAAAACAGACATACCGACACATACAGTTTTGTTGATAAATTTTACAACTCAATTCCATCATTCAAAATGTTGATTGTTGATGAAACTTTTAATCAATTGAATAAGTGGTTGAATTTGAGTATTGAAAAGAATTTGGTCGAATTTGGTGAATTGATTTTCGATAACTTCAGCAACATAAACAACAACTGGTTCCATAAACAAAACAAAAATCTTGATTTGATTAGCTTTAAAGTTAACACGCCAGTGGAACTCTCATTTAGAAGTAGTGAATTTTTGTATTTTGATCCATTGAAAGCTTTAAATGTTGAATTGCAGCCTTTTTATCATTCAATTATAGTTTTTAAGGAGTTAAACCAATTGAATGAATTGAAAGAATATTTTTCCAACGATATGGTGAGAAGAGTGGATCATTTATTTATTCCTATTAAGGGTTCAATAAGTAAACTTAAAGTTTTTTCGAGTAATGAATCTCTGAAAATCAATCTCTTTTCAGTATGTTCATTTTCAATAATTGACAAGATTATTAATGAAAGGACAAACTTTGAGATAAGAAATATTGATGAAATTAACAATACATTCAACTCTGTACAAAAAAATCTATTACCAATCTTGAGAAACCATATTGAGTATTACGAATTTGATGATTTGGATGATTTCGTTGGACTTAATGATATTTTAGGTAATTACTACCAAATATTGACATACCACAATTTCAATTCTGAGCCTGTTTACAAGATTTTGCTTAAACTATTCAACAAGTTTGTCAATAAACTTGTTGATAATTTTCGAAAGCACTATTCCCTTCTATCATTACAAGATAATGCACAATCTATGATTGTTGAGAACATTCGAGATTACAATGAAATTTGCAACGATGCTTTTAGTAAATTACCAAATGAGGAGAGATTCCCAGTATCTCTCCCATTTTCTGCAGTATACTTAGATACATGTCAACTTTTGAGACAGTTTATAAATGATATTTACACTTTTGTTTCTCAATATTACACAAACGATATCAATTTGATCATTGGGAAAATTGGAAAATCAATAGATGATGTTCTTTCCAATATTGTTTTAAAAGATTTAGATGATAAAATCAAATCAACATATAAAGAAGTTGTTTCACAAAATTTGATAAACCTTGATTTTTATCTCAAATCCATTCCAGAAATTGAAAACTATCTAAATACATCGAATAATTCGATTATTATGAGAACCAGGGTATCTTCAAACTTAATAAAATTATCCTCCATCAGTGATTACCAAAAGACAAGAAGACTTGCCATTGAAAGTATGTTTACGTTGATAGATAGCAAAATACACTCATTGTTTGATATGGTCGATTTTGAGTGGGATACTGATGAAGTAAAATCAACACCAAATACTAGTTTGATTGATATGATTGAATTCTTGCAAGGCTCTTTCAGACTTAATTTTTCCCATCTTCCTGAATCTGTTAAATCCCTCTTATTACTCAAAATTCTTGATAAAATTTCCAAGTTTTTAAACGACTCAATTCTTGAAACGGATTACGTAACTGAAGCTTCAGTTAATAACTTCTCTAAAGATTTGACTTATATCAAAAACTCTATTGTAAAATTTTTTGATAATGATTCCGAAGTTAGGGAGAGTTCATTAGAATCATTGAAAAATTTATTCTTGAAGTCAGAGCAAATTGTCAATCTGTTTAACGAAGGTAACCTAGAAAATTACAAAATCGACGAGATTAGATACAGACAATTCAATAAAATTGAAAAAGATGAGGCCGTTACATTGATAAAGAAATTAAGAGTTGAGATTGAAGAGTCAGATGATATTTCTGATGTTGTTTCGATGGTAGATACTCTACAAGATGACACCAAATCAATATTTGGATTGAAAAGGTCAGGTACCTTCAAATTTTCAAGATCTTAATTTTATAGAGATTACATAAACTTTTCGGTACTAAGTAAATTAGATTCCCACCCTAACCAATCGCTTGTTGTATTAGGGATTAAACCCATTTTGTTGAGTTTCCATAAACCCACCATTAAGTTACCAACGCATGATAAAACATATATGCCTTTCATTATATTGATGTCGTATGTATCTACTTGGGCATCAATACTTGATTCTACTGCCTCAAACCTTGAATTAACTTCAAACATCTCCTTGAATGTGTTTATAAACAACATAAACAGCATCATTATAGGAATAACTTGAATATCATTCGGAGACATGTAATTCATACCAAAATTCATGAAAATATTTTTACCTGGGGTAGCAGCAAGTTCCCAAAGTTTCTTCTTCTTAAATTTCACTAATTGTATGTTTTCAGATAATCTTTTAGTTGTTGTAGGTGAATTTGAATTTGTATTAAAATTCCCTGCATCCAAGTCAGAGTACACTAATGGAGAATACCCTTTGGGCAAAGGCAACTTTTCTTTTTGGTCACCCTTTCCTAGGTAAGCCTGTATTATTTCATCTTCATTATTGTAAAGCTCAGACCAATGCATTCGTCAGGATGTTAGATTTGTTGATCATGGAGATACTTGTAAACTACACGTTAAAGTCGAAAACGCATTACATAAGGCACGCTAAAAAATAGTACATTATCGTGTGTATGAGAAACCCTAACTTCTTATTAAATGTGACGTGTAACTTCGATTTTTCAACAAGCTGGATATTTATCAATGAATAGATTACTTATTTGTGGCCCCAAAGGATTCAATAAGAAGCAGTTCGTAGAGTCTTTATTTGGTGAAGATAAGGAATTTGAAAACGTGATCCCTGATGGCTCACAAGCTGGAACAATTGTCACAGAACTCACATTGTCAACTACATACTACACTATAAAAGCTGATGTTTTCATTGATGAACCTGAAAGTGATACTGGATTAGAATATAAAAAATGGCTTGAAGAACTCCTTGATCTGGAAGCAAGGGAGTTGCGAGATTCAGTGCAATTTATAATTTTAATCTTTAATAATGAAGCAGAGTATGACTCTTGCCAAAATCATATTGACAAGTTGAACAAAATGATGGATGAAGAAAATTTTCCCCAGTGGGATGGCAACACAGTAGTGGTTTTAGCAGACCGTGTAAACTTTGCAAATGAGGAATATGAATGGTCAAGCTTCGAAGAAGTACGTGAACTTGTACGGCTCGTCAATTGGCGGGAAATGGAAAAAAGAATTCCACTGTCAATTGATGGAGAGCCAGGTGACGTAGATTTTGACACTGCCCTGGCTAATCTACGAGACGCTAAGGTAAGAAACAAAGGTGTAATCACAGATAATAATAAAGCTCTTGTTAAATCTATCCTTGATTCATTTACTTCCTAGCTGAGAAATAAAATAGACAATGTCATCTTCAATTAATCGTTCATTGGTGCAAACCGTTCGTTATGCGAAACAAAAACAGCTTTATTTGCATCAACTTTCTAATCATTTGACAAAGGTATCATTTTCAGAAAATCCAGATAAATTGCATTTTGGCTTTTTGAAGCCGCAATTAATTGGTAAAGATCTTTCTAAAGTTCTTATCACCCCAGACAATTTTGAAGAACACAGAGATTTTTTGCCAGTTTTACACAAAATGGTCAAAAATCACGTAGCTGAAGATCAAACTTATATTGTGGATGCTATGAATTATCCTGGATCTCATATGGCTATAGGTGATTTTAAAGTCATCCTTGACTTTATGAATCAAAGGCCAGAAATGCCAAACACTATTGGTTTTATAAGAGTCAATGAGGACATGGAAATGGTTCCCGATAGTTACGAAGAAAATGATATGTACACATTGTGTAATATAGATGGCGTCATCAAGTTATCTGATTATATGAATGAAAAGATTCATGAATATCTTTAGTTTCTATTTCTAATTACGTCCTTTAATGATATTTAAATAAAGTTTATGATCGATATCAAACAAAACACTTACCTTTGTTTAACATAATCTTCAAGTAAATTGATAAGCAATACGCTTTTATCTTCTCCCAAATTATGCATCATTGATGCCAATTTTTCGTCCACTTGTAAGATCAGATTATCTAGAGGAGAAACTAACGCTAAATGATTGATTTTGTTCAATGCGATATGAATTGCGTAAATAATTTTGGCTTTCTCTAAATCGAAAAAGTCAGAAAATAAAGGACACTCTCGTACTTCAGCATAAGAAAACACAATACTGATTTGATCCACATAATCATGTGATTCCTGATCGTTGAACAACTCCTTCAATTTCGATGCGTGTTGAAGGAGTTGTTTAATTGTATATTCTCCATGATCTAAACTCTGCAACAATCGTACAACTTCAAGTCTAAACAAAATCTTATAGTTTTCTTTGAAAAGTGTAGGATAATTGATATTTATCAAATCAATCACTTCATCGTATTGGTTTTGTTGTATTAACTCCCTAATCTTCTCTTTGAATTCACAAAGCTCAAAATTTTTTTTCCTTACTTCACTTACATCTTCGTTTCTTAAATCCAGTATATCCTTTTCAAAACCTTTAGCGGTTCTGGCAAATCCATTGTGTTTTAAATATCCCATCACTATACTATCAATGAAATTAATTTCAGATTTTGGATTCTCGATGAACTTACTAGTTTCAATATCATTCATGACTTCTTTTTTATTTCTTTTAACATAGTATTCAATATCAAATTTGAATAAGTTTTTCGAATCATCACCGAGATTTAGTCTAGCACCAGTCCAAGATCCAAAGCATACACACGGTAGCAATCCTTTCGAGTTATTATTACCTTCAAATCCTTTATTTAAAAAGCTATCTACTGATCCATGACTATCCAAGTAATTTCCATTTTTTGTTATGAAAAATTCATCTTTGATTTGGTTGAACCCTAATCCAATTGTGTCTCCTTTTCCAAAACTACAAAATGTTTTATCTTCTCTTTTCCGATTCCATGCAGTAAATAATCCAGACTTACCATACCAACTTACTACCCTATCGTCTGGTACTCGAAGATCAATATTTTTAATCTTAATGTCTGTAAGTTTTCGCTTGTCTTCTTTGATGAATCCTATTGCCAGATCGATTTCATTACCTGCACCTTCTGTTATTGTAACTTCAAAATAAAAGATTCCTAGCAGAAGAGATGGTAAGTAGTCTAATGGTACAGTTACAATACCACCTTTATTTGAACTTCTTGGATATATATTGAAAAAATTATTTTCAATAAGTCCCGTTTTTATAGTCAGTGAATCATCAGAAAGATCAAGTTGATTGATTCCTTCCAAATTCCAACCCTTTGGCATTCGCAAGTCAAATATTGAGTTATCAGAGCTTATCTCATCTTTCTTCCTATTAGTAGGGATTTCATCTAAGTAGTAACCACCATATGAAGTATCTAAGTCAACATTATTTGATTTCGAAACAGAATCCATACCTTCCATAGTATCTATTTCCTTTGTCTTGGAAGAATAGATTAATTCTAAGACCTTTGATAAATACTCCTCATTTTGTGGATTTCCATCAAGGAAATAGCTGGGATATTTCCCCAAATATGCTGCAGTGATTAATTGATTGAGTTTACGCCATCTAATTGTTTCAGGCATCAACTTTTTATTAAAAGTATCTTCTTTGTGGTTGAAGCTACTACCTATTGCTTGTAATTGGATATAATAAGGAATAGAACATGACCTTGTCATAATATTATCCTCAAAATGGGTTTGGGTAAAGATAAGAGATTGAATAAATCGGTGATGTAATCTTATCTCAGCATCTTGAGACCTGGAGAAAGTGCGCATTTAAGGGGCTTTTATTTACAATATTATGTGGGAATTAGCAATAGCTTTGAATACACAATACTTACATTAGTCCTTGTTAGTGTTTGTTTTTTTATTGGAGCCCGTTGAGGAGAATTATATTCACCTTGTAAATAATATACAATCATGATGTTTTTATAGAAAGATGTAGAATCTAGCAGTTGATGCGATTAGAAAAAGAGTATAATGACAAACGTAGAATCAATACATTTAGTATCTGTAGTGTTCTGGCTTGAATGGACCTTGTTCTGGTAAAGCTAAATATTCAGCTTGAACTGGAGATAATTTAGTTAATTTGACACCTAAATGGTCTAAATGACATCTTGCGACGGTTTCGTCTAAGATCTTTGGTAAAATGTGAACACCGACAGTGAATGGACCAGTCTTTTCAAATTCAGGGTATTGAGTTCTGAAATCAGCATCATTAGCCTTGAATAAAGCAATTTGAGCTAAAACTTGATTAGAGAAAGAACATGACATAACGAAGGAAGCGTGACCAGTAGCACAACCTAAGTTGACTAATCTACCATCTGCTAATAAGATGATGTGTCTACCAGACTTCATTAAAAATCTGTCAACTTGTGGTTTAATATTAACACATTCAACAGCGTTAGCTCTTAACCATGCAACATCAATTTCAATGTCGAAATGACCAATGTTACAGACGATAGCATCTTCTGGCATATGTTCAAAATGAGCACCAGTAATGATATCTCTACAACCAGTAGTGGTAACAAAGATTTGACCAATACTTGCAACGTTTTCCATGGTGTTAACTTCGTAACCAGAAACAGCTGCTTGTAAAGCATTAATTGGATCAACTTCGGTAACAATAACTCTTGCACCCATACCTCTTAAAGCCATAGCGCAACCTTTACCAACATCACCAAAACCTGCAACGACAGCAACCTTACCTGCAATCATAACATCAGTAGCTCTCTTAATACCATCAATTAAAGATTCTCTACAACCGTATAAGTTATCGAACTTAGACTTAGTAACAGAATCGTTGACATTGATAGCTGGAACCTTCAATTGACCATCTTTGATCATTTTGTATAAATTGTGAACACCAGTAGTAGTTTCTTCAGATAAACCGAAACAACCTTCTAACATTTCTGGGTATTTATCATGAACAATTTTGGTCAAATCACCACCATCATCTAAAATTAAATTTAATTTCTTACCATCCTTGAAAGCGAATAATTGTTGTTCAATACACCATTCGTATTCTTCTTCGGTTTCACCCTTCCAAGCGAAAACTGGAACACCAGATGCAGCAATTGCAGCTGCTGCATGATCTTGAGTAGAGTAAATGTTACAAGAAGACCAAGTAACTTCTGCACCTAAAGCAACTAAAGTTTCAATAAGGACAGCAGTTTGAACAGTCATATGTAAACAACCTGCAATTCTAGCACCTTTCAATGGTTGAGATGGACCGTACTTCTTTCTGATGTACATTAAACCTGGCATTTCATTTTCAGATAATTCGATATCTTTTCTACCGAATGCAGCAAGAGAAATATCTGCGACTTTGTAAGTTTGAGATGGTGCGGACATGTTGTTATTTGATTGTTCGTTCTAAGTTTAAAGGGAGGAAAAAGGGGAGTGAAAAAGGTGTAGTGGATGTAAGTAGATGTTTAAATACTCTACCTCGACGCAATTCACATGCGTAATTCGTTGGTGAAAAAAAAAACGATACCATGAAGGAATTACTGCATGTGAAAAATTTTCTTTTCCTGTAAACTGGGAACGAGCGGAACGAATATACGATATCAAGAAAGGGTCACCTGCGACAGAAATTTATGTCGCGGCCATGTACTCACGTGACTGAGAGACATCTGTTAGGGAGGGAGGCGTAATATGTAAAGTTTGTTTGGTACGGTACACATGAGCTAGAGATACAAAGAGATGGCACAGACAATCCAGGCTGTTCAGTCCTGGACACTTCCATCACGAGGTCTGTATTCGATCCCTTGTGCATATAGATCATTTTTGATGTCGTCAGGAAGCTTACCGGAAACTCTGACTGCGTAGAATCCAGGAACAAAGTTCTCGATTCTTAGCCACTTGGCCACCCAAGACTCACTTGATCCTCTCACTGCAACAAGACCTTCAAAAGTAGGAGATGCACATTCCCTTATTACATCGTCATTGTCTTGAAAATGTAGCACTGATTCACAATTTGGGCATCCTTCATTTCTAAATTGACTTAGACTCTGCACTATTCCACAAAGTAAACAGGCCCTATTAAGTTTTGGAGCAGTTCTCCCTCTTTTAACAGCAGACATTGTTAATGTTAGATGTAAGTAACTATTGACAATGTATTGAGGAAAGTATTCTTTAAAAAGATATTATCTTGTGGAATCAAAAATTGAATTGTTGATGTGCACAGTTCGAGCTTAGTGAAATTTGTTACAGTCAAATTAATCAGAAGTGAGCAACAAACATTTTAGGTAAGATGCACGCATCGCGAAATTCAGTTGCATACAATATACTATGGTTGCAAACATTGTTGAGTTTACTTGCAAACATTGTTAAGTTTACTTACAAACATTGATTTTACGCGCGAACATTTTTTTATAGTTGCAAACATTTTTTTTCACTTGCAAACATTTTAACTCACTTGCAAACATTTTCGAGTACACCAGATGTACTTGAAATTTCGGGGTTCGCGAAATGTACTTGAAAAGGAAAAATCCATCCAGTGTACTCCATCTGGTGTATGCTACCTGGTATACTCTGCTTGATGTACTCCATTTGTAGTTATACCTACAGCCTACTCAGGCAAGTGGAGTCTACAATCTGTACTTCATTATGTGTACTATATATTACAGTGTACAAATAATGAACTTCAAATGCTCAACTTCAAAAGGCATACTTCAAAATGGGTATTTTTAAAAGTGGATTCCATTTCTTGAAGTACATGTCTTGTACTTCCCCTAAAGGAGTAATTATAAATTATTACGCTTTATAGAGTACATTTATACTTCATTATATATACTTCATTATATATACTTCATTATATATACTTCATTATGTATATATAATGAGTGAATCTTCAAAAGATGTGAGTTCCATTGAGATTAATATAATTCCCATTGAAATTAATATAATTCCAAATGATATTATGATAATTCCAAATGAGATTATGATAATTCTCATTGAGATTATCATAATTCCAAATGAGATTAATATAATTCCAAAGAGATTAATATAATTCCCATTGAGATTAATATAATTCCCATTGAAATTTATATAATTCCCATTGAGATTATGATAATTCTAAATGAAATTAATATAATTACAAACAGACTAATATGATTCCAAATGATATTATGATAATTCCAAAGAGATTAATATAATTCCAAATGATATTATGATAATTTCAAATGATATTATGATAATTCCCATTGAGATTATCATAATTCCCATTGAGATTATCATAATACCTTTGAAGTTATCATTCTTCCAAATGATATTATCATTATTCCAAATAGCATTAATATAATTTCCAGTGAGATTATCATAATATAAAACAAGTTCGACTAAATATTGGAGTTTAAAACTCTTTCGGTATACAATTGATCAATTGATTTAAAATGTCCGTTCCAGCATTTCCACGCCTCATTCTTCAAGTAATCCAGATCGTAAATTATAGTAATCTCAATAAGAATTATATTAATCTCTTTGGAATTATCATAATATCATTTGGAATTATCATAAGATCATTTGGAATTATATTAATCTCAATGGGAATTATATTAATCTCAATGGAACTCACATCTTTTGAAGATTCACTCATTATATATACATAATGAAGTATATATAATGAAGTATATATAATGAAGTATATATAATGAAGTATAAATGTACTCTATAAAGCGTAATAATTTATAATTACTCCTTTAGGGGAAGTACAAGACATGTACTTCAAGAAATGGAATCCACTTTTAAAAATACCCATTTTGAAGTATGCCTTTTGAAGTTGAGCATTTGAAGTTCATTATTTGTACACTGTAATATATAGTACACATAATGAAGTACAGATTGTAGACTCCACTTGCCTGAGTAGGCTGTAGGTATAACTACAAATGGAGTACATCAAGCAGAGTATACCAGGTAGCATACACCAGATGGAGTACACTGGATGGATTTTTCCTTTTCAAGTGCATTTCGCGAACCCCAAATTTTCGAGTATATTTCGCGAATCTCAAAATTTCAAGTACATTTCGCGAACCCCGAAATTTCAAGTACATCTGGTGTACTCGAAAATGTTTGCAAGTGAGTTAAAATGTTTGCAAGTGAAAAAAAATGTTTGCAACTATAAAAAAATGTTCGCGCGTAAAATCAATGTTTGTAAGTAAACTTAACAATGTTTGCAAGTAAACTCAACAATGTTTGCAACCATAGTATATTGTATGCAACTGAATTTCGCGATGCGTGCATCTTACCTAAAATGTTTGTTGCTCACTTCTGATTAATTTGACTGTATTTCGCTAATGCCTAGCAGCTTAGATCATGAAACCATATATATACAGTTAAATATCAGAAATTTAATTTGATTAGACGAAAATCAACAATCTTGTACATACATCCAAAAATATGTTGTCGATTAAATTGCATAGACCTATTATAAATCAATTTCGAACACATTCGAGAACATCAGCTAAAAGATATATTTCATTCGAACCTATAATTGACTCACTTAACCATGCATCTGAAATGATGATTCAAATTCATGCTGACACAAGTCTACCTTGGTGGGTATTTATACCTTTAACAACATTTGCGATGCGTACATGTTTCACACTTCCTATTGCAATATATCAACGTAAGGGACTACGAAAACAGAATGAACTTCGTCCAATAATTCAAGCCACTACTCCCGTATTGAGAGCCAAACTTGCATCCATTGCTCAACGTGAACAGGCAAAATCAGTATCTGAAATTCCAAATGAAAGGGCAACATTAACTGCTGAAAAAATCATGATATTAGCTGCAAAGGAGAAAATCAAACGACAAAAAAGTCTTTTCAAAAAATATGGTTGTCAAACATGGAAGATGATGTTATTACCTGCTGTTCAAATACCTTTATGGGTTTCATTTTCTTATATATTTAGAAATATAACGGGCTGGTCTGATTTTGGAAGGGCAAATATTGATACCTCATTAACGAATGAACAGTTTTTACATTTACATGATCTATCAGTGAGTGATCCATACTTTATTCTTCCAATAACATTGGGTATTGTTGCATTATGTAATGCAGAATGGAATTTCAAAACAGCAGATTTGATGCAATTAACTACTAGAGGTAAAAAGAATAGTTTAAGACCAACTGCATTTGACGTTGTTATTAATTTATCTAGATCATCATTGATATTTTTAACTGCTGTAGCTACTCAAGCACCAGCGGCATTAGTAATATATTGGATCAGTTCAAATGCATATTCATTATTCCAGAATATTCTTTTAGATAAATTATTGCCTCTTAGATACTCTCCGTATGATAGATTCCACAATCCTATTAAAGAACAAAAATTTGAACCTGTAATGACTAAATAAATTCATGTCTATAAATAAAACGATGTAACTTATAATCATACGTTTTGAACCATTTCCCAATCAAATCATAAACAAGCAAACTTTCAACACGATCACTCATATCACGTTTTAAAAATTGTCTTGAAAATGTTGCATATCCGTAAGCACCAAAGAAAATGGTAAATAAAGGTTGACCTTTAAGATTTGATAGGTTCCCATCTTTGTCACTGTATTGAGTTGCTTCACCTATTTCACTGTCTGATATTTCAATAATGACACCTCTAGCTTGAGATACATCTGACCAAACAACATCTCCTATTTGAAGATTTAATGAATTCCAGATTTTAACATTTTCAATTTCTTCATCTTCAATGAGTTCATGTCCAACTTTTTGTAAAATGTATTGATTGTAAGTTGTTTTACGAATAATTCGTTGTTCCCAAATATTTTCTAAAGTTTCCCAATTTTGTCTATTCATATAACCTCCACAAATTATTACTTGACCTTGAATATTACTCATTCTTTCAACACAAACAACTTTAACACCGTTGATATCTTTATAAATAATTTGATCTTGGCCTTCAAACCTTCCCATTCCATCAAAGCGAGACTCTGCATTACCAAAATAACTTCGGAACTTTTTCATTAAATAAAATCGATCCTTTTCAGGGAATGTTCCTAACACAGGTGGTAATTCATCTTCTCGCAGTAAATATGTTGCCTTTCCATTATTAAGCATAAATCTTGTAACTCCATTTTCCCTTATACAAGCACCATAATCATTAAATTCTACACCTTTAATTCCTAATAATTTAGTTAATTTCTCTAATATAACATAATTGTGATTATTCATCATAAATGAATCTCCACAATAATGTCTTAAGATACTTTTATCTTCTAAATTTGGAGGAAATATTGATGGTAAATCAGAGCAATGCAATCGAGCAGCATTATTTTTTATAGATTCTATTAGAATATTTGAAAGGAAAATCACTTTTTCACAAGTTGAAGAGAATTTTCGCATTTTATAGAGGAACATTATTTTCTT
>JAJMKU010000131.1:0-97771 GCA_030563965.1 Pichia cactophila
CCAGATGACTAGATTACTAAGAATCGTAGGCAAAACTGTAATGATAAACTACTAATTCTTCCCACAAGGGGAAAAATCAACTTTCTCACTTTGAGGGTATGGGGGTTCTATCTCATCAACCAAGTTGGAATCAGTGGCTCTTGAGAAGAGTCAAAAAGTGACGAATCCTATAGAAATGATCCTATGAAGTACGTCGACGGAGAAAGAAGAAAGAACAAAGCTGATCTGAACACTGTAGGAAGGGCGAACAGCGCTCCTTTTATACGCTCAATTTTTTTTACAAAGAATTTGCCAGCTTCATCTTTTCACTCTCTCGAATGAGGGTTTCCGTCCAGTGAAGCCACTCTCAAACCAATAAACTACGGAGCTCTTTAACCCTCTCTACAAACTCAGTACAGCTGAGTAACTAATTTATAGTTGATCTACATTTACAATAGATCTGATATAAGAATTTTATCCTTTCATTGGCCACGATTAAAAAGATAATCTAAAACAGTTAATTTGAAATCTTCTAACTCTTTTTAATGGTTATAATCTTTATTTAACTTCTCCAAAACTGTAAGTAGTCTTGTCGTCGAAGATATAATACTATTCAAAGTAGAGTTTGCAGGGCTTCTTTAATCCATGCATGAATAAAAGATTACCATAAACGGTAATATGTATTATCGCATTTTATCACTTTTTGTTCCTCCGTGATTACAATATCCTCAAACATATCTTTCATCTTAAAATGCACTACACATTCAATTCAATGATATTTCAATTGATTCTACTTTTAGTTACAGTAGTTTCTCAGGTGTATTCTTTTGATATAACTAAAAACCCTTTCAATGCTTTCAAGTTATCAAAAGAAGTCTTGGGTTCTCATTCGGCATCATATACACACGTAGCTCCTCCATCAACTATAATTGCAAATTGGTTCGTATTACTCAAAGACGGAGACTCTGATAAAACAAAAATTTCCAATGATTGCCCTGAAGATTCCACCGTTTGTGGTGTAATTCAATTCCATAATGAAAATAACTCTGAAAATCGTATTTTACAGATATTTAGTGTCACTGAAACTGGCGTTCAATATAAAAGTGAAAATGATAAACCTATAGTAGCATATTGGAATGACGTGAAATATGGTGATTTTACTCTCGATGTCAATGTGAATTTCCTCTGTTCTGACTCTACAGATGTTGCAGTAAATTGGATCAATGCAACAACTATTATTGATTCAGATATAACACTCAATTTTAGCCATAAAGACTTTTGTTCCAACAAAGATGGCAAGAAAGGTGGAAGTGACAATGATCAAGATAAAAAGAATAATGATTCAGGTTTAGGATTCTTTGGTTCTACAATTATCATCATGACGGTTATCTTTGCCGGTTACATAATTGCACAAGCTTGGTTTAATACGAGTACAATGGGAAGTTCAGGTGACTTTTTGAATGAATTAGTTGATGTTATTGTTGAAAGCTTTTCCGCAATTCCACGTTTACTTGCGGAAATAGTAAGTAAGATTACTGGTAGTTCAAGCGCTTCCAGAGGTGGTTACAGTGCAGTTTAAATGGTGATTTTGAAACAATTAAGTGAGATTTATATATATTTACATATTCCACCTGTATAACTGTGCAGTATTGATTCATTGTTGAATCACAAATTGCTTCAAATTATCGATTGTTGCCTTAATTGATGTTTCTAGATAGTGTTTCTTTTTGTTTAACACATTTATACTATCGATGTTGTCTCTAATTTGATTCTTTAGTTGTTTTTCATAATCGTCAATTGATACCTTCACAAATGTACGTCCAACGGCTTCCCAAACAAAATTGTTACCTGAACTCTTAATATCTTGCATCGATTTTTCAATTACTGAATTGTTCCTAGTTACTGATTCAACTGCTGAAAGTGTTCTTTGAAGCTCACTCTGTTGTTGACGGAGCTGTGTCCTCATTTCATCAATCATTTTATTAGCATCACTCATGGTTGTAACTATTGTGTGTTTCACAGATTGAAAAAAGAATTACCTTGTAAGCAACTCAAGTTCTTTTTTGATCGATAAAAAAAGAGACGTCAAATTGATAAGGAAATGTAGTTAATGCACTTTGAAAACTGAAAACCTGATTATAAGTAAACTTTAGTTTCCTACTACATAATTGGTGCATTGGGCATTATTACTCGTGATTCAATATTATTCTATTAGCTGTTCATTACCTACCGTTAAGAAGGTTGTATTTTATATGTGAGAAATAGCTCTTTACTACTATTCAAATGGGTAGATTTACGTAAAGTAATTTCCTTCGAGTATAGATTACTTGAGCCACCCTTATACTGTCTACTTCATGACCAATATTTTATTCAAGTTGCAGTTAATAAGATGATGAAATTTGTAAAACTGTGAGCTTCAGAGAATTGGAGGCCCAGCGTCTCAAAACGGCTCTCGCTAGTCGGAAACGTAATCCTGAAAACTGATCTATAAGATCAACATCACTGACACAGCTTGCTATCGTAGCTGAACTTCCAACGCTCATGTCAGGAAACTTGACTCCTAAGTTAAAGGCTAAAAGGAATTTTCCAGGTAGCATACTTCCATTAGGAAGAACGAGGAGCTTTCAATTCAAGCAATCGTCATCAAAAGTGAAAGATTATGTGCCAATTATAGTCTTGTTTTTTCTACTGCATTTCTTAGTTACAAAAAGACTCATTCCCAAGGTATTGGTTCAAATATTATCATTCTCCATATCGCCAATTATAGCCGTCTTCACCAGTCATGGACCACCATCATCTATTGTACAATTAGTCGATCAGAAGTATCTAGGAGCAGCTCCTTTCTTTGGATTGACCTCCGAAAAGTATGTGATCCCAGAAAAGGAAAAGTATATACTTCCCAAAGTTGAAGATGTGCCAGTTTTAAAAAGGCTGGGATATGATAAGTTATTTCAAGTAGAGAATACTAAAGACCGTTCTAATAAAAAATCCTATATCTATTCTCCTGACTATTTTGATATCATTGATGAATCTGCTGTGATTGAGGAAGATTCTTTCCCTGAAAAGGCGGGCATAAATACCAATAACAAGAATAGCAACCAGGATCTTCAAGCAATAATAAATTTCAAAAGAAATGGACATCGTGTTTATAATGGTAATGAAAATCCTGAAATTGTTATAGTTACGACACTCAATTACGAAAAGTTCAACCCGTCATTGATTACTAAAGTTGCACAGAATAGAATTGATTACGCATATCATAATAATTATGGTGTATATGCTAGATATGCACAAGAGTTTATACCGTTCTTTGTGAAAGCCCGTAATGACGTTGATAATTGGTCAAGATTGGTAACAATGAAGGAAGCAATGTTTGCGTTTCCTAATGCGAAATGGTTTTGGTATGTCGACGAGAAGACCTTGATAATGCGAAATGATATTGACATCAAGAACTATATTTTGAAACGTGAGGCTCTGGATCCTATTATTTTGAGAGGTCATATATTGGCACCTCCAAATGGTCAAATTAAAACTTATACAAACGTTGATGTTGAAAAATTGAGCCTTTTAATTACGCCAACAGAGTTAGGCTTGAGTACAGAATCATTTTTAGTTAAGAATGACTTTCACGGACGTTCGTTATTAGATGTTTGGCTCGACCCACTTATGAGATCTTATCCATTTTTCCGTAAAGATATCTCGAAAGCCTTAAGTCATATATTACAGTGGCACCCTGTATTACTTGAACGAACTGGGTTATTACCACCTAGAACGATTGCTTCTGCATATGAACAATCTGACGAAAATGGTAGACCTGAAAAATTCTTATATCATGAAGGTGATTTGGTAATCAACTTCCCCAAATGTAAGGAGGCTGGTAATTGTGAGCAGCTGATGTCGTTGGTAGAACACGAACGAAAGGCGTGATCAATTGAATACATTTGGTACTAGTTTAAGTAACTTAAATAGATCTATATTAACTTTCTTGTGTTACAGTCTGCTCTAACATTTTGAGAGCAATTTGTTTCCTTCTTTCATCTGTTTCATTTCCAGAAGCCGTTTTTGATTTAGAAGCACCTGAAACTCTTAAATTGCTTCTTAAATTTCCAATGTCAACGTCATCGTCATTCCAAGGACGCACAACACCCAATAAAACAGCCACTTGATAAAATCCATCAAAAACAGGCTTGAGTGTGCCTTTAATCAAATCAGGGAAGAATTCAACCAATGAAAATGTATCTGATGGATCACCTCTAACAATAGCTGATGTGTTATTAGGAGCTGGTAAGATTTGACTATTAATTGCTGGTGATAATTGTAAATAGCGTAGATAATACCACGCAGTCATAAAAGAAACTATAGCAGGTAAAATTGGAGACAACGAAAACTTTACAATTGATAGTACCAATGCAAAACATAATAATATAAATGGTGAGCGCTTTAGTCTGAATTTGAACAATGAAAATACCTTAATGTTACGCTCTGGCGTTAGCTGCTTTGCAACAACACTCAAAGGAAGCATTAAAATAAATAACCCATATTGAAGGGGGTGATTCAATGTTTCATATGATCCTTTCAAAATGTAAATAAATGAGGTAATCAATAAACAGATAAAATTTGATACAATTACCACAAATGTATTGAACTTGAACGTTTCCGAAACTGGTTTTTGAGCGTTTAGAAGGGAAGTAACGTCTTCATTGTCATCGGTTAGTGATTGTGGATTCCATTGGGATTCCAAAAATGTAATACCAAAGTAAATAATGATGATACCAAAAATGAATTGAAGAGGTGAGGTCTCCACGTAAGTTGAAGTCCATAAAGTCCATGGATGGAAAACAATATGTGATGGTACAAGCTGCAATGAGGGTATTATGATGTCATCAAAGGCTAATGATGGATTATCAGATAATAATGTTTGATAGGATTGTGTTCGAATGTATGAAGTGACAGCTGATAAAGTAATTGTAAGTGCTAGATAGACCAAAGTAATTAATGGTACAGTGGTATATTTTACTGCTAAGTTTGATATCACATCTATATCTATCCTCATGATTAACGCTTTTAAGTTGACAAATGTAGAAAAACAAGCTACTTGTTACGTGTCATGATATTGACGATAAAAAAACTGTGCTATTTTGATTTCGAGACACGTTCCAAAACTTTCCCTCAGTTCAGCATACTTTTCTTTTGTGAAATTCATGTTAGAACATTATAGATATCTTTCCGACAAAATCAAGGTCTGCATACAATCATGAATGTTCCGCTAAAGCAAAAAGGAGCTTTCTCAAATGTAGACTCGACAGACGGACAGCAAAATAGCTCTATCAACTCTGTGCATGTGAAAAATGATCCGGAAGCAAAAGGATCAGGACAAAACTCATCATTAACTCTAGAACAAAAGAAAGAAAATCATATCATGTCAGAGAATAGACGTCGAGCATTGATCAGGGCCTCTTTTGATGATTTGGTGAAACACGTACCTCAGCTTGATGAATCAGAAAGTCGATCAGAATATGCAATTTTAATAAAAACTACAAATTACATTGAACACTTAAGGAGTGAAAATGAGAGGTTGGAAAAGCTACGATTGGAAAGAAATCTTTAATCTTCAATTCCATACACTGGTACTGATAGTTCCCGTATACGACTTACCATTGTAGGAAATTTCTACTCTCTTTGTGGTTTCATTATCCCAATCAAAATATTTTTTTCCACTCTAGCAAGGCCTTTATGTCCATTATTTAAGAAGACTTCACCGACTTTATCTGACTTTCTACGTGAACGAATAGGTACCGAAGAAGCTCCAAATGGGTTATATACAGGATTTTCGGTTTGGGGTTCTTCTGGAGTTTCGGTTTTGATTGGCTTGAGTTCCATCTGGTCAAAGGAGTCAGATGAAGCAATTGGCTGATCGAAGATCACTGGTAACACTCTTCGTGCAGTTCCATTACCTGACCAAGTACGAATTGTGAGTTCTTGACCCATATAACATCCTTTATCATAATTAATACCTCTCATCCAGTCTAAATTACACTCGAATGGCAATGCTGGTATTTTTTGAAAATCTGATACTTCAGTCACACCCATTTCAATCCGACGGGAAAGATAGGTTTCATATGGAAGAACATCACATTGCATATTTTCAACAAGTGATGGAGTCCATGATTCTGGAGCAACAATTCTCAAGCCAAAATAATCAACTCTTTGATCTATAGCAAACCCCATTAAAACATTTGGGTCTAAGGTGCTTGTATCTAATAAAATGTTAGATGCTAGAAATGATTTCACCAATTCGCATGCATCTTTGGGGCTTTTGGAATTACCATTGGCAAAATATGAATCTAGTAAAAGATCGTATAGATGATGGCCCTCTGTCGTGTCATTGTAATAGAACCAAGTTTTTAAATTGACCTCTTCGAATTGGACTTTTGACTTCAGTTTATGTAACTTTAGCATCATTTGTAACGGTTTAAATTGCGATGTATTCAATACTTCGATTAAATATGATGGCGTCGATTCAGGTTTATCTAGCATGAATGGTGTTGGATAAATGAAAACATCCGTTAAAACACGGCCGTTTGCTTTCAGCATGTGACCAAACCTACCGTCTCTTCTTACACCAATACGCATTGGGAGTTCGTCTGGATCACTAGGATCATATTCTTCTGCTTCATGTAATATACCCCAGTTTGAATTCTTTGTGTCATCTTCAGTTATAGCAACGGAGTTGATGATATTTTCGTTGTTGACATCCGCCTCTGATATAGTTGTTTGATTTTTCTTCAAATGTTTCGGTATCAGTTTTGCAGTTGTCAATCCATTAATGAAAAGAGCAGCATCTTCTCCGTAGATTTTGATGAATTTGCTAGCATCGCCTAAATTCACCAATGCCTTTGATGGTATTTGAGAAGGTATCGACAAACTTCTTCTGAATATAGTAGAAGCTGCATATCTAATATTATGGAACTTCAAAAGCATGATCTATCAGAGAAGCTATTTTATAATGACTCTGGGTTCGATGGCATTGATTATGATAAAAGTTCTACAATTAGTAATAGAACGTTATTTTTTCACAGCGATTGTAAATCTTCTCTTTGCACAGGTTACTGGTTTGAAGAAGAAGAAACAGCATGTCTTGTCAATAGCGTCTGATCTTTAGAAAAACGATCTTACAAAGCATCATCATTATCACCTTACTGAAATTATGGTCCTGACTATTAGAAAAGTTTTAAACACGTTACAAAAAGCTGAATTATTCTTTCTAGTTGCTATTTGTTGATTCGATGTCTTGATCTTCCCCTGAATCTTCTTCAACATCCTGTTCTAATACACTTTCTTGATCAAGAGCATCATTTCCTGTTTCCTTGATCCTTTCAGTAAGATAAACATTTATATCATCCTGAAGTTTAGTAACGTAACCACGTAATCTACCCATGGAAGAATCTAAGTTCAAATCAGAGGGTTTATCTTTATCAACATAAGTACCATTTGTAGATTGGAGAAGATAAGGAGATGGTCCAGATGTAGATCCATTTGATGTCAAAGAATCCAGTGGTACACCTTCAGTGGAGAATGATTTATTTACTCCAGGAGCTGTATATTGTGCAGAAGGATATCCGGACATTGATCAGAATATATTATACTATCAAATGTTCTATTGTAACACTCCAACTGATCACATTAGATGTCCAAACGTACGGACATGTGTGCTGTGAGAGTACTGGGGGGACCTCCCGGGTAAATCTGGCGGTCCCTACGCGTAGGCCACGAATTTCGTCAAAATCGAAAAATTTTCAGCTTTAGCACATCAAATTTGAGAATGTTGATGAAGTAAACGACAACTAATAAATCTATTCTGACTTTTTTAAGGATAAGCCATACATTATGCCATTTACTATTGTTAATGAAAACGATTTAAAGTCTTCTGTCATTGAATTAGCTGCAATTCTTGATTTAGAAATCAAGGCAGAATCTCCAGAACATCAATACAAGACTGTCTTCAAGCAATTGTTAGATGACAACGAGACTGAAACTCTTACTAAACAACTCATTGAAGTACAGCCATTGTTTGCTTCAAAACTTTCAAGAAAATCATTTGAGCCAACAATTAATCTTTATATCCATATCTCTCAACTTCTTGATAACCAAAAGTTGCTCAATACCTTGATTTCAAACATCTACCCAACAGATTCACACCTCCCAGTTGAGGTTATTCTGATTGTATTAACTAATATCTTCAATGCCCTACCGAAAACTTCTATTGATAGATTAGAAAGTCTCAAACTGATTGTTGAGATCATTAGTAAGGAACAAATTGCTGGTCTGATTGCAAACATAGCTAAAAATGTGGAAGACTGGCTTTCGACAATTGAACAAATTTCTTCTGAGCAAACATCTGATCTTATATCTTCCATTTTTCTACAATATGCTATCGAAGATGAGTCTAATGCAGTGAAATTTCTCAAAGGTTTAATCATTAACAATAAACTGAATTTGAATGCAGGTGCTCTTGTATCATTTTACACTGCTGTCTTGAGCTCAGAGAATATCTATGAATTATCAGACCTTAATAATTTTGATGATGTTGAGAATGCAACTTTAACCAAGTTGCTTGAATTATACGTAAAGGGAGACTATTCAGCATTTGTTACAAATAAATCACAATTTGAATCTATTCCAAATATCAATCTTTCTCATACGGAATCATCCTTACAATCATTAGCAATTTTAAATCTATTAGCTAAATCTACCGCAGCATCTGTTAGCTATCAAAATATATCAGACAACTTGAACATTCCAGTGGAAGACATCGAATTAAAAGTTATTACATTGATCTCAGAAGGTTTCATCTCTGCTAAATTATCACAACCAACCAACTCTGTTATTGTTAACGCTGTTAACTTCAATGCTCCAAGTTTATCCACTAAAGCAGAGCTGTTAAACTGGTCAGAGATTCATACTTTATTAGAATCATGGAATGAAAATATTGAAGATTTACAAACTGTCGTACAGGGCTTGATTGCAAAGCGTGGAAAGAGAGTGAATGCACCGGCTGTGATTATGAACTTTCACCAACAGAAATTGGAAGCAAAGGAAGCTAGAGAAAAGAAAGCTCAACAAGCACAAGATGTCGAAGTTGATGCTTGATCTAAACCTTCGATGATTTGTTTATAATTGTTATAATAGTTTTTTATTATAATCCTATGCCTTATATAATAAACATTTACGTGATTTTCTAGACTTACTTGACATGTTATGCTTACCTAATACAGATTTAGTGCAGAAAAAAGTTGATCAACTCTTTTTAGAAAATATTCCTTTTTTTCTTTAAAAAGCAGCCAAAATTATCTGTTGTGGGGTTTTTTAAAAAAAGAAAGAAAAGTATGAAAGCTCAACTTACTTTGATTGTTATCAATTATTAGCCAAACAGTTATTTTACAGTATTTTACAGAAATAGCACTTGGATAATCACTACAACTATTACTGTCGCAAGTTGGGGAAAGAAATGAAACTTGCGCGTAGCAATTCAGAAAGAGTGAAGTTGCTATGGATCAACTTTACCCTGGTTCAATTTCAAATTTGATACCTTTTATGGGTAGAGTATCACTATTTAATAATTTGTTTTATTATAGAAGTTTGATAAGAATCAACAAATAGTAAATTAGAGTTTTAGGATTATATTGTTTGTTACGGTTAATCTAAATAGATATTTTATGCTGATAGCTGAATAATATTTAATATACTTGAGAACTCGTCAAGCAATCTTTTGGTAATTTTCCCAGAATGGATCGTTTGATAATTCTTCAATAGTAACAGATTTCAGGCCAACTTTGCCATTATTTATATCATAATACCAAATTGTATGTATATTCATATCTTTAATATATTGTAGAACAAATTGATAATTGAGTCCAACTTGATCATCACCATGAGAATCATCACTAAGAACAAATTTAACATGTTTTGAAATCATCAGTTTTACAATATCATCTTTAGGATATGGTGTACTCCATCCTTTTCGAATTGCTGATGAATTTAGTTCAACAGCTAATCCATTCTCCACAATCAAAGTTACAGATTCTGTAATCAGTTGCCATACTTCTGGCCAATCTCGTTGTATACAAACACCTTCGTATTCTTCCAACGTTATCTTTTTACCATTAACAACTTTATTGGAAAACAATCTAATGAGATCAAAATGTGCTACAACTTCTGGTTTTAATTTTGCAATCATGTTTTTGACAAGTGTAAAGTATTCCTTGTATAATCCTCTTAAACCTCCATATGTCAAAAGAGCAATATTCCAAGTTTCCTGATCAAAATCAATATCAATTCCATTGACATGATGAACACTACCTACAACCAAATCTGCATTAATATCTTTACGTAATTGAATACACATTTGAAGATGTGCGTCATCGATACCACCTTCAGATTCAAAACCTACTAATATTTTCATTCCATTATCTTTTGAATTCAACAATGTTTGATATTTTCGTGCTTCTTTCACATACTCTTCAAATTGATTATTCAAACTATCAACTGTGAATCCAATCTCTTTCTCTTCAGGATATAAGTACTTTTGTTGAAGTCTAGGAACATGTTCAGTTAGACAAAATATTTTAAATTTTTTCTCAAGTGCAGTATCAATAACTGATTTCAAAGTATCATGAGCGTGTTTGCAATAACTACCAGAATGTGAATGGTGTGTATATGGCATCTATAACTGATAGATTCTATTTTACCTCTATACTCAAATAGGACTTATAAAATAATTATGTACAAGAGATAACGGTCTCGGTTACTGAATAATAAAAATTTAAATCTTGGATCCGCACGTACTGAGTCATTTAATCAAATCACTAGACGTAACAATTTGCAACAAAACTTTATCATTGAAATGCCTACCATCTTCTAAATGCTTTCAATCTATCACGTCTTTCTTGTTCTTCACGTTCCAGTTTCCATTTAAGGAAAAGCCCCCAAAGTAAACCGACCCACATACCACCAAGATGAGCTGCGTAATCAAAACTTCCCCATCTCATCAAACAACCAGCGATATTGTATAAGGCGAAAAGCCCTGCTGCTACACAAGCTCCACCAGGGATTGGAATAAAGAAAAATGATATACCTGCCTTTGGGAACATAGTTGCAAATGCAGTAAATACACCAGCAATTGAACCTGATGCACCCAGTGATCTACCAAAGTAACGGAAAACTTGTGAGTATGCTAATGAGAAGAATGATGCCCAAACACCAGAAATTAAATACAGACTAGTAAAACCTGGTACTCCTAACATAGATATCATTGTACCTGAAAATGAATATAGACAACCCATATTAACTAATAAATGGAATGGTTCTTGATGAGAGAATGATGAAAGAATGAGGGACCAATTGGATCTTCTAGTTAATGCAGATCTATCCATTATGAAGTAGTTTTCTAATGTTTTGTAAAGTGTGGTACTAGAATAACGTATTTGCCAAAGACCAAAAACGATTGCATTTAAACCAAGGATAGTCCATACGAGATGCGATGGATGTTTTTTGAAGTAAGCCATTGGTGTATATTCGAAAAGGTATGGAACAATAAAGTATGTTGCAACAGTGAATATCGTTGCAAAGATAAATGGTTTCACGATATTGTTTTGAACGTTGTTATAATTTGGTTCTGATCTAGAACCTGAATTTCTACCAAGATCACGGAAAGTTGCAGGTCTTTTCTGTATCAAAGGCTGTAAATATTTAAATTTAACCGTTTCTTCTGTATTATGAAAGAGTTTCTTCCAGTTTGTTCCTGTGGATGTCCTCGGAATATTCATTTTTGATCTGAAGTTTGTCATGAAGTTTCTTTTGACAATATTCACATAGAGTGGGATTTTCATCATACCAGAAGTTCTGGCAGATGCAAAAGTCGATATTCCAATACGAAACATTTGCTTTGTTATCAGAAGACTTGGTGAATATTTAAAAAGGATAGAAAAAGTATAAACATTTAAGTTTACAATTGGTTGAAGGCTTGAAACAGTTTGTGGCGCTGGGAGCGAGGATTCCCTTAAAACTTGAAGTAATTGTAAGGGAACAAACCTTCTATTCCAGTAACAACATGAACACCTTTCCACCAGCCATCTTGTGTTTCCTCAATAACTTTAACAACATCTCCCTTGTTGAAAGAAAGATCTTTTTCCTTTTCTCCTTTAAATGGGTATAAAGCAGTACCAAATTTAGTAGGTGAAGCAACGGTAGCAGAAATATTAGTAGTATCATTATAAATGTTAATCTTTGATTTGTATTCAAAGAGTTTGAATGATTCAATTTTCTCAATAATACTTGCTTGTTGAACTTTTATGTCATCTTTCATTTTCTGGAAAGAGACGTTGTCGAGTTCAACTGAGGGGAACATCTTCTTGGTACACCAAAATGATTCATACATAGTTTCATATATATCATGAACATGACAACATATTAGTATAGATAATAATTCTGCAATTTTATTCAAAAGAATAAGTAAAGAAGGAAGTTCATTGGTTATAACTGTATCTATTTTTTCAATCTTTGATTTTGTATCCAATAATTTTTGTTCATTTTCGAATAACTTCTTGGTATTTTCATTACCTTGACTATACTTTTGTATTTGTGAGTTATACTTGGCAAAATCAAGTGCAATATATTCCCTCTCTTTAATTGTTTTTTGTAACCCCTTTAATAGTTTACTCAATTGATCGAACAATGAATTACTTCTGCTTTCGAAATGTTTTGATTTTGTACTAATATTCTTTCTCAGAGTATCTACAACTGGTGAAAGTGTCTTTTCCCTTTGATCTAGAATTTGTTCAAAAAGAGAAAAAACATTGTAACAATGATTTACATAATTTAACAAACCAACTTCATGCTTTTTAACTTCTGAAATTAAAATATTAAATCCTGATATCAATTCCTTAGTATGTTCAAATTGAGCTTTTGAAATACCATTCATTCCAGTGAATGAATCTGATCCAGTTTCATTGTTTATATTTAATTTCGACTTTATCAATTGCGGTGCCTTTAATAATACATTGTTAGTAAAGAGATACATTTTATTTATAAAGTAAAGTTAAAACCTACTCTAGTAATTGAACGACCAATATCATTCCAATCTACATCTGGTATAGCAAAGTTTAAATTTAAATTCGAATTAGACATTAGTTTGGTGATGCAGGAGCTGGAGAAGAATAAGGTGAAGTTGAAGTTGAAGTGCCTCGTTTTATTGATTTTGTAGGATGACCTGGATCATAACCTGGCCACGCGGATATTTTCATTTGATTATTACGTTTAATAACATGTTGTGTTAATTCCTTTGTATCTGTATCATTCATAACTGAATCGATTAAGTTTAATTTAGATGATGAATTACCAATTTCTTCCTTCAAATGTTGTACTTTATCATGAATTAAATTAGATAATGCTTCAACTAATTTTGATGAAAAATTTCGATCAGTTGGAGTATTTGCAATTACAGAATGTCGTAATCTTTTAACAATTTTAATTGCATCAATTGATGATTCTAATGATTGTTCTTTACCTGAATGGTTGTTAGATTTTAAAATGAGTACAGCAGCATAATATAGCATGATATGAATATGAATTGGAACATATTTTAAGGCATTCAAAATATCTGCATCACTTAAAACGATATTTAAAACTGTTTGAGCTGATGAAAGTGCCAATTGAGCTGATATTCGACTACTTTGTAAAGGAGATAATTCTTTAATAATACTATCATCATCTGCATCATCGGTATCATCAGTATCAGAATCTGAATTATAAGTTTCGATATCAATACCATTATTATCTAAGGAATTAAAATCATCATCATCATCATCAATATCATCAAAACGAGGTAATTGAAATCCATTAGAATGGAAATTTCTAACAGCTTTTGAATTAATATGCATTTTAGCAAAATTATAATAAATTAAAGTTGATTTTGATGACCAAACAGGATTATTTTTAAAAGGACTTAATAAGACTGTCCATTGAACCATCCATTTATCTAATTCTAAATTTGATTTGAATGGTAATCCAAATGATGAAGGAGTTAAAAGATCCCAAGCTTGACCTTCAAAAACAGCATTAATTGCTTGATGATATTCAACTTGTGAAATTAAACGTATATCTGCATTAACTGATGGTTGAATATCATTATTTTCCTTTTTATTTTCATTTTCAACATCAAGTAATTTCCTACTATTTTTTAAAGTATATTGATTTGAATCTATAAGTGATTTTCTATTAAATACTAAACTTTGTTGACCATCTAAAATATATAATAAATACCATAATTTTAATTTATCCTTTTTCGGTATAATTGATTTTGAATTTGGATTAATTAGATCAAAAGTATGAGATAATTGTAATGCAAGACCTGTAAACATTTGATTATTTTTAAACCAAAAACCACAAAAGCATAATGCAATGATTGAATTAAAAGCTTTAATTTCTGTATCTGGTATTGTAAATAGAATATTTTGAGAAAATTCATAAACTAATTTTTCTAATTGTAAACTTAAAGAATTTAAAGTTGGATGATGAATTGATGAAATACATGAAATTGTAGCTATTAGTAATGGACAAGTTTCCCAAATTGAATCAATTGAATATTTTGAAATATCAAAACCGAATAATTGAGGTGAGATGTTTTTATTAAAATAATCGAATAATTGTGATGCATTTTCCCTTGAAAGAAGTAATTTCAATCTATCTTCTGGTGATTTTGATATTTTTTGACGTTTAATTGGTACTTTTGGAGATTCTAAAATATGTTTCTTATTAATGGGGGTAGGTTGTGAAATGTGAGTACGAGAATGCTGTTGTTGTTGTTGATCTTTCAAAAGGTCAAGAATAGAAGATAATTGAGATCCAAAGCCTGATAATCTATCTTCTACTGAATTTTCCCATTTTGATAAATTTTTATCAGTAGTTGGAGGAGGTGAAACTGAAATTGAATTTAAATTTGATTTTGAATTTGAAGAAGTTGTTGTTACTATTGAAGTTTCAGGGTTTAATATATTATTTATATGTAAAACATTTGAATTATTATCAGGTTTCTTTGATTGTGATTGAATTGGGGTATAAGTTGGTTTATCAATAATTAAATCATTTGCTAATTTATAACTTGGAACTTTATATTCGAAAACGCATTGTAATCCAAGACTTTGACATCTTTTACAAGATAATTTATCATCATCCCTTAAACATTTAATTTTAGATTTTCGACATAAAGTACAAGCTTTAAATCTACCCTTTGGTTTATCTAAATCTGTCATGTGTGACTGGAAATGTGGGAAAGTTGATGATATGATGTGATATATGGCATATTTAGGAAAAAAATAATTGGTCAAGTTTTGTGCGATTGCTGTATTATCAGATCTATTATATTGATATAGGGATCTGGATATATGACATTTTTTCAAACAGGTAGAAAATATGCAGTTATTGGAGCATCATCATCACCATTCAAATATGGGTATAAAGTATTGAATTGGTATGTTAAGCACGGATTACCAGTTTTCGGTGTCAATCCAAAAGGTGGCGAAATACTCGGTGTTAAAGTATTTAAGAATATTAGTGAATATTTGGATGATAATAAGGGTGTACAATTAAGTTTGAGTGTAATTACTCCACCTGAACAAAGTTTGGAAGTATTTAAACAAATTGTTAATGATGGGTATGTAAATAATATCAAAAGTGTATGGTTTCAACCTGGTAGTTATAATAAGGAAGTGATTAAATATGTAAGGGAAAAATATGAATTACCTGATGAAGAGATAATAAGGGATGGTGAATGTATACTTGTAAATGGAATATACAAGTTAAGAGAAAGTGAAAGTTTAAATGATGCAAAATAGTATCTAGCAAAGGATTTGAATAGTTAAGGGGTTGAAGTTGAATCTGAATTATTCAATTTTTGTAGAGTATTTCTAATAATTTGAACTGAAGAGGATAAATCCTTTTTAGTTTTAGTTAAATAAAGATCTTCATTTGAGATCCAAGATTCGATTTTTTTGAATCTACGAGTAGCACGTTCAGTATCAATTCTAAAAGCCGATTCATGCCAAATTGAACGTTTAATATCTAAAGCATCTAATTGTTTAAGTAAAGCTGCAACTTCATCATTATAGAGTTTGTAAATATGTTCGAAAACTAAAGAAAGTAAATCCCAATTATATTTTGGAATTTGTTTTGAATTAGATTCGAAATGGTCTTTAAGTTTAGCATGAAGTGATACAAAATCAGCAAAAGCTGGATCTGTAGGTAAAGAGTTAGTGAATTGTAAAGGAATTGAATTTAGTAGAGTTGTTGCTAAAGGTTTTTGAGGGCTCATCGATTTCTGTTTTTGAGGGCTCATATTTTGTAAAGCAATGGGAGCCAGATTGGGGTCTATATTTTCCTTTTCAGAATAGTTGTCACCGATTGTTGCTGCATTAGTTGCTGTTTCCGACATTGATGTGTAAGTGCCAATGTGAAAGCGGTAGCAAAAGTGCAAACGAGAGCTTTTTTTTCATCCTACCCTACTTGCTTTTGCTACACTTGCATTTCTGTCCCTTGTTTGCCTGAAGAGGGACGCCTTTGCGGCAAAGGCGAGCGCGCGTTCTGCCCGAGCCGCCCGCCAGTGGGCCACGTGCAGCTGGGCGGGCGTGGACTGTGGAGGAGCTGTTGCTGTTGCTGTTGCTGTTGCTGTTGCTGGTGGTGGTTGTAGTTGTAGGGTGTTGTCTGTGCGGGCCCGCTTGTGTGGGGACATGGACGGTGCTGTGGGTCTCTTTGCGTGTGGCATGGTGAGAGAGTAGTGTAAGTAGTGTAAGTAGTGTAAGTAGAGTATCAGGAAGAAGATAGAAGTAAATAAATACTGAGTTGGGAATTTTGATTTGAAGCGCGATTTTGGAGTGAAAAGTTACCAGGGGGATTATTGACGTCCATTTTCTTTCCACTTCCACTTTCTTTCCTTCCTTCTTTCTTCCACCTCATTTCCCAACCTTACAATGTCTAACACTGAAAGAACCTTTATTGCAGTCAAGCCAGATGGTGTTCAAAGAAACGTCTTCCCTGAAGTCCTTAGAAGATTTTCCCAAAAGGGTTTCAAGCTTGTTGGTATCAAGCTTACCTTTGCAAAGGAAGAACTTTTAAGAGAACACTATGCTGATCTTCAATCAAAGCCTTTCTTCCCATCTCTTTTATCTTATATGATGTCTGGTCCTGTCTTAGCTACTGTTTGGGAAGGTAAAGATGTTGTTAAACAAGGTAGAGTTTTACTTGGTGCAACTAATCCTTTACAATCTGCT
Source organism: Pichia cactophila (assembly GCA_030563965.1). Lineage (NCBI taxonomy): Eukaryota > Fungi > Ascomycota > Pichiomycetes > Pichiales > Pichiaceae > Pichia > Pichia cactophila. The sequence goes on from JAJMKU010000131.1 coordinate 17,301, forward strand.
CCAGGTACTATCAGAGGTGATTTTGCTCTTGATATGGGTAGAAATATCATTCATGGTTCTGATTCTGTTGAAAATGCTGAAAAGGAAATCGCTCTTTGGTTCAAGAAGGAAGAATTGGTTGATTACAAGTCTGAACTTCACTCTTGGATTTACGAGTAATTGTAGAGTAAAATTGAGTTTTCATAACTTTATAACTACTATTTATCTCTTATTTATTTAATATAGCAGTATTATATTGCATATTGTCAACATAACAACAATGTCCAACTCAATGTACGTTCATTTCGATGTAATTGTAAAATTAATTTTTTCCAGCAAGCGAATTAATGGGTTTTTTTTTTCGATGGAAATTGTATTTGCATATATTATTATTGAACCAACCAACACGTAAATCAAGTCTTATATATTCATACACCAAACACAATACAAATGACAACAGATTCTGCTAAAGTTCCTCAACTTTATTGTATGTATTTAGATTCATTTCATATTTATATCAATATACTAACCTTTTCTTCTTACAGGTCGTCAACCGAAAACAGTTGAATTAATTCAAGCTGAACCACTTTTCAGAAATTTACCAAATTTTCAACCTCCAAAAGATGAACCAATTCGTTGTTCTTCTTATATTGGTTCAGGTAAAGGTTTTATTTATACAACACCAAATGATATTAAAGTTATTGATACAATTACTGGTTTAATTATTCTTAAAATTGAAATACCTGATATTTTTGAAATTTCTGTTTCTCCATTAGGTAATTATATTACAACATGGTCAAAATTAACTAAAAATCCAGAAAATGATAAAACTTATATTAAAAATGTTAATTTAATTAGGGTAAATCTTTTAAATGATAAACCAAATTTTAAAATAATTTATTCAATGTTAAATACAAATCAAAATGGTTGGATACCACAATTTAATTATGATGAATCAATTATTTGCTTTAAACGTAATCCATATTCACTTAATTTTTTTAAATTTAATGAATCAATTGATAATTTTGAATTTTCAAAACCTTCAACACTTGATTTAAAAGAATTTGGTAAAATTGAAGAATTTAAAATTTCACCAGGTTTAAATTCATCAGTTTCAGTTTTCATTTTACCAATTAATAATGGTAATCCATCATTTATTAAAATTTATTCATTATTAAATTTAAAATCACCAGTTTCTTCAAAACAATTTTTTAAAGGTGAATCATGTATTTTTAATTGGAATTCAATTGGTACTTCATTACTTGCATTAATTTCAACTGATGTTGATTCAACAAATAAAAGTTATTATGGTGAAACTCAACTTTATTTATTAGATATAAATGGTTTATTAGTTCAAAAAATTGATTTACCAAATGATGGTCCAATTCATGAATGTACTTGGTCACCAACTTCAAGAGAATTTGCTGTTATTTATGGATTTATGCCAGCAATTACAACATTTTTCGATTCAAGGGGTAATATATTACATTCATTACCAAAGGCAAGTAGAAATTCAATTTGTTATTCACCTCATGCAAAATTTATTTTAGTTGCTGGTTTTGGTAATTTACCAGGTGATGTTGATATTTTAGATAGACAAAATAAATTTAATAAAATTGCAAGTTTTCAAGCTTCAAATACAAGTGTTTGTAAATGGTCACCTGATGGTAGATTTATTTTAACTGCAACAACTTCACCACGTTTAAGAGTTGATAATAGTATTAAAATTTGGTATTTTAATGGTTCATTAGTTTATTTTAAAGAATTTACAGAATTAAATTCAGTTGATTGGAGATTTCAACCATTAATTGATTTCCCACCAATTAATAATTCTAAAATTGATAAATTAGATTGTGAACCTCATTTAAGTGCATTAAAATATTTAGAAAAGCAAAATTCTAAATTGAAAACAACTTCAACAACTAAATCTGGTGCTTATAGACCACCACATGCTAGAAATACTAATAATAATAATACTACTACTACTTTAAATACAGGTCGTTCATTAGCTGATCTTGCAGAACAAAAGCAAAATGGTTATATTAATAGATCAAATATTCCAGGTTCTTCATCCACATTATCATCAACAACAACAACATTTGCACAATTACAATTACAACAACAAAATAATAGTGAATCTAAATCTGCTCAAAAGAATCGTAAGAAGAGACAAAATAAAAAATCAGAATTAGGATCTTCATCACCTGCTCCATCAAATAATTCGATAGATTCAACAGATGAATCATCACTCGTAATTGGTGGGGTTGTATCCTTAGAAGAGAAAAAAATTAGAAATTTATTAAAGAAACTACGTGCAATTGAAGCATTGAAAATCAAGCAGGAAAACATGGAACACTTAGAAGACACCCAGCTCCTCAAGATCAGTACTGAACCTTCTGTCCGCAAAGAACTTGAATCTCTTGGCTGGAAAGAATAGAGTATTGTCAAGAGTAATAGAATGTATGTAAGTGTATGTAAGTGTATGTATGTATATATATGATGTATTACTGTGTATAGTTGTTGACCTGATAAACCTGCCTCCAACGTCGATCGACGCCCTGCCAACAGGTCTCCCCGCCAATGAGAACGCGAATTCGCCCCTTCCCTTCCCTCACTTTCGCTTTCGCTTTCGCTTTCGCTTTTCGAAGAGAGAGTGAGTGAAGACAACACTTTTGGGTATTACAGTTAACACCTACAACTACAACTTTTATCACCACCAATATCCAACAACTGTAACAATGTTCAGACTAGGTGCTCAACAAGCTGCTCGTGCTTCCACTGCACAGGTTAGATCCTATGCAACTCTTAGAGAAATTGAAATGAGACTTAAATCTATTAAGAATATTGAAAAAATTACAAAGACAATGAAGATTGTTGCTTCAACTAGATTAAACAAAGCTCAAAAGGCAATGTCATCTTCAAGACATTATCAAGCTTCTGATCTTGATTTTTTCAAAATTGCTGAAACTAGTGCAAAGGAAGATGCAGAGAAAACTTTAATTATTGCAATTACTTCTGATAAAGGTTTATGTGGTTCAATTCATTCACAAATGGGTAAAAAAGTTAAATCTGCAATTCAAGAATATCCAACTGCTGATATTGTTGCAATTGGTGATAAAACTAAAGTTCAAGTTTTAAGAACAAGTCCTGAAAAATTAGTTTTAGCATTTAATGGTGTTGGTAAAGAAACTCCTTCATTTAATGAAGCTTCACTTATTGTTGATGAAATTTCAAAATTAGGTGATTATGAAAGAGTTATTGTTTTATATAACAAATTTACTTCATCTGTTGCATTCGAACCATCTTCTGCAACTGTTTATTCTGAAGCTGCAATTGATGCATCTGAAAAATTATCAGTTTTCGATATTGAAGATGATAATGGAACTTCTTCAGTTCTTGCTAAAGTTGCACTTACAAATGCCGTCTTTGCAGGTATGGCTGAAGGTTACGCTTCCGAAATTTGTGCTAGAAGAAATGCCATGGATAATGCTTCAAAGAATGCTGGTGATATGATCAACAAATATTCTATCTTATATAACAGAACTAGACAAGCTGTTATTACTAATGAATTGGTTGATATTATTACTGGTGCTTCATCATTAGACTAATTGTGATGTCTTCAATAACATCAATTAATTACATTCAGTACATTTAATTGTACTAAACCTATTTATTATTTAATGAACCCTCTACCCCTACCCCCTTTCTACGTAGTTATTTATTGATTATAAAACTATATTCAGTCTGTACCCTACAGAAATAACCTTTCTGTCCATCAGGCCACCCGGAGAAGGAGAAGTTGCCTTTGAAATTTACCCTAATTGGCAACGTGACAACCGCACGTCAAGCTCCCGGGGGCACCTGGGAGTTGCAACAGATTCCCGATGCTTCCATTGAGTGTAATATAAAACTGTACTTAATACTCAATACTCAACTCTTTATCCATCCCAAAACCCCTTTCATCTAATCAATTGCATTCAAACATACATATACAATGTCATTAGCTAATAAATTATCCGTTAAAGATCTTGCAATCTCTGGTAAGAGAGTTTTCATTAGAGTCGATTTTAATGTCCCATTAGATGGTGATAAAATTACAAATAATCAAAGAATTGTTGCTGCATTACCAACAATTAAATACGTTCTTGAACAAAATCCAAGATATGTTGTACTTGCTTCTCATTTAGGTAGACCAAATGGTGAACCAAATCCAAAATTCTCACTTGCACCAATTGCAAAAGAATTACAATCATTACTTGGTAAAGATGTTACTTTCTTAAATGATTGTGTAGGTCCTGAAGTTGAAGAAGCTTGTGCAAAATCTCCTCAAGGTGCTGTAATTTTACTTGAAAATTTAAGATTTCATATTGAAGAAGAAGGTTCAAAGAAAACACCTGAGGGTAAAGTCAAAGCAGATAAAGAAGCTGTTGAAAAATTTAGAAAACAATTAACTTCACTTGCTGATTTATATGTTAATGATGCATTTGGTACTGCTCATAGAGCTCATTCTTCAATGGTTGGTTTTGAATTAGAACAAAGAGCTGCTGGTTTCTTAATGGCAAAAGAATTAGAATATTTCTCAAAAGCTTTAGAAAATCCAGTTAGACCATTCCTTGCAATTTTAGGTGGTGCAAAAGTTAGTGATAAAATTCAATTAATTGATAATTTACTTGATAAAGTCGATTTAATTATAATTGGTGGTGGTATGGCTTTCACTTTTAACAAAGTCTTATCAAATGCAAAAATTGGTAAATCTTTATATGATGAAGAAGGTGCTAAAATTGTACCACAATTAATTGAAAAGGCAAAGAAAAATAATGTTAAAATTTATTTACCTGTTGATTTCGTTACAGCTGATAAATTTGCAGCTGACGCTAAAGTTGGTTATGCAACTTTAGAAGATGGTATATCTGATGATTTACAAGGTTTAGATGTTGGTGATAAAACTATTAAAGAATTTAATGATGCTATTGCTCAAGCAAAGACAATTGTTTGGAATGGTCCACCAGGTGTTTTCGAATTTGAAAATTTCTCAAAGGGTACTAAATCAATGTTAGATGCTTGTGTTAAATCTGCTCAATCTGGTAATACTGTTATTATTGGTGGTGGTGATACTGCAACTGTTGCAAAGAAATTCGGTGCTGCTGATAAATTATCTCATGTTTCAACAGGTGGTGGTGCTTCACTTGAATTATTAGAAGGTAAGGAACTACCAGGTGTTGCTTTCTTATCTGACAAGAAATAATTTTAGTCTACTTAATTTGCCTTTTTATAACAATTTATTTAATTTTATTGCATTTTGTACACCAAATTGTTGCAATTTTCGCAGATAATGCCTTCTTAATACATCTTGTACCCGTTTCTTCACTCAATTTTTCACAAAGTAATGTTCCACATCGATGTGCTTCATGTGCTTCATTAAATGATTCAATCAGTAATTTAGGTGTTGGAAATTTATTTTGAATTGCAACTGCTTTATCCAATGAAACACCTCGACATGTCATTAATAATTTTAAATAAATATCCTTTACTCTTAAAACTGCAGTTTTACCTAAAATTGATGCAAATGTATTATAACTATAAACAACTTCTTTATCAGTATGATTTTTCCTCATTGTTTCAATAAGTTGAGAATATTGTTGTTGTGTATTCAAATTTCTTGGTTCAAGTACTAATAATGATTTACCAGTATAATATTTACTAACTGCATTTGTAATATCATTAATTAATGAAATTGTTTCGTCTGCATGTTTGGTCATCTTTGTATGAAATTTTGAATATGTTGAATTCATTGCAATACAAGTCTTTATTGAATCAATAAACTTTGAAATATCAGATCCCATTTGTTCTTCAACAATATAAAAAATCCTATTCATACCTGTCCTTTCTAATCTAGATTTTTGTTCCCTAAATCGTCCATCAGATATTGAACTTGCTAAATCATCAAGCCTTTTACGTTCAAAGATAAAATCTAATGCACATTCTTGTCCAGTTTTTTTTATTAACGGCAATCCATAATCCATCACCGACAGGTAATGATCGTACATCAATATCAATACCCATATTGTTCAATACTTTACTAAATAAATCACGTTCCTTACGTGAGAAAACCTCTCTATTATCAAGAACAAACATTGTTTTATAACTACCAGGTTTCCAAATTTGATATTCTGATCTATTCCTATTAGTTAAATTGAAAGTATAATCATTTACTGTTCGTAAAGGACTTGACATGATTACATTTTGTTGTGATGTATTTCTAGTAAGATCTTTAATCAATCCACCTCGGAAGGGACTCGATGTATTTCCTATAGATTCTCTCATTGGTGAAGAACTTGTCATCAATGGATTTTTCCTCTTTGTAACTCGTACAGATTCAACTTCTCGTTCTCGTACAGTAGTTAAAGGTCCTGGATCAGTAACTGCTCGTCCACTAGTTTTAAATAACGCTTCAGCAACTTCTTTACCTTCATCCGTTAATGTATAATATTTTGGACTTCCATCAACAATAACATATTCATTTTTAATTAAAGTATTCACACTACTCCATGCAGAATAGAAACTACCCGTTGATGGATTGGAAACAAATGAATTTGATGAATATGGTGCCGCATATTTAATAATATCCTCTTTACACATTCCATCATGTTTATCATGAAGGTATAATGCAATTAAAATAGCATAACCACCAGAATTAACAGCTGGTATATATTTTTTCCTCTTCTTTACTGGTTGATCAGTACTACCTCTTTTAGCCGGCCGTTTCTTTGTTGATAAATTGTTATCTTCTACATCTTCAACAGGACTAATCATCGGATCAGGACCCGCTGCAAAGACAATAGGCTCCTCATATCCAAATTCATCACAATAAGCTGTAAACTTTTTACTCATATCCTTTATCAGTTTTTCCCCAAAATATTTAACATCATTTAGTTCAGTTGGATGTCTAATTTTCCCTTGGTATTGTTTGAGTGATTTGATTGCGTTAGTGTATGAGTGCACCATACGACTTTTGTTCAAATTAGCTCGTTGCTGTTCTGTAGTCAGCCATCCTAAAAGAATATGTTTGATATCATCTGGAGCTTGCATTTATACGTTTACCCTTGTATTTAAGAAAGAAGGTTTCATGTAAGTGTTGATATTTCCTTTGGAGGCTCAAATACCCAAAGAATACGCAAACCTTTTAATTCCTTTCAATGAACCATGATATTAATACCATCATGGAAACTTCGGAAGTAATGTTAACTATTTACAATCGCTCAATACACATTCGTTAATCATATATACAAATAATGTTCATTTATAGCTTGGTTCTATCGCCTTGGTGTGAATACAGCTTCACGCTGATTTTTTTCTTCTTCCATCTGGGCCTTTTTCCAAGGATCTTCTTGGTGTTGCTGCTGCTGCTGCTGTTGCTGCTGATTCTGTTGCTGTTCTGGAGAAAGACCAGATCTGTTGAGTGCATTAACTGCTTGTTCTGCATGAAGTCTATCCATCTCTTTATACATGTTCTTTTCAATCTTGTCATCAATAAGTGCCTTATTCCATGCTTGTTCTTGATCCTTAATACTAGCCAGTGCTTGTAACTTCTTTACTCGTTCTTGATCTTTAATCAATTCCATAGGAGTTGGAGCCTCATGTCGTGCATATCGCAACCATTGAGCCCACTGAATAGGGACTTTATCAAAGTAGTTGAATATTAGCCTCTCCGGATTTAGCGGTTCCACGATTCTTCTCGGGCGGGTCTGCTGTCTCTCAAGATAGAACTCCCAATATGAGTTACCATCTAAATCGTAGCCTTTGAAAAACTTGCGACGCAAAGGCAGGGGAAGAGCCTTGAACCGGTGGTAGATTTGCTTCCATAGTGGAATCTTGTCATACAGACGACGTAGTTGTGGATGCATTTGGCTGTATTCTTCCTTGTGCAGCTGGTTCCAGAGTTCTTGAGTTAGCTTGTCTTGTCTTGTCTCTGGTCTTGGTTTCACACTTTAAAGCAAAGACGTAGTCAGCTCAACCCCCGCGACAGCAGACTCTGTCGCAGCAGCCCCCGCGCCGATCGACCGCGCGTCCAGGAGCAGTGTAGTTGCGGGCGAATAAAGTTTGGGCCCTGCGTCACTAGTTCTAAAAATAAAGCCGGGCCCATATTCCGGCCGATCCCTTCATGGCAGCCAAGAGCTTGTTTCAATACCTGCACACTTGTGCTAAGGTAGCAGTTTGGCATCGGGCATCTGGCATTTTGCATCTGGCATTTAGCATTTAGCATTGGCATTGGCATACCATGTTGTTCCCATGTTCTCAAATTCTCATCAACCTCTTCCTCTTTGTGACCATCTCTCATGGCTATCAGGAGCATCGATTCACATTTTTCACCCTTTGCAGAAATTCTGATCTTCACTATCTAACAGAAACTATTCTTAATTATAATCTTCGAGTTGCAGATATTAGTAATTACGATTGGGCATTTCTTAATGATCAACCGTTTACTCCGGAATTTGAAAAACTGATCTCCTCAGTGGTCCAGGGAAGGGCCAGATTCGGAACGATTGATCCAGAAGTATGGAATATACCAAGTCATATAGATCAAGATCAAATGCATTCTAATATCAAACAAGCTCTTAGTGATGAAGATGGCCCTTACCCATACGCTGATTCAATCTCGTATCGTAACATGTGCAGATTTATGTCTGGTGGTTTCCAATGGCATCCATTGATGTTGGAATATACTCATTTCTGGCGTGTAGAACCAGGAGTAAAACTTTATTGTGATACAGAAGTAATTATAGAAGATTACGCTTTCACTATAAGTATGATTGAATATCCTAAAACTATTCCTACTTTAATGGATTCGGTAATTGAAGGTCTTGAAAAATTAAATTTATTACATTTACTTTCCCCAGAAACAGAAAATCTATCAAAATTCGTATTTGATCCTAAAGGTGGATATACTTTATGTCATTTTTGGACTAATTTTGAGATTGGTAGCTTGGATTTACTTCGTAGTGACAATTACATGGCATTATTCAATTTTTTAGACCATAAAGGTGGGTTTTATTATGAAAGATGGGGGGATGCACCAGTTAGAACAATTATACTATCACTCTTAATGAAAAGGGGTGAAATTAAAAGACTCAAAGGCTGGGCGTACGAACACCCACAATACATTCAATGTCCTCAGCCCAAATCTTTCGATTCATTTTGTCGCAAACGTTGTTCCTGCGACCCTCAGCAAGATTTTACAAATGTTTGGTTTTCTTGTGCAACCTGGTTTGACGCATGCAACGAACTTTAGACCAGTTGTTTCGGAAAGTTAAAACTGAAGTAGTGTCTTGTCCAGTATGTTTGGAGAATATTGGATGGTTAAAAGGTGATAAAAGAGATTTTCACGTTAATCGATGTATGGAAGAAAAATTTCAAATTAGTGGTAGTGAAACAGTCACAACTATCAATAAAACAACACGAGAATACTCATATACAAATACTACCATTATAAAAACTGAAGAAACTGACGTAAATGTCGACATACCCTCTCCCAAAAAACAAAAGACAAACTCATCTACAAAATCAAAAGGTACAAAAAGAAAAGTCCGAGAGAAAAAACCTATTCCGGAACACAAATTATTACGTTTTGGAAATGTTATAATTGCTGTCGATGCCTTTTGCTATGCACATAGAGATGATGTTAATTATTATGTATTAACACATTTCCATTCTGATCATTATGGTGGTTTATGTAAATCATGGAATGGTGGCAAAATTATTTGTACACCTATAACGAGTAAATTAATGCAATTTACTTATAAGTTCCCAGCGGAAAACATTATTGAAATTGATCCAAATGGATCTGTGAATATCGAAAATGTACAAATTAGGTTCATCGATGCTAATCATTGCCCTGGTGCTGGAGTCTTCATACTTGAAGGATATGACCGCAAGATCATCCATTGTGGAGATTTCAGAGCCAGCGATGAAGTGATAAATAAACTTACATATCAAGAATGGGATGCAGTTTATCTTGACAATACTTATGATAATCCAAAGTACGTTTTCCCGCTGCAAGAAACAGTTATTGCTGAATGTTCCGATTGGATTGTTTCTAAATGTGAAGAAAAACCAACACAGAGAAGAATTGGTGAAATTGACCCACAACCGTATCTTGTAATTGTTGGAACTTATGGTATAGGTAAAGAGAAAGTTGCTATTGGGATGGCCAAAGCACTCAAAACTAAAATTTATGCTTCTGATAAAAAACGAGAGAAATTGGCTCTTTACAATTGGAAAGAGTTAGATGAATTATTATCTGATAACCCTTTGGAATGCGGAGTTCATATGGTTTCCATGGGACAGACAACTATTGAAGGTGCAAAATCATACTGGAAACAACTCTCCAAAAATTACAGAGGAGTCATTAGTGTTCATGCTACAGGTTGGGATTGGGCTCGTGGGAGACCACCATCAGCTAAAACAAGAGACCCTGATGTCTTTAAAAAAACAATCGCATATTCAGAACATTCTTCATACGAGGAATTGACAAAGTTTAGATCTACAATAATTGCAAAGGAATGGATTAATACTGTTAACTTTATTAAATCTTGAATCTGCATTAATTAAAAGTAAAGCAAACTTAGAAAACTTATATACCCCCGATATAAATACTGTAATAATACCACTAACTAGTAACCCCTCAACTATCACAATGTGACCTGCCACTTTGTTCTCAAAGAGTCTAAGAGCTAAGCTTGGCGATGCCTACGCGCAGGGAATTTTTTCGACTTCTGCTCTGCTAATTCGTGCATTTTTCTTTTTTCCTTCAAATTATAGTTAATATTCAAAGAACTACAATACTTTTTCCCTTGCCATCCTCTTTCAACAATCCAGATAAGATGGATATCAGTTCTCTTTTACATAATGCCATTTTAAACCCTAATCAGGCTGCACGTACAGATGCAGAAGCACAATTATCTAAGCTAGCTGAAGATAATTGGCTTAATTATATCGGTCTGCAAATAGAGTTGTTGGCAAATGAAAATGTTCAAACTGAAATTAGAATGTTAGCTGGTCTTAATGTTAAAAATCAGCTTACTTCTAAGGATAAGTCAAAGAAACAACTACAAGCACAAAGATGGTTGACTCAAATTGATGATGCAACTAAATCACAATTTAAGCAACAAGCTTTAAATACTCTTTTATCACCAAATGATAGAGTTGCAAATCAAGCTGCTTCATTAGTTGCAGCAATTGCTGAAATTGAATTACCAAATAACCAATGGCCTGATTTGATTGATACAATTGTTGAAAATACAAAACCTGAAAAGCCAGAAAATGTCAAGAGAGCTTCCCTATTGACAATTGGTTATATTTGTGAATCTATCGATCCAAATACTAATATTGCTGCAACTTACTCTAATGGTATTCTTATTGCAATTGTTCAAGGTGCACAATCTACTGAAGAATCCATAGTTGTTAGAAGAACAGCCCTTAGTGCATTAGTTAATTCACTTGAATTCGTTGAAGCAAATTTTCAAAGAGAAGGTGAAAGAAACTATATTATGCAGGTTATATGTGAAGCAACTACATCTCCTGATACAAAATTACAGGCTATATCCTTTGGTGCATTGGCTAAAATTATGAACTTATACTATGATTATATGGGAGTTTACATGGAGAAGGCATTATATACTTTAACAGTTCAAGGCATGAAATCAGAAGATGAAGCTGTTGCTTGTATGGCTGTTGAATTTTGGTCTACTGTTTGTGAAGTTGAATTGGAGATTAGTTTAAATAGAGAAGAATTGAATGACGAGTCAATGGTATCTTATAATTTTGCCTTAATTGCAATTTCTGATGTTTTACCAGTTCTTCTTGAATTGTTAACTAAACAAAATGATGATTTTGAAGATGATACTTGGTCTATTTCAATGGCTGCAGCTGCATGTCTACAATTATTTGCTCAAGATACAGGAGATTATGTTGTTCAACCAACTCTTCAATTTTTTGCCCAAAACATTGGATCAGATAATTGGAGGAATAGAGAAGCTGCAGTAATGGCTTTTGGATCTATACTTGATGGTCCAAACAAGAACGAACTCAAGGTTTTAATCCCTCAAGCTTTGGTTCCAATTTTCAACTTAATAAATGATCCTGAGTTACAAGTAAAGGAAACAGTTTCTTGGTGCTTAGGTAGAATCACAGAATTGGTTATTGAATCAATTGATGATCAAACTATGCTTCCAAAATTAGTTGAATCTTTAATTAATGGTTTAAATGATCATCCTAAAGTTGCAACTAATTGTTGTTGGTCCTTAATCAATCTTTTTGAACAAAAGGATATTTCTGCTTACTTACAATCAATCATACCTGCATTAGTCCAATTATCTGCAAAGTCTGATAATGAACACTCTTCAAGAACCTCTGCATATGAAACTCTTTCATCATTTGTTTTATCTAGTTCTGATGATGAATTACAATTGATTGGACAACTTGCTCCTGAAATAATGAGTAGATTGGACAATACTATAAAGATTCAATTAAATTTCCAATCTGGATCTCTTTCTTTAAATGCTGAAGATAAAGCATTATTGGAAGAATTACAATCAAATATTATTTCTCTTTTGACAAACATAATTAGAAGAGTTGGAGAAGCAATAGCTGATTCTGCTGATAGTTTGATGACTAAATTCCTTGAACTACTTCAAATTCAAACTGCTGACTCTGTAATTGAGGAAGATATATTCATGGCAATTTCTGCCATTGCAAATTCCATCACTGGAGCATTTGAAAAATACATGCCAACATTTTTACCATTTTTAACAAAAGCTTTGGAAACTACCGAAACAACTTTATGTCAATCAGCAATTGGATTAATTGTTGATATTTGTCATGCATTAGGTCCATCATTTATTCCATATTGTCAAGGATTTATGACTATTTTAGGAAATATCATAACTAATCCACAAGTACCAAAAGATTTAAAACCAATAATTTTATCATGTTTTGGTGATATTGCATCTTCTATTGGTTCAGAATTTATACAATATTTACCAGCAGTTATGGATATATGTTTAAGTGCACAAACTAGTGAACCTTATGATCAATCAGTTGAAGCAGAAGAATATCAATTACTTTTACAAGAATCAGTTTTAAATACATATGTTGGTATAGTTGCAGGTATGGGATCAACACCTGAAGCACTTGCACCATATTTAGCACAAATATTCAATTTCTTAACTCAAATTTATGGTAATAATGTTTTATGCAATAATGATGAAGTTTGTCGTGCAGCTGTTGGTATGATTGGTGATTTAGCACAATTATACTGTAATCAAAAAGTTGAATATTTTACACAATCATGGGTTACCGATTTTTTGAAAAGAGCAAAGGATTCAAGATATTCAAAGAAAACCAGAGATGTTGCCAAGTGGGCCAGAGAACAACAAAAGCGTGCTGGTGCATTATAATATTCATTATTTAACAATAATGATTTCCTTTTTTACTTTATCTACAGATTTTTTTAAAGACTCTTTCATCCTTTTTAACCTTTCTCTCCTATTTTAATATCCTTCTCTTCCTACTTTTTAATTTATTTCCCCCATCTTACTTTTCTAACATTCCTTTAATGACTTTCTTGTTCAGTAAAACCTCACATTTCATTCCATTCACCATTTTATAGATCATCAATTTGTATACTAATGAGTCATCCATTTGACTAACAGCAAAGGCGGGAACTCCTATTCCGAAATGTTCAAACGCGATTATTTTCGGACTTCGAGAATCAGTTTGTATTTAAATACAAATCAATAACAGTATGAAGGTAACAATTGGATATTGACTAAAAATGTCATCGCCTAACCAAATTCAAGATGTCACAATTTGCAGATTCAAATTTTGATAGTAAGTTATATGACTTGTATCGTCCAACATATCCACCGAAATTCATTTCTTACATAATTGAAAAATGTGTCCCTATTGATAAAGATAATGTCAGGATTGTGGATATTGGAACAGGACCAGGAACTGCATTATCGACATTGATTGATTTAATTGAAGAAAAGACGAAAAATGGTCAATTGAAGGTTAAAAAGTTTGAAATATGGGCTACAGATGTTAGTGAAGTGATGATTGAACAAGCAAAACAGAAATTATCCAAATATAACAGTGAATTGATTCAAATCAACTTTGCAGTTTGTCAAGGAGAAGAGATTGATTCAATTGTTGAAGGAGTTGATTTAGTTTTAGCTGCAGAGTGTGCACATTGGCTCAATGTTGATAAATGGATTGCTTGTATGAGAAAAGTATGTCATGGATACCTTGTTTATTGGGGGTACGTTGATGGAGTTTTCATTGATTATCCGGAGTTAAATCAATTTTATGATGATTTTGTTTATGATGAAGGTGAATTTGGTAAATGTTGGAATCAACCTGGTAGAAATATTCTAAGGTCATGTTTTAAGGATACGAATGAACGTATGAAGAAGGAATTTGAATGTGAAATTGTTTATCGTAATCCAGCAACTGGAGTTGGAGAGGGTAGCCCACTTAGGATTACACAGAATGTAACTGTTGAAGATTATCTTAAATATGTGGATACATGGAGTGCATCATTTTCATGGAATGCATCACATAAACCAGAAGAAAGAGCTGGTTTATTATTTGATAAAGGATTTCAAAAGTATGGACTTAATCACAATGATAAGCTCAATATTGAGATGAAGACTGTTTACTGTATTGCCAAGATAAATTAGATAAAACATTAAATTTTACATTTGTAATATTTGGTATCACAAAGATAAGCAATTACTAAATTTCTTAATAAATTACACGTATCAAAACAGGGTAGATATTATATTATATAATTTATTCAGCCTTACCACCCTTTCTGGAGATAAGGTTCTTTCTGTCCTTGTCTAAGTGTAATTTAGTGATAACAACGTTAGATGGATGAATGTTTAATGGGACGGAAGCACCGTTAGATTTTTCCTTTGTTAATTTTTCAAGTTGAATTGCAAATTTTAATCTGTAAACGGAAGAGATGGTACCTTCTTGACCTTTCTTTGAACCTCTGACAATTAAAACTTGGTCTTCCTTTCTGATTGGCATGGATTTAACACCGTATTGTTCTCTTAATTCCTTAGAGAGTGGTGCGGACATCATGACTCTTCTTGCAGAAGATGGAGCATTGAAGTATGCCTTTCTGGATTTAGATCTAGAAGATGAAACGTCTGTAAAGAAATATGAAAATGTTAGTATACTGAGAGATTTTTTTAGAACTTGTGATGATTTGTTGATTTCCTTTGATTAAAGTTGAATTGATCATAAATGTATGAAAGATTCAGTTTTACATTTCATGGTTATAGATTATTCAAAAGTCATATAGTTTTGTCTATGGATTTAATATTCATTATTTTAATATCAGAGTGAAATTGGAATATCAACTGGAAATAAATCAACGATATATCAACACCACGCAAATTTAAACCTGTAACCTGTACATACCCTTTGAAACCTTAGCCATTGTTGTGTTGATCTCTAGTTTTGATGTAGTGTTAAATCCACCTTCACTGTGGTCTGAAATTTGGTATTTTTTCTTCACTATACCACCACACAGACCAGCGATTCGCTGACCCGCGCACAGTGCAGCGCTGCGCTGTGCTGCGCAGAATCTCGGGAGGAGGCTCTGCGTGCCAAATCGGGCAGAGTTGTGCAGCGCGTGACTGCGCTTTTGCGCTTTTCAGGGGAGTGCATCTGCCACTATGCGGTGCGCGGGTGACTAAGGTGCGCGTAACCCTGCACGCGCCCACGTGACAAGCCCTCTTGTTAAATCCGAAAAAGACGAAAAAGAAAAATACGCAAAAATGAGAAAAAACAGAAACTAAAAAAAAAACCCAAACGCGTCCCCGTTTTTTCACTTTTTACGCGTTTCTCTCTGATTTGTAAGAATTAACACTCTAACAACGGGCATTTCGCCACTGTATCTTTTTCGTGTCTTGTTTTGTCTTTGCTGTTTTGTGTTTCGTGTTTTCTCCATATTAGAGTGCTTTCCCCCTTGTATTTCCCTTCTTCTACCTCTTCTCTGACTTTTACTACTCTTCCCTTCCCTAACTACAACTTTCTCAAATACAAATCAGATATATAATAATGAATGTTGTTAAAAGAGATGGTCGCAGAGTTCCTGTGCAATTCGATAAGATTTCTTCAAGATTAGAAAAACTAGCTTATGGTTTAGATACAAAACACGTTCACCCAAGTGCTATTACTCAAAAGATTATTTCTGGTGTTTATGATGGTGTAACAACTGTTGAATTAGATAATTTAGCTGCTGAAACTGCTGCTTATATGACAACTATTCATCCTGATTATGCAACATTAGCTGCTAGAGTTGCAATCTCTAACCTTCAAAAGCAAACAACTAAAAAATTCTCTGAAGTTATTGATAAATTATACAAATATGTTAATCCAAAAACTGGTAAAAATGCATCAATGATTTCTAAAGAAACTTGGGAAATTGTTCAAAAGCATGCTGGTATTTTAGATAATGCAATTCATTATGATAGAGATTTTAACTATAATTATTTTGGTTTTAAAACTTTAGAAAGATCTTATTTATTAAGAATTGATGGTAAAATTGCTGAAAGACCACAACATTTAATCATGAGAGTTGCAATTGGTATTCATGGTGATGATATTGAATCTGCAATTGAAACTTATAATTATATGTCTAAAAGATATTTTACACATGCATCACCAACATTATTTAATGCTGGTACACCAAATAATCAAATGTCTTCTTGCTTTCTTGTTGCAATGAAAGATGATTCAATTGATGGTAT
Organism: Pichia cactophila; assembly: GCA_030563965.1. NCBI lineage: Eukaryota > Fungi > Ascomycota > Pichiomycetes > Pichiales > Pichiaceae > Pichia > Pichia cactophila. The sequence goes on from JAJMKU010000131.1 coordinate 34,103, forward strand.
TTATGATACTTTAAAACAATGTGCACAAATTTCCAAAACTGCTGGTGGTATTGGTTTACATATTCATAATATTAGAGCAACAGGTTCTTATATTGCTGGTACTAATGGTACATCTAATGGTATTATTCCAATGATTAGAGTTTTCAATAATACTGCAAGATATGTTGATCAAGGTGGTAATAAAAGACCTGGTGCATTTGCTCTTTATCTTGAACCATGGCATGCAGATATTTTTGATTTTATTGATATTAGGAAAAATCATGGTAAAGAAGAAATTAGAGCTAGAGATTTATTCCCAGCTCTTTGGATTCCTGATTTATTTATGAAAAGAGTTGAAGCTAATTCTGATTGGACATTATTTTCACCAAGTGAAGCACCAGGTTTATCTGATGTTTATGGTGATGAATTTGAAGAATTATATACTAAATATGAAAGAGATGGTAGAGGTAGGAAAACAATCAAAGCACAAAAATTATGGTATTCAATTTTAGAAGCACAAACTGAAACTGGTACTCCATTTATGCTTTATAAAGATGCATGTAATAAGAAATCAAATCAACAAAATTTAGGTATAATTAAATCATCTAATTTATGTTGTGAAATTGTTGAATATTCATCACCTGATGAAGTTGCAGTTTGTAATTTAGCATCTGTTGCATTACCTGCATTTGTTGAAAGTGATGAAAATACTTGTTGGTATAATTTTGAAAGTTTACATGATATTGTTAAAGTAATTACAAAAAATTTGAATAAAATTATTGATAAGAATTATTATCCTGTTCCTGAAGCTAGAAGATCAAATATGCGTAATAGACCAATTGCTGTTGGTGTTCAAGGTTTAGCTGATGCATTTATGATGTTAAGATTACCATTTGATTCACCTGAAGCAAGAGAATTAAATACTAAAATTTTTGAAACTATTTATCATGGTGCATTAGAAGCATCAATTGAATTAGCTATTAAGGAAGGACCATATGAAACTTTTGAAAATTCACCAGCATCTCAAGGTTTATTACAATTTGATCTTTGGGGTAAAAAACCAACAGATCTTTGGGATTGGGATAGTATTAAAGAAAAAATTAAGATTCATGGTTTAAGAAATTCTTTATTAGTTGCACCAATGCCAACTGCATCAACATCACAAATTTTAGGTTATAATGAATGTTTTGAACCATATACATCAAATATTTATTCAAGAAGAGTTTTAGCAGGTGAATTTCAAATTGTTAATCCATATATGTTAAAAGATTTAGTTGATTTAGGATTATGGAGTGATGCAATGAAAAATCATATTATTTCAGATAATGGATCAATTCAAAATTTACCAAATATTCCCCAACAAATTAAAGATATTTATAAAACTGTTTGGGAAATTAGTCAGAAATCAATTATTGATATGGCAGCTGATAGAGGTGCATATATTGATCAATCACAATCTATGAATATTCATTTAAAGAATCCAACAATGGGTAAATTAACAAGTATGCATTTCTATGGTTGGAAGAAAGGATTGAAAACAGGTATGTATTATTTAAGAACACAAGCCGCTGCAGCTGCAATTCAATTTACTGTTGATCAAGATTCTGCACTTTCAGCTGGTGATGCTGAAGCAATGTTACATAAAATCAATTTTAAGAAATATGTTCCACGTAAAACAAGTGAAGTTGAAAATGTTGAAGTTGCAGTTCCATTGAAAAGTAATAAAATTATTGAAACTTTTAAAAAATTACAACTAAATGATGAAATTCCAGTTATTCCAAAGGAAGAAGTTTTAGTAGAAGAAGAAATTGAAGTTAAAGTTAAAGTTACAGTTGAATCAACACCTGAACCAACTTTGAGTTCAATGAATAGTGCAGGTACTGGTGAAACTGGTGAAAGTGAAGAAACTGAAGTTGATATTTATAATTCCAAAGTAATTGCATGTGCAATTGATAATCCAGAAGCATGTACAATGTGTTCTGGTTAGATGATTGATTGAATTAGTAATTTGTCTTTGTTTAGTACGTGTATTTTAAAGCTTTGATTGAAGATCTTAGAAATCACTAATTTTGGAACTGGTGATGATGATACGCGTGAATGCTCTCTTTCTCAAAATTTATTAAGTGGCGAATTTGCTGCGTTGATTAATTTGAAGCGATTTTGCTGCCCCAATTTTCGAGTTTCGCTGTAATGTAACGATTGAAACGTAGTGTTGTTATTGTTGTTGTTGTGTTTGAGGTAAATTACAACTATATACCACATGTCTGATAAACTTAGTCCCGAACAAATTGAAGAATTCAAGGAAGCTTTTTCCATTTTTGACAAAAATGGTGATGGTAAAATAAGTCCAAGTGAACTTGGTACAGTAATGCGTGCACTTGGACAAAATCCAACTCAACAAGAACTTAATGATTTAGTTAATGAAATTGATTCAAATGGTAATTCAATGATTGAATTTAGTGAATTTTTAACAATGATGGCTAGACAAATTAAGGAACAAGATGTTGAAGCTGAAATTTTAGAAGCTTTTAAAGTTTTCGATTCTGATGGTGATGGTAAGATTTCACAAACTGAATTGGTTAGAGTATTAACTACAATTGGTGAAAAACTTACAGATGCAGAAGCTAAACAAATGTTAGAAGCTGCAGATACTGATTCTGATGGTCAAATTGATATTGAAGAATTTGCTAGAATTCTTAAGGGTAAATAAAATTGACTATGTGAATAGTAATATACCCCTCTCCATAATTATGGTTTAAAGTCTAGTATAGTTTCTTTTTAAGTTTCTACTTCTTTACATGTACAAAAAAAATTATGAAGAATTGGTACCAACTCTTTGACCTTCTTCATAAATTGGTAAATGAATAACATTTTCATTGTAACGATTATCAGCTACATCAGCTTCCCAAGTCCAAATAAAATATTCATGTGGGAAGATTGAATCAATTGCTGATTTAAATAATGAAATTGATTCAATTTTATGTAAAATTTGGAAAGGTGGAATTGTTATAAGGGCGAAAATACCATGATGAATTGAAACACCAATAATAATTGAAATTAAATGACCAAGGAATGAAGAATTTGGAACTAAAATTGCTGAAATGACAAGATAAACTAAAGGTATGAAAACAGTTGGTATTGAATAAGCAAATATTTGAGTATTTGGTTGAATTTGTGATTTTTTACATGATAAAACTGTTAAAAATGCAAAGACAAACCCTGATGAACCTAATATCATTGTATCTAAAGCATCTATTGATTCAAGTTTAAGTTGAATCAATATATAAGTGGTTATACTATAAGCAATTCCTGTTACAGCACCTAAAGTATTGACAACAATTGCAGTATGTAATGAACCATGAGTAATTTCAAATTCTGCCAATGGAGTATATAATACAATTAAATTGAAGAAAAGATGTAAAAAATTTGCATGAACTAGTGGATAAGTATTTAATCTATGTAATTCCCTTGCGAATAATAAATTTGGAGATAATGCCCAAGAATGTAGAAGTGATGTATTAATATGAGAGAAAATGTATGCAAAAATGAGGAATAAGATGATTCCACTTGTAATCACAGGGTAAGGTGGTTGTGGTAGTAATGGGAGTACATGCTGAAGGTATACCTGTGCATGAGAGATCATAACTATTGATGTACCTAGAGAGATCAACAAATAGTGTGTCTTCTATACTAGTGTTTTCCAACTACAGTCTGTTTCCACTCATTTCAGCGCGTCTCAGTTGGCCAACGCTGCCCACCAGTTCTTCGTACTCTGCCCGTGCTGTCCGGAGCTCTTCAGCTAGGGCAAAGTCATATGGCTCCACATGGCCAGGCACTAGGTCGTCTTCAACAACAGTGTTTGCCTCTACACCATCCATCACTTTGCTCACAAATGCGTCCACAACTGCAGCTGTTGTCTGCGTGTCTGTTTCATCCTGCTCTGCAAGCGTGCTCACCTGCAGTTGTTGCAACGCGTGTGCTCGCAATGCAGAACCAATACCGTCCAGCTGTTGTCGTCTCACACGCATTCGTCTGTCTTCATTCGGAACAGCAACAGATATTACCGGATCAGAATCTCTTTGATCAGTCATTACTTTTGCTCTTGCTCTTGTTCTTGCTCTTGTTCGTAGTCCTGTTGTAATGGTGGTTGTTAGTTGTAGTTGTAGTTATACTAAGCTGTAAAACTCAATTTCAACCCGCGAATCCAAATTTTGAGCTGAATTTTCTACAAGATAAAACTTTAAGCTTGAGGCTTGATCTAATTTGGCTGCACAGACAACTAACTAACTAACTATCTTACTACCTCTAAGACACAACATATATTCCACAGATACTCAATACACAATGCCTCTATCTGATGATATATACGCTCCTGCATTTGCACCATTCTTGGGATTTGCAGGTTGTGCATTTGCCCTAGTTTTCTCTTGTTTAGGAGCTGCAATAGGTACTGCCAAATCCGGTATTGGTATTGCAGGTATTGGTACTTTCAAACCAGAACTTATAATGCGTTCATTGATACCCGTTGTTATGTCAGGTATTTTATCAGTTTATGGTTTAGTAGTGGCTGTACTAATTGCAGGTGGTTTATCACCTGATGGTACTTATACTCTTTACAATGGTTTCTTACATTTATCTTGTGGTTTAAGTGTTGGATTGGCTTGTCTTGCTAGTGGTTATTCAATTGGTATAGTAGGTGATGAAGGTGTTAGACAATTTATGCATCAACCAAGATTATTTGTTGGTATTGTACTTATATTGATTTTTGCTGAAGTTTTAGGTTTATATGGTATGATTATTGGTTTAATCTTAAATACAAAAGGTTCTGCTTAATTGTAACATATTTATATATATAGATACAAATATACTATACTATTTCATTTCAACATCAATTTCTTCATTGAATTTAACTTTACCTTCATCATCAATATAATTTGATTCATTTTCTTGTAAATATGAAACACTCCTTGATGAATCTAAAAATAATAAATAACTTCTTTTAATATCATCAATTTCAACAATTTCACTTCTTCTTTTCTTACTTACTAAATTTGAAACACTAATTAAATTACTTGCATAACGTAATGATGTTTCAACTCCAATTTTTGTTAATAATTGTAATGCATCATTACTAATTTCAACTTCTTCTTCATCACAACGAATTTTCAAAATTTTAGAAATTTCATCTTCATTATACTTATCAGTTTTAATTATAATTGTCCTATCAAGTAAATCTAATGGTAATCCATGTGGTGATTTATAATTGGTACCTCTAGTTTTAGAAATTCCTCTATTTGTTGCCATAATAACAATTGGACTAAATTCATCTTCTAATAATCTATTAATAAATGAAAAACATTCAATATCTAACATATGAACTTCATCAATAAATAAAACTCCAGGTATTATCTCTGCTTTACCTTCTTCTTTCCATTCACCAACTTTTAAATTAATTTGATCTCTAACTTCACTTCTAATTTCACCTGTATCACCACTAAATAATGCTAAAAATCCTTGTTGTCTTGAATTAATTACATCAATTTCATGTAGTGAAACTGTATGTAAAACTTCTTTACGTACTTGTAATTCACCTTCAGGACATGAAACAAATTTAGTATCTGCACCCATTGCATCATAATCTCTTGCTCTTGTATATGATCTACCTAATTTTGTAATTTTACCATTAGCTTTATCAATTGATATAACATCACCTGCAATTATTTTCTCCTTACTTAATTCATCAATCATTTTATTACCTAATTCATAAATTGTTTCCATATCAGTTGTTCTAATTGTAATTTTACCCTGTTTATGACCACCAGTTAATGATCTATCAATTTGAATTTCAACAACTTCACCTTCAATAACTTCAGTTTCTTCTTTAATCCTAATACCAATACTTTTACGGAAAACTTGTGTTAAACTTTCAGTTTTACTCATTTCTTTACTAAAAATTTCACTTGCTGTTATTGCCGTAAATGGTACATCTTTACCTAAATTTTGTGATAATCCCATTGCTAATGCTGTTTTACCAGTACTTGGTGGTCCTGCAATTAAAATAGCTCGACCTGCAATTTTACCTTGTTCAATCATTTTAACAACAATACCTAATGCCTTACGTGCTTGTAATTGTCCAACCATACCTTGACTTGCCTCCCTTGGTTGTAAATGATCATCTAATCCTAATCCACTAATATGTGAATGTGATGCAATCAAAGCTAAATTGTTGCTACTAGTAGCTGCACCTTCACCTGCACTGGTTGCAATAGACATTGTATCTTTGTGTATGGTAAAGAAAGACGTTGCTACAATATGGCGAAAACTTCAGCTCTTCTTTATTTCTCTTCATTTTCAATTTTTTCTGTCGCAACAACACTAATTTTCACAGTTTCCACTAGTCTCACAGACCTTGAACTGAACTTCAACGTATAGCATGAGAGACAGACACTACATTACAGATCCTTTGAACCGCTATTTACTTGACAATACTTGGTAATATGTTGTGTTTTAGGTGTGTATGTATGTGTGCATGATTTCTTTTGCCCCGATACAGTCAATTCTCTTTCAAGCGTATCTAAGGGTATCAACAACTGTAATCGTATATACAATCTTACATCCCTTGTATCTACATATATTACAAAGCTACCCACTGTTTTTGCTATCAATATAGTATGCGTGAAACTATATTGTAGAACACGTTTCTTATAATCCAACACCCCCCGATTGGCGTGCCCCTTAAATTTAACACATCATCCATAACTGAGACTCCGTATTTCACATCTTTTCTATTCAAAACAATATCACAACCATTCTTTACATATGAATAACCCATCACAGCGTCCCCCACAATCATATCAGAATCAAGGACCGCCTGAAGGCTGGAACGATTGCCCAATACGACCATCAGCAGTGGTAAAACCGAAAAGGAGACCTGTTCATCTAAGTCATCTTGACCTTCTTACTAGCACATCATCTAATACAACATCATCATCTAATACAACATCAACTCTTAAAACACCACCAACGCCGCCGAAACTATCCAAATGATAACTAGATATATACAATTCTATAAACTCGTTTATATATACATGAATAAGAGGAGACGAATAATTTCACCACCTTTTTGACTCATTTTCAAGATCCTTAATAATAATGTCTTTTGCTGTATTAATTTTCATAGCTACATACCTGCTTCCACCTTTATCCGGATGATTTAGCATCATCAGTCGCCTGTGGTTTCGCTTCACATCGTCTAATGTCACGCGTCCTTCTAAACCAAGTACATGAAGGGCTTCCTCGTAATCCATTTTATCTTGAAATCCACCATGAAGCATACTATCATCCATTTGATGAAACTGACGCCAATAAATATTATCTTGTGGCCAATAATTTGCTCTTGGAATGTATATGCCATTAAGTCGTGCAATATCAACTGGCGTTAATTGTCTACATCGTACAATTGTGTTGATCGTTGCCTTTGCAGTTAAAGCTGCTATTGTCACACCAACACCTATTAAAATGGGTAGTACCATGGTTGGATGTGAAATATAAGAAACTCAGTGGCTGTGAGAACGGTTTGTAAAATAAGTGGAGTTTTGTGACACAATAATTTGGAGAAATATGATATAGAGATGTGCAATATTATCAGAATTCGAATGTATCAATATAGGATGAATGGGTACAGTTGATGGTTGTACTACTTAGGTCTAACATATAATCAAATGAATTTGACGCATGAAAATGAACAAGCTGAGCCCCTTTTGTTCAATGGAAAAAACTGGACATTTTTCAAATCAACCTTATGTTCAACAAACATAAACTAACACAAATACGATGTATAACACAATTCAATTACTGTTCTGTGTTCTTGCTATTTATACATCTTTTATTTCATGGTCCTACTTTCAAGAGAAACTTGTATCAACTGATTATGGTACTAATGCATTTTTTCACGCACCGTTAGTGATAAACATCACACAATCATTCCTATGTATAATAACGGGATCAATTTACCTTTTTACAAAGACTAAAAAAGATTCTACTATTAAATTCATTCCCAAATTTACCAAAAAATCGATTTTACTACTTTATGCGATTTCCATTTCACAATCAATTTCAGCACCACTCTCATATCAATCACTTGATCATGTTGACTATGTCCTTTACTTACTTGCCAAATCATGTAAGCTAATTCCTGTTATGCTTGTTCATTTTGTTCTTTTTGGAACTCGTTACCCATTACAGAAATATATTGTTGCAATAATCATTACATTTGGTGTTGGTATTTTCACAATCGATGGTATGAAGTCAGGAATTAAAACACCTGGTGAAGACGGTAATATTGTACTCGGTATTAGTATGCTTTGTGGTTCACTTTTACTTGATGGATTTATGAACTCAGCACAAGATGTTTTATTCAAATCAATGAAATCATTGACTGGTGCACATTTAATGGTTTTATTAAACCTATTCACAATGATCAATCTTATAATTTATACAACATTATTCACGAATCAAATCAATGATGTTATTAATTTTATCGTTGTCAACGGATCTGAATGTTTATATGATTTATTCAAGTTCAGTTTATGTGGAGCATTAGGACAAATTTTCATATTTTATACACTTGAAATATTCAGCTCTGTTGTTTTAGTTACAGTTACAGTTACACGTAAAATGTTAAGTATGGCAGTTTCTGTTATCCTTTTTGGACATGTACTTACTATAAAGCAGTGGTTTGGACTGATATTGGTGTTTGTTGGAGTTATTATGGAAAGCGTTATAAAAATTTTTAGTAAGAAGGAGAAAGTTAAGAAGCTTTAAACATGATTTAATCTTTCTAATTTTCTATAAAAATGCTAAATATATATGAAAATGCTATGCTTATCTATGAGCTAATTGAAGTAAACATTTAGCAGCTGCTTTCGAGGAAGGCGTACAAAGTAGTCTTTCCCTCGTTGGTGATGAGAAAAGCCGCGTAGAATCTTCCTCTTCTTCATTACGTACCTCTTCTACTTTATCTTTTGATAGATTCTTGTTTGCATTATTATTGTTGGTTTCTTCACACTCCACAGTATCTTCTCTGTTTTGAGTAGCAATATTTGTATGTTTGTGAGTGACCTTTTCGACATTGTTTTTACTATTCAAAAATTTACTAGTACGTTTTCGTATTGGCGTTGATACCAATATTGAAGATTGCAATATTGTTGTTTCAGGATCATTTGTATTAGAATCAACAATATCAACAGAGTGACGCCTGACTAATGGACTACTCATCGATTCATTTTGTAAAATTGTAGCTTCACAATCGATCGTTGTTTCATTAGGATAAATATTAGATTGTGAACGTGTAATTTCTCTAGCTAAAAGGGAGTTTGTCTTAGAAGAATTTGCTGTTGGTAAACGTGCTAAAAGTGGTGGTGTATTTCTTTCCAGATTCCTTGAAGATGGTTGTGAAATTGCAAATCTTGAAGGAGAAGTAACACTAGCATTGTATATTGTTTTGAAAGGTATATTAGAGAAAGCTAATGTTGTTGGTGGTGCAGATAATGGGTAAGTTTTGTTAAGGTTTGGTTTACTCTTTGACGCGTCATTTGAGAATATGTTCCTATTGAAATATTTGAGATCATGAGTTTTAGTTTCAATTTGATTAGTCTTAACTTTGTAATAAGCTAATTGAAGTTTCATTCTAAGAATTCTGGCACGTTTTAAATTTGGAGAAACATCCAAAGAGTTAATATTATCGACTTGATCTGATTTCCTCTTCAGATGATTGTTCATTATTGTGTCAAAATCTGTAGGAGCATCTTGTACAGAAACTCTTTTTGAATGTGAAGAAGTAAGTGGTGCATGAAGTTTACGTTTCTTTGGAGTTGAATTAGAGATTATATTGAGTCTTTTCTCTGATACTACCGATAATGCTTGTCTTGTTGATGTGGACATGGTGATGTATACTAATGATGATGAAAAAAAGGAAACAAATGCAAAATAAAACTATGCAAACAAGTAGTTGATTAGATACTTGTTATGATTAGGCTTGTAAACGATGATTAAAGAAGGGAAGTCACCACAAGAGACGCGTTGAAAGTCTGTACTAAGACAAGCTAGAAGTGAAAAAGACGAGGCCGGTGAGAGACTGTGACACGATACGTATACACAAATAATATATGAGGTAGGTACCGATCAAGGAAATATCAAACAGCGACCTTAGAGTATCCTGCGTAATAGCGCAGTGGAAACAATAATAATAATAAAGTGAATAACGTAGTACACCAATTATGAACAATAATAAGTTGGAAAGTCTAATCAGATTGGGGGAGAAAACGAGTGGAAAAACGGTCGAACTAAACGAAAACAACACGTCCCACGCGTCGCGCTAAACCAGATTAGGTAAAAGGTAAACAAAACAGTCAGCGTGTTTCTCCCCCGAGTTTCAGCGTGTCTCTCAATACGACAAAGAGTAATGTCGTGACGCGACAATATTATTTGTTGCTCCCACATCACTTCACGTGACTAGGTCCAGATGGGCAACTGTGTTGCTGAGCCCCGTGATGATCTCGTCAGCAATGTCAGACCCTTTACCAGCAGCAACAGCAAGGAGCAGTTCATTGAGGCGGGCAGATCCAAGGATGTCAACGTGTTCTGCTGTCCGACTGCCTCCACGGATGTCAAAGTTGTCTGGGTCATGGCGGATTTCCACAATGGTCACCTTGGCACCACCAGGATTATACGCATTGTCTCCACTTTTAGCCCATTGATGACACATTGCATGCGTGAGAAGTGATACTGTACCATCTCCATCTGACATCAATACTGAATCCTTTGTGTCTGTATCGATTGTCACATTCAATTTAGTGACGTTTTTCTCTAAAGCTTCTTTATAGAAATATGCCCGCTCTGTTGGTTTACCAACTCCATAAAAGCAATACACTTTCAAATCAGGTGCATTTGGTAAAGGTACTTCAAGTGGATTGCTCCATTTCTTATATTCTTTCTCATTCTGCTTAAGTTCTTTACGACTTTTAGCATATCCAAATGAATAATTCTCCAAAGTACGTCTTTTAAACCATTCTGGTCCTTGATCAAGTAAAAAATCAATACTATCACTCACTGTCAGGTTTTTCGCAGAATATTCACCAATAGTTTCCCTAAACCTGATAAAATTACCAAATGTATCATTTGTATGACATTCAGATACATCACTTGCATTATTGCTATTCAATTTATCATCTAACGCTGAATTGAAATCACCCCAGATAAGTTCACCACCTCTTGGAATCATACTAGGAATACCACCAAATGATTTAAGCATATCAGTACGTTCACGACGTGAGAAAAACTTTTCTAATCCATAAACTGCTAATGCATTCAAATCAACTGTATCACGCATTTCTCCTGAAAGTAATGCAGTAATAGCTTTAGGTGTACCAAGCATTGATCCACTAATATCAACGTATGCTTCAATGTTATCATTAACCCAACTTTTACCACCATTTCCAAATCCTTCACCTTCAGCTTCAACCCATTTGAAAAAAAAGAAAATGATTTGTGATCCCATTGAATGTCCCATTAGAACAGTTTTCTGATTATTGAGCTTATTGCTCAATTCAATCTGTGTTTTCAGTTTGGAAAAATACCCATCTCTCCTCTCTAAATCAATATAGGCTAATCTCCAGTCATATGCTGCACTATACATATTATCTGGTCCATATCCAATAACTGCCAAATTCTCTAACACTTTATTCCAAATCCAATAACCAGTAACAAAAAAATCTGCTGCTTCAAATCCTTGTGCTGCTCTCAATCTTATACCTGGTGGATCTAATCCTGTCTCTGGATCGAGCATTATATGTTTTAACCAACAGACTTTATCCATCAACATTGTTTTTAACATAAAAAATGATCCCCATAATCGTTTACGGAAATATTGTTGACTTGGACATCCATCAGTGCCTTCGAGCCCCCAACTTTCAATTCCTGTACTAACAACACCGGGTACCATAATAACATTATGATTTGCTTTATAACCTTGTTTCTTCATTTCTTTACCAATAGCAAAAGCTCCACTTTCTTTCTTTTCCTCATCTTGTCGACTTTGTAATGTTTGAATCAGTCCTTCCGGTAAATAATTACCCCAATCAACAGTATCAAAACTAATTTTGTCTAAAGAAAGTGAATCTAAATTAATCAATTCATCAAATGGTGGTAAAATATCATTAGGAATTTTATCAAAATTTGTATAAGCTGCAATCAAAACACCTATTATTATACCAATAAATAAAACAAATCTACGTTTTTCCCAAAAATGCAATCCTAAACTTTTCTCATTGATCTTCTTCTTCTGTTTTACCGTCTTTTCACTGATCTCTTCAATCTTCTCGTCAATTTCTTCAACTTCATCTTCAAGCACGTGGATTTGTTTGACAACCTCCTTCTTCTCTTCAATCAGCTCATCGATCCCTGAAGATCCCGTGGAAACAGTTTCTAGACTCTTCTTAGTCTTATTCTTTCTTTTCCTAGCTGTCATAATTGCTTGTGTATTCAACTAGAGATAAACTGACAAAACAGTCTGGAATCGCATATAAGCTTCGCTCAATGATAGGATACTAAGCTCACTGGGCCTGACAACCGGGCCCCCGAACTGGTGTACTCAAAAATAAACCATCGCACATCTTTCATTGTCTTTTTACATCCCTTTTCTACATGGATATAAACAGCAATGACTACAAACTTTATCAGATCTAAGATCTCATCATTTAGAGAATATCTGACTCCAATTACTCACAAATCAACATTTGCAAATACTGGAGAAATAACTCCGGAAGAATTTGTTAAAGCTGGTGATTATCTAACGCATCGTTTCCCAACATGGCAATGGTCTCCTGCTGATGAATCTAAAAGGAAAGATTTCTTACCAAAGGATAAACAATTTCTAGTCACTAAACATGTACCCTCTTATGTGAGAGCAGCAGATTATGAATTGGATGAGAAATCTGAAGTAAACGATATAATTGAAGTGTCAGATGATAAAGAAGAAGGATGGTCTTCAGCTGGATCCGGTTCGAGAACAAATATTCCATTAGTTAAAACTGTGACCAACAATGCAGAATTAGATGAGATGAAATCTCATAACGATGAACAATTAGATGAGGGCAGTATTAAAGAAGTCTCAAGTGAAGACGAATCCGAGATAAATGATATAGACGAATTGATCGATGAAGAAGCAGAAGATATGGAATTTGTTGATACAAAGAAACCACTCAATTTGTCCAAAAAAAGATATTATGATTTATATATAACATATTCAACATCATACAGAGTTCCAAAAATGTACCTTGTTGGATTCAATGCGGACTCAACACCGCTTACACCTGAAGAAATGTTTGAAGATATTGCAAGTGATTATCGTCATAAAACAGTTCCCATTGAGAAGGCACCATTCCTTAAAAATACAACATGTGTGTCTATTCATCCTTGTAAGCATGCATCAGTTATGAAGGTTCTCATGAAGAGAGCAGCAGCAGCAATGGAAACTTCTCGACACGAAAAAATGATCAAAGATGTATCTAAGCTCGGCATCAAAGATTCAGAACACGATGATAACAAAAGCGATGTTATTGATGATTGGGAAAAAGTTTCAGAACATGAATCGGAAGAATCTGGTATTCGTGTTGATCAATACTTGATTGTTTTCTTGAAATTCATATCTAGTGTAACACCAGGTATCGAACACGATTACACGATGGAAGCATTTTAATTCGTTATTTCATACAAATTATATGTATATATACATACCTCGCATTCTTTTTAGCTTTCCTTATTCCATATTCTAACAGATTTATCAATGTTACCAGTAATTAATCTATCACCACTTTTGTCAAATGTTGAGCAAAGTATTCCACGTTCACTGTCAAGAGATCCGGGTACAGGAATCTGAACATCTTTGGTAATCATCTCACCACTATCCCAGTCCCAAAATGCAAAGTTACCATTATCACAACCACCAAAGATTGTTCCATCATCAGATGAGCAAAGTGTATTCACAATCAAATTTCCTTCCTTTACAGAATTATGCTCCCAAAACTGGAGATCTTGCAAATATGCATAATGTTGCAATTCAAACTTTTTCAACCCATCACTTGATGCTGTTACAAGTTCTTCACCAAATGTAGTAAAGGCTCGAACACTTTTAGAATGGAATGTCAAAGTCTTTGAACATTTCCCAGCTGCTAGATCCCATGTCTTTACCGTAGAATCCATCGAACAAGAGATCACTTGTGGATCAGTACTACGACATCGTATTTTATTCACACTCCCCTGATGACCAGTCATAACATGAATTGGACTCCTCGTTCGTATATCCCATACTCTCACAGAAGAATCACGTCCAGCAGTTACAATCACGTCTAACTCAGGATGTATATCAACGGAGTAAACAGCACTTAAATGGCCGTGATAATTCCGTACAACAACATTTTTCTCTAAATCCCAACATTTTACGGTTTTATCTTCACTTACTGAAAATAAATAAGGATGTCGTGGGGAGATAACCATGTCTCTCACTGCCATTATATGACCAGATAGTGTAAGTTGTAATTTCCCTGAAACTAAATCCCATATTTTTATTGTACTATCTGCTGAACCACTTACAAAGTAAGCATTGAATGGATCAATTGCAACAGATGTGACATGTCCAGTATGTCCTAAAAGAAGTTTCTTTAGTGACCAGCGATCACCAGCGTGCTTGTTTGCTCGTTTTACCTGCACTTTAGGAATGATCTCAGGATTGGCAAACGCGTTCTCGTTTGAGTCAACAACTTGATTGGTACCATTGTAAAGAGCAAGTTCGTTGTTGTTCAATTTCGGAAGCCCAAGATCGTCAATGTTTGGATTTGCCACTCTCATTTTGTCTAGGATAGACTTTCTCTCAGATCCAACAAGCTCTGAAAATTGTGGTGGTAAAACTCTCAGGTAAGGAGGGAAGTAAATACTAGATAATGTGTTTGCATATTGAGTAACATCAATATCAGGGAGGTCATCTTCATTTAGTAAAAGCTTCTTGTCCCTCTGTAGTCTCTCATATGCGTCCATGGTGAGACAGTTGGTACTCTTAGAGTTAAAGATCATGTGGTGAGGAGGCACAGCTTTTTGGAAAGCGTGTACAGAAATTTTCAGATTACAAATAATTTTTTTCTTTCCTTTTCAAAACTTTTCAATCAAGTTGAACAACTAAGAAATGTCTGAATTTGAAGAAGATCAGTTACAAGATCAAGGTGATGTTATCATCGATGCACAAGAAGTTGAAGAAGTTGTTGATGAAAATGAGTTAGATCAAGGCGAACCTATTGATGAAGATTACAATGATGATGATTTAGATGCTGCAGATATGGCTGAAATTGCTGAAAATATGGAACGTAATGGAATTTCTGTTAATGAAGAAGGTAATATTGAAATTGATCTGAGTAATAATTGTGAGAGTTATTTTGAAGATCATCAAGATTCAATTTTCACTGTTTCCACACATCCAAATCTTCCATTAGCATTTACTGGTGCTGGTGATAACGTTGGATACTTATGGACAACACACCGTGCACCTGCAACGACTGTTTCTAAATTAGTTGGTTATGGTGAAAGTGTTATTGCATCAGCATTTACATTCGATGGTGCATATTTAGTTACTGGTGATATGAGTGGTAAGATTCTTGTTTTCAAGGCATCTAAGAAGGGACAACAATGGGATCTATTTGACAGGATTCTTGAAGATGTTGAAGAAATTACGTGGATTCGTGTACATCCTAAACAAAATGTTTTCGCATTTGGAGCAATTGACGGTTCAGTTTCTGTTTATTCTATTGAACCAACATTAGAACTGATTTTTTCAGGTTATTCACATTCAACAGAATGTACAAACGGACAGTTCTATCAAATTGATAACTTAGATGAATTAAAACTGGTTACATGTTCTGAAGATGGTAGTATTATTGGATGGAATTGTTACACACAGCAAAGTGAATTTAAGATTGATTCATCTCATTTGAAAGGATTGACACCTCCATGGGTAACAATTGCTATACATAAAGATAGTAAAGTTATTGCTGTTGGATCTAGAGATTCACAAGTTGCTATAGTTAATACTGAAAATGGATCGTTATTAAATATGTTTACAGCGTTAGAAATGAAAGAGGGTGATGATATCTATGATTCCTCAATTGAAGCTATTTCATTCTGTGATGTATTGAATATCGTGGTATTAGGATTTGTTTCAGGTGATGTTATGATTTTTGATACCAATACTTGGAAAGTTAGAAAGAATTTAAAATGTAAAGATGCAGTTACAAAGATTCAATTTTTACCAAACAGTCCGATTTTCCTTGTTTCATCAATGGATGGTAAAGTATACAAGTGGGATGTTAGAACTGGTGAATTATTACATGAATGTGTAGGACATCACATGGGTGTTTTAGATTTTAGTATCGACTGTTCTGGTGAACGATTGATAACGGCAGGCGATGATGGAGTTGCACTCGTTTACAAATTTTGAAAAGATATCTCTATTTTATATTAGCTAATTTTTGATCGATTATTCTGTCAATGTACTTCTTCAATGGTGAATCGATGTTGTCATTATTGAGTTGATTTTCAAGTGTGACTTCCACTTGTTTAGCAATAAGTTTACCTGTTACATCTACTTCAATATTGACCAAATCACCAATTGCCTTTGATGGCATAATAACTTTAGATTGTGTATAAGCAACCATCATTATTTTGAAAGTTGCATCTGCGTAATTTACATCAATAACTGTTAGACTTGTTCCATCAATACAGATGAAACCTTTGCGTACAATATAGTTGATAAATTCAGTATCTCTTAATTGAAATGTAAAAATAATAGAATTAGATTCAACTTCTCTTTTGATAATCTTGGCAACAGTGTCAACGTGACCTTGAACCATGTGACCACCAAACCTAACATCACCAGAAATGGCTCTTTCTAAATTAACCTTATCACCTGCTTTCAAAGAGCCAAGGTTTGTCTTTTTCAAAGTCTCTTGAGAAATTCCGACCTTGAATGAATCTCTATCGAATTCTGTGACTGTGAGGCAAGTACCATTGACAGCGATGGAATCACCGAGATGGCAATCCCCAAGGATTGATTCAGCGTCTTTGATTGTTAATGAAACACCATTACCACCACTTTCTGTTATATCTTGTTCAACATAAGCTTGGACCGTGCCCATACATTCCACTATACCTGTAAACATTGATTGTAATGTCACACTTAGATAAAGCCTGATTAATAATGAAAGAATAAATGCAAAACCCTGAATGAAGACCGAAATTCGAATTTAACCCTACACGTCGCGAAAAGAAACGAGAGTTTTTCCCCAATTTGCTTCGTAAGAAAAGACATGACACATAATTTACCGTTCCAACTTTTCATTCCTCTCTTTACAACACTTCCTGTTGCAACACGCAAACAGGGGTTTGCGGTAATAATAGTTTAGTGAAATAGATCAGGGAGCCTATCACCGCCGTCGGACGTGTCTCGTGGGACGTTGCGCAAACAGCAGACCACATCCAGAGACTATAATTATCTGTGCCGGCTGCGGTAAACAAGCTCCCAAGAATAACACCCACAGCGCCCTACAGAGACACCCGTGTACGAGACCAACACGCGGGCGTTTTTGATGGTCGCTGACAGCAAAATCAACATTCACGTCGTAAATTGAATCTTTAATGTATCGTTAAAATCACTCGGAGTTAGTAAGCCTCATAATATTAAAGCTTGTGCTGACCGATCTGTGACGCGACTCCGCTTATCAGAGTTCCGTCCATGACCGAATTGTGGGCCTGACAGAATCCTTTTCATGCTGGGAATATATAAGCAGACTCATCACTTGATGAAAGTTGACTTTGTAATCTCTTTCCTCTTCTTCAAACATAACAACTACTTTTAATCAAAAATATGTCTGAACATCTTAAAGTTTCTGTTCTAGGTGCCGCTGGTGGAATTGGCCAGCCACTTTCTCTACTACTCAAATTAAACCATCACATTCAAACATTATCTCTTTATGATATGGTCAATATTGAAGGTGTTGCTGCTGATTTAGCCCATATTGACACGGATACTAAAGTCGTTTTCCACATGCCAAATGCAGATAAAACGGATAAAGCGCAGCAATTAAAGGAAGCCATTGTGGATTCTGATTTTATCATTATTCCAGCTGGTGTGCCTCGTAAACCAGGTATGACAAGAGGTGATTTGTTCAATATCAATGCTTCTATATGTGCTGAGTTAGCAGAATCAATTGCTGTTAATGCACCTAAGGCATTCGTACTGGTTATATCTAACCCTGTCAATTCAACTGTTCCAATTTTCAAGGAAATACTGCAAAAGCATGGTGTTTTCAACCCGCATAGATTATTAGGTATAACTGCACTTGACCAAGTTCGTGCAAACACTTTTGCATCACAACTCATTCCAGGTTCACACTCCACCAAATTCTTTATTCCCGTCGTTGGTGGACACTCCGGTCATTCTATTGTTCCACTATTCTCACAATCACTTGTACCACTTCCGCCAAATATTTTACATAATGAGGAAGTCTTAGATGCCCTCATTCATAGAGTGCAAAACGGTGGTGATGAAGTATTGGAAGCAAAAAGGGGTACAGGCTCAGCTACACTTTCCATGGCGTACGCTGCCAATAAATTTTTCAACTACTTGCTAAATGGATATTTGGGTAAGGAAGAATCTAAAATTTCAAGTTACATATACCTTGATGATTCAATTGATGGTGTTACTGAATTGAAAAAAGTACTCAAGCCTTTACTTGATGAAGCTAATCTTGAAATGCCAGCTTACTTGAGTGTGCCACAAACTTATAACAAAGAAGGTATTGAAAAGGTTCACTCTGTATGGGTTGGTAAAATGACTCCTAAAGAAAGGGAAATGTTTTTGATTGCTGTCAACTACATTGACCAAAATATAGAGAAAGGAGTTAATTATTTCAAGTCCGCTTAAATTTATAGGCCTGTATAAATTTTAATGTATTAAAATAGGAATTGCTTTAGTTCATTTTGCTATACTTGCGATCCAAAGCTTGCCAGAAAACAGCAAGGTTCCTACTGCTACTCCGATGTAAGATACTAACAAAGAAGCTGACAAAAGGGATCAATCCAATTCCATAATCAACAATAACATTAAAAGCCATCACTCCAACATCTTTCAAATTAAGGAATGTTTCACCGTATCTTTTGACTTTGAAGAACTTCCCATTTTCTGTGCGTACAACTGTAAATCCTAATCCGACCGTTAACATACAATAGAACACCCATAGATTTAACATTAAAACAATGTAATTACCAATAAATGGGAACAATTGAATCATTGGACCGAATCCAATCCCAAAACGACGACTTTTGAACCGAGGTACTGCAATATCAGGATTCGATTCTTGTTCAATCTCTTCAATTGCGGCAACTTGTTTAACACCAAAAATTCGATTCATAAAACTAGAAACATTAATACCCATAAAACTTTCATCCATCCAATAACACATATCTTTGATTTTCTTTATATCAGTTTTTGCATTTTCAGCTAGTTCAGCCGGCGGTTCCCTAGGGACAAGTTTATCATTCACTAATTCAAAATATGGATCGTAAGTATCACCATTAACACCTCCATTACCGAATTTAAGCAACTTCGGTCTTGCAGTTCCAAATACTTTGACGCATACTAATCTAACAATTTGATCAATCACAAACATAAGGATAAATTGTTCACTGTATGACAAAAAGTGATATTGCTCGAACAACTCCGAAATGGATTTTGGTTTACTTAAATATTAACGTTAGGGACAGGTACTTGTCACATTATATTATTACTTTTTTATAGTGATTACGTCTATCTATAATCTATAACATTTCTGAATACGGTTGGTTATCTACTAGCTGAAAAATTTGGCATATTTAGCCTTCTCCTCTTTCTTTGCCGCACTGACAATATCATGCACTTGATCGAATTCACGTTTGATTGCAGCATCTTCAGGTGCAATCAATTTTGCCTTTTCTAATGTTTCCAAGGCTATATCGTACTTCTTCAAAGCCGCATACGATTTACCCAATCTATAGAAAACTTTGGAAAGTTGAATATTTGATAAATCAACATCTTCCATTTGCAAAACGTATCCGCAATAATTAATACATTCGTCGTACTTTCCTAAATTAAGTGTAACAAGGGTAAGATTTAAGTAAATTGTTTTTTTCAATTCTTGAAATTTCTTGAACATCTCCTTATTCGACTCATCGTCTGGTATCAATTCATTACAATAACGTAATGATTTCTTGTATTTAAGCAATGCATCATCACATCGTTTTTGTTTGAACAATTGTGTTGCTGATTCCTTTATAGTACTCGTTATTTTATATGACTGTTCAGCGTTTTCAAAGTCAACACCTTCAATCTCATTGTCATCAGGGTACTCTTCATAAATATCACCACCAATTGGATCCACGCATGCAACATAATTGGGTAATTCATCACCTTCATTCCATAGACCGCAATCTTTCAAAATTATAGGTTTCTTTGGCATCCATGAATAATTATCGTTGTTTTTATTAGAGAAAACTTCTGTACGTTCAATTTCCCTAATCACACTTTTCCCATGAATTACTTTACCGAAAACGGTATGTTTGTTATTCAAATGTGGACATTTTTCAACAGTAATGAAAAATTGAGACTTGTTATTATTCGGTATACCAAAGTTTGACATACATACTAAAAATGGTTTCTCGATAGGTGACAGATTTTCGTCTTCAATTGATTCACCGGAACCATTACCATTTTTCCCAATATCCAAATCAGGATACGAGTCTGTATTCACCCCAGCCTTAAAAGTAGTATCACCTGTTTGAATGATGAAATTCCTTATAACTTTATGTACAAGAACATTTGAGTATTCCTTTGATTCGCATAATTTAGCAAATTTCGTGCACGTTTTAGGTGCCTTGTCGGTGAAAAGTTGAATCACGACTCTCCCCACTTGGTTTTCATCATTTACAATGTCAAAGTAAACGTAAGACATTGACTGGTGAGTGTATTGAAGTGTGTACAGGTAAAGCTTGCAGATGGATCAGACATTTTTATCCGTGCACCACAAACTCATTTTTTCCATGCAAGTTCTCTACAGCGAGAAAGGTTATTATGCAATGAAATAAACTAAGCTAAAGTGTCAAGAACAAAGTCAGCTTCCATAATAAAGACAGTTCGCCATGTTCAACTGGGTACGTGGTGCAGTGAGAAATTTTAGCAGCAGCAGTGTTAGTAGGAATGCAGCTACTACGTTTGGAGAAGCTGTGAAGAATCCAGCTAAGGTTGCAAAGAACACAAAACAGGTTAAAGATATACAGACAGTGAAGAATGTTCTACATTGTAATTTCAAGAAAAACAATACTTTCTTAACATTGACAAGAGTACAGATGGACAGGAACTGGCATCTTAACAACTCAAATGCATCATTTAATGATAAAGTGTTGTATTATTTGACATTACCACAAAGGATAAGTTTATCACAATCTACAGGTTATCTTGGATTTAGAAAGGCACAAAGAGGTGAATATGAAGCAAGTTTCCAACTTTCATCACATTTTTTTAAAACCATCAATGACAAGAACTTAATCAAAGACAGTGGTAAGTTAGAGATTGTCATTAGAGGTTTTGGTAAGGGTAGAAGGGCATTCTTTGATGCATTGAAGGGTAAAGAAGGTAACGGTATCAGAGAGTTTGTTACTAGAATGAGTGATTTGACTCCAATTGCGTTTGGTGGTAACAGGGCGCCAAGCAGAAGAAGAATCTAGGCGATGTGTAGTCTTGTTTCGATATATTCATGTTTATAGTTCAGCAACAACTTGCAATTAGCCACTTATAGATCGATATCTATCTTTCCTCATTTGTACAATTAGTCAAACCCTCATCACGTGCCCATCTTCAGGTCTTTGCTACAGCGTTTCTTGTCGCGGAGACTCAAAAGAGCTGATTTTCTCAACACTTTTCCCCTCGCGATTGAGTTTATATCAACTTTTCACTCTCAACCCTTATACTACTGCTATTAGAGTTCTTTCATTTACCAGAATCAACATGGCTAACGTTAAGGCACAATCCGCAAAGAAGGCTGCTCTCAAGGGTGCAAACTCTTCCAAGGCTGTTAAGGTTAGAACCTCTACTACCTTCAGATTACCAAAGACTTTGAAGTTATCCAGATCTCCAAAGTACACTAAGGCAGTTCCACACTACAACAGATTAGATGCTTACAAGATCATCCAATCTCCAATTACTTCTGAAACTGCAACCAAGAAGGTTGAAGATGGTAACACTTTAGTTTTCCAAGTTGACATCAAGGCAAACAAGCACCAAATCAAGCAAGCTGTCAAGGAATTATACGAAGTCGAAGTTGCTAAGGTTAACACTTTGATTAGACCAAATGGTACCAAGAAGGCATACATCAGATTAACTGCTGATTACGATGCTTTAGACATTGCAAACAAGATTGGTTACATCTAATGGATGGTTGTATTTTTTTTATACTACATTTTATAACATAGTACACTAATTTAATTTCAGCATGTCACAAATTTCAAAGCGCAGCAATTTTCTTTGCTTTTCTCATTTTTATTAATTTTTTTATAATTTTTTTCTCCACAAAATATCTTGTTATCAGAGATAATGGATAGCAAATAATGTTCAGAAGACAGAGCGTCCATGCAGTGGAAGAACAAGTATCGATTTTGACAAATGGTATTGAACAAGTGGCATTGAAGGAAAGACGTCCAAGCGTTTTGAGAAGAATGTCAGTTGGTCATCAATCTGACGCGTCTGCTGTTGAAGTTGAAGATGAAGGTGAAGATGATGAAAAGTTACGAATAGATGACTTTAAAAGATTGAAAGTTCTCGGTCAAGGTGCTTATGGTAAAGTACTCCTTGTAAAGAATCGTAAGACAAGCAAATTGTTTGCACAGAAAGAATTGAAGAAAGCTTCAGTAATTGTTAGTCGCAAGAATGTCGAACGTACGATATCAGAACGGACAATATTATCACAGATCACATCACATCCAAACATTGTAAAATTATTTTATGCCTTACATGATAATAGCAAACTTTATTTGCTGATGGAGTACATTCCAGGTGGTGAACTTTTCAAATATCTTGTTGAGGAGAAATTTTTGAATGAAAAGAATACATCATTTTACATTATTCAAATGGCATCTGCTTTGAAATTCTTACATGAGTTTGGTATTGTTTATAGAGATTTGAAACCTGAAAATTGTCTCCTCGATAAAGATGGATACCTTGTACTAACTGATTTCGGACTTGCCAAAAAATCTAGTGATGAAAGTATCGACAGTGAATGGTGCAATTCAATAATTGGTACACCTGAATATTGTGCTCCTGAAGTACTCAAAGGTGAAAATTATGGATGTTCGGCTGATTGGTGGTCACTTGGATGTGTAATGTACGATCTACTTACAGGTAACCCTCCATTCACTGGTGGAAATCATAAAAGGATTATGGATCGTGTTGTACGTGAGAAAGTACGGTACCCATTTTATGTTACAACTACCAGTATTGAACTTCTTAATAAATTATTGGCAAAGGATGCACGTAAAAGGTTCGATGTGGATAATGATTGGAGCAAATTTCAAAAGTTCCAGTTCTTTCGATATTATACATTTGCAGCAATTGAGAATCGAGTTGTAGAGCCACCGATCAAACCAGTTATAACAGATCCTGAACTTGCTGAAAATTTCGATGGGCAGTTTACTAGTATGAAAATGAGCGTTGTTGAGAGTATCGATGAAGTTGATGAGGTTGGTGATGATGCATTTACTGGATTTTCGTACGTTGCAAGCAGCAGTTTTGTGGAAAACTACTTATAAAATATAAACATTGATATTGATATCACATTTTTTGAGAACATCTTCTGTAAGTTCCCATGGTACTTTGAAAATACCACTGTTGATCATTGGTATGTTCAATACCACAGTTGGCGAGATCTGTGTGCGAAGATGTGCTAAAGCCTTAGCTGTATTACTCGCAATCACTTCTGGTGGTTCGCCGCCATAGACACTAGTGAACAAGCAGACGATAACAGCGTTGGAGTCAGTTGGTAGAACCAATGACGTTCCAAGAATATCCTGTGGATTTGAGGACTTGCAATGGGCACGGTACTGTTTGTAACTGTTTGGGAATTTTGCTCTAAAAGCTGCAGCTATACCAGCACCCCAAACGCCACGGCAATTACATGCATGACCAATGTAAACTGTATCACCTGTTTTGAGAGCATCAAAGAGGTCTCCGCGAGTGTATGTGATAGACATTGAGCTTGTAAGTGAAGATTGATGTATAGCTCGTGGAGGTGAATTCGTGGATCTTGGTGCAGGAAAAAAACTTCACCATTTTTCTTTCACCATGGTTGAAAGAGAAGAAGAAGGAGTTACTGTGAAAGACAGACTTTTATCTATTGAACATGATGCAGCGTTTGTGGATACATTGAAGAATCAGTTCCCCTCTTTTCCTGTGATTCCTAATGAAAGATGTGGATCGTGGTACGTGCGACCATCATATTACATAGACAACGGTATTCACCCAGTATATTTCAAATCTACCGATGGTCACGAAGGTGAATGGTCTTTCAGCACACGACGTCTTAACATGCATTTACTTAATGTTCTTGCTCGTTACGGTGGTGCGCTTCTTGTTGACTCAAGTCGTCGTGGGAAAATACCTGATTCATTTAGTAAGACTGTACCTATATGGGCTGCAATTATTAATGAGACTTTGCATGGTGCAGGTGATTGGTTAAATACACCACGTGAAGTTGTTTCTTTGGAAGAGGAGGACCGCATACGTGAGAAGTTGCCAACGTTTAGTGCAGCGTTCGAAAGCGTTCGTGAATGTATACCTGGTGGTGTACCTTTATGTGCACCTGTACGTGTTTTCTGGGTGTATCCAGGATCAATAATTCCTGTTTTCAATGGTGATGAATCGTTTGCACCGCTTATCCTTGTCACTGCGAGTGATCCAGAATTGACAGTGGAAGGATTTACATATGTACCTGGTGCAGGTGATGATCATGAAATGTGGGCGGGTGATTTGACTGTTGAGAAGTTTTGGGCAAGAGGTGATGTTGTTACGAGCAATAAAATTGCTGTCGATGTCCATCATGTGAATGATACATTGTCATTTGGGCGAATTATAGGTGATGTGATTACCAATGCTGAAAGTGTTGCTTGCGACGATTCACTCACTGGGTTTGATTGTATTGTGATATTGGATGCAGGGTTTGTATGTGAACCTCCAAGTGAGCGGATTGTGCAAATAAAAGCTGTAAGTGGTACAAAACCGGGTGCACGTATGTTAAGACGATCAATTGATGGTATACTTAAAAGTGTTCCATTAAAAGGGCGAACACTTGTACTTTGTGGTCGAGGTGATGATCTTGCCGTTGGTCTTGTGTTGTGTTTGTTGAACCGTGGTCGTAGTGAAGTGACAAAAACGAGTATACGTAGAGATTTTGTGTCACTGACAAAGTTTGGTGAGTTGAACCCACAGCGAGCGACTTTAAATGCTGTACATGATCATTTGTTAAAACGGATAAACTGAATTGGGTGGTTGGTGTTACGAATGTAAGAGTTGTAATAGTATGTAAGAATAAATTATGATTAAAGAATATAAAATTGAGTTGTGGTAGAAACATTGCAAACGTATAATCCGTTGTTGAACGTCTGTGTATATCCATTGTAGGTCTGTCTATTAATTGTCGGATATCTGTGTATGATGTACAGTAAATGTCTATGTGTGTCTGCTTTGAATGTCTTTGTACTCATTGAGAAACGTCTGTATATCGGACGTATAGTATAATTCCCAAGATGTACTTTTGGTCGCTGTGATATCAATTTAACGATATTTAACATATGGGGAAGCTTACTTGGTGTATTTTGAAGGTGACAAATATGTCACAACGTATGTAGTAAAGTGACCAATGTTAATGATTATAGTCACTGATCTGGGTTTTATGTGAATATATCAACACTTCTGGTGATGACTATGTGATGGAATAATGCTAATTAGTGAGTATCTCGTTGAGTGAAGGCATTTAGCTGAATATTGTTTGGTATATATTACATTAATGGAGTACTAGCATTGAGTTTGTCCGTTGAGGTGAAGTAATGCCGATGAGGTTCAGTGTGAACTTATGCTAATGAACGTTGGCTAGTAAGAAGTGACACCAATTGGGCGTTCTTCATTGTATGTGGAAATTAGGTGAGCTCATGCAAAGAACGTGGTGATGAGCAGCATCAATTGACTTATATTTTGCCTAGAATAATGCAAGGTGGAGGATAATTGAACAGTTAATGTAGTGTGAGCCAATTCAATAGTAAGCGTAGTTTGAAAGTTGGTTATCGTGAACTTCTATGAAGTGAATCTGTGCAAACTAAAGTGTAATGTGAGCCAATTCAATAGTTAGTGTAGTAGCATCAAGGTTGGAAGTTAGTTATTGTAAAAGTGGGTTTGTGCAAACTAAAGTGTAGTGTGAGTCAATTCAACAGTTAGTATAGTAGGTTATATTGTAACTTGCAATAGTCAAACATTGTTTAGTATACAAATTGTCTTGTAACAAGCATTATCGTCATTTAAGCTATTTTTGTAAGTGAGTGATGTATATTTGAACTAGTCGACTTTGTAGTATAAAATTTGTCTTGCAATTAAGCCATCGTCATCCTAGTAATGCGTGATGATAAGCTATTGCTAGTTAGGTGAAAAATATAGGAAAATTTGACACTTCAATTAAATCACCATCTTGATGTTGCATATATGACCAGCAGATACGTGTATCAATGATGAGATTAAAAGTGGTAGATTAGTCGAGAATTAAGACCATAATAATAATTTTTGACCACCGTTGGCTTAAGGTGATGTAATACCAATTCCTATAACAGGTGAAGGGGATGATAAAGGAGATGGAGGTGATTGAGGAGGTTTAGGTGATCCATTTGGTGTATAATGATCAGGTTGATCTTTTAATTGTTCTGATTCTTGTTGTTGTTCAATGTGTCCATTCTGTTCTCCTCCTTTCTTTCCTTTTGGTTCTGACTCGTGTTGGTGTTCAATATGTCCATTATGTTCTCCTCCTTTCTTTCCTTTTGGTTCTGATTCTTGTTGTTGGCTCTTGTGTCTTTGTTCATTTCTTTGAATCTGTTCATTGATATGCTCATGGATTGAACGTTCCCCTCCTTCCCTCTGTTCATTGATATGTTCATGGATTGACCTTTCCCCTCCTTCCCTCCGTCCAAACCAATCGCTACGCTCATGGTTTGAACGGTTATTGTTTGAACGTTCTCCTCTTCCACTCCGTCCAAACCAATCGCTACGCTCATGGTTTGAACGCTTTTTCTTTGGTGGATTAGCACATCTATCTTTACCATAAAAAATTTTAAATTTTTCATATTTACCATCGAATGCATTATGAGTAAATTTTGATAATTTTGGATTATTAAATTGTTCAACTGTATTAATACAATTTTTGATTGATGTAAAATTAATAAATGCACAAATATTATTATTGAAAAAATTAATTTGTTCAATTTCACCAAAAATTGAGAAATCTTTCCTTAATTCAATTTCATCTGGTAAACATTTGTATACTTTCTTAAATTTAGTTGAATCAAATGATGATTTAAGTCTATTAAATTTATCTTCAGGTTTTAAAATTAGCTTCTTTTGTAATTTTTGAATTTCTAAATCTGTCAATGGAATTAAATCATAATCATCAATTGTTTCTAATTCTTCATTTAAACCAATATATAAATTTCTTGAAGCATTTAAATTTGAACAAGCGAATGAAATCATTGGATCTAATGGATTACAATTATTTGCCCATGATAATTTAACTGGTTTTGAATTAATAAATAATGGTTCAATCATTGAACGTGCAAGTAAATCAGTTGCTGATGAATGATATAAAAATGTAATAAATGCAATTCTTTTATTTCTTAAAAGTTTAATTTCTTCAAGTGGACCACCACGTATAACATTACAAATATCTTCAATTGATGTATTTTTATCTAAATTACCAATATAAATTGATCTATTTTCAAAATTTGGTATTGGTAAGTAAATTTGATAATTTTGTGAAAAGAATTGGACGTTTATGTTTGATAAATTTTCTTCTTTTATTAGATTATTTTTACAATTAATTGCATCTTTGACTGAATTGAATGTAACTATTACATTGTTATGATTAAATTTGAATGTATTGATTGTACCAAATTTGGATAAATTGTTAAATAATACTGATTCTTTAATATTTGAAGGTAAGTCTGTTATTAATAATGAATCTGTTGCATCTGTATTATCAGGTGATTCAATTTTCTCAATAGAAAGATTGGGCGAATTCAAAGATTTTCTTAATGATGGGAGTTGATTTGAAAAATAATTATAATTATTCAATCCATCAATTGGATAGGTGAATAATATGAAAAAATCATTATTTTCAAAATACGTCGTTTCAATTGAACCATTTATCAATTGTAATAATTGTGATGATGAATCATTATTTAGATTTATAAATTTCAAAATATTTGGTGTATTGAATTCATTAACAATTGTTGGAGTTAATGGAGAATTGAAAGTACCAGTTGAATTATAAAATGGTGAACCAAGTACTAAATTCTGTGGTAAAAATCTATGAGACTTGTTCAAGTTTAAACGTGGATGCATTTGGTCTTGAGGAGATCAATGAGTTTAAGAAGAATGGGGTTATAAAGAGCGGTGAAAAATGATATTTTTTGTGCGATGATGTGTTCATTATTATATATGGAAGAAAAAAATATATACGCTTATTGTTATAAAATTACTATATACTAATACTTACTTAATTAAAAGAAACATTAGCAACATGTTGTAATAAATCAACGACTCTAGTTGAATAACCATATTCATTATCATACCAAGAGATTAATTTAACAAAAGTTGGGGTGAGCAAAATACCAGCCTTTGCATCGAAAATTGAAGATCTTGAATCGGAGATGAAATCAGTTGAAACGACAGAATCTTCAGTATAACCTAAAATACCTTTCAATTCACCT
Organism: Pichia cactophila; assembly: GCA_030563965.1. Classification (NCBI taxonomy): domain Eukaryota; kingdom Fungi; phylum Ascomycota; class Pichiomycetes; order Pichiales; family Pichiaceae; genus Pichia; species Pichia cactophila. The sequence goes on from JAJMKU010000131.1 coordinate 63,227, forward strand.
TCTGAAGCTTCCTTCATTGCAGCACAAATTTCTTCATAAGTAGTTGGAGTTTTCAAATTAACAGTTAAATCAACAACAGAAACATCAACAGTTGGGACTCTCATTGACATACCAGTTAATTTACCAGCTAAAACAGGTAAAACTTTACCAACAGCTTTAGCCGCACCAGTTGAAGAAGGAATGATATTACCAGAAGCGGTTCTACCACCTCTCCAATCTTTATGAGAAGGACCATCAACTGTTTTTTGAGTAGCAGTAATTGAATGAATAGTTGTCATTAAACCTGCTTCAATACCGAATTTATCATTAACAGCTTTAGCAAGTGGAGCTAAACAATTGGTTGTACAAGAAGCATTGGAGACAATATTAAGATCTTTAGTATATTCATTATGATTAACACCAACAACAAACATTGGAGCATCTTTTGAAGGAGCAGTAATGATTACCTTCTTTGCACCTGCATTAATATGCTTTTGGGCACCTTCAAGTGTAGTGAAAACACCAGTTGAATCGATAACATAATCGACACCGATTTTACCCCATGGGATTTGTTCAGGATCCTTTTCATTATAAACAGTAATTTCATGACCATCAATTACAATACCATTTTCCTTATGATGGACATCACCCTTATATTTACCATGAGTTGAATCATATTTGAACATGTAAGCAGCATAATCTGAAGCAATGAAAGGATCATTGACAGCGACAACGTTAATGTCAGATCTTGAAAGTGCAACTCTTAAAACGAGTCTACCGATTCTACCGAAACCGTTAATACCAACTGTAATTGCCATTGTGTAAAAGTGAGGGGGGTTGTATGTGTTTGTTAATTAATTAATTAATTGACTAATAGAAGAGAAGAGTGTTACTTGTTCTATACACAGCATTCGGGGGGTGAAGACCTTCTTATATAGCAGCCATTGGGTATTGCCACCACCACCACCGTCCGAACAACCCGGAGCTCTGCGGTCTCCCTGTCAGCTGACGAAAAAATGCAGCCACCCACAGCGAGTGACACACGCACCACCCCCGGGGCAGTGTCCCCCACTGGGGGGCTCACGCCCACTTTCCCCCCAGGCTCAAGCCCCCTTCCCCCACGACGACCACTCGCCCAGCCCGCAGCTATCCAACTCCAACTCCAGGTCCAAGTCCAGGTCCAGGTCGAGTTCTAAACCCAATTCCATCCCAAGGCCATCGACGCGTCGCTGTTGTCGCTGTTGCTGGGGCTGTTGCTGTTGCTGGCGGGGCTGAGCCGCCCCTCGCTGAGCCGCCGCCCCTTCCTGCACACGTGGCCGCTTCAAAGCTGGCGCTGGCGCTGGCGGCTCGTCGAGCTCGTCAAACGCCAAGAACGGCAGCCCGAGCGACGCGTCGACCGCAACAAGGTCCATGTCGTGGTCCATCTCCAATTCCAACTCCAACCCGTAGTCGTGCGGGTCCTCACCTGGGGCAGGTGGGGCAGTGGCACCCCCTTGTTCACTGAATATGTCATTCAGCGCAGCAACAGCCGGTGTAATAGGTGCAACAGAGGGTGGTGGTGCAACAGGCGCTGCTGCTGGTGCTGTTGTTGGGGCTGTTGGTGCTGGTGGTGGTTTATGGGTTGCAACAGGTGGGACTCTTGTAGATGCCACACCTGTAGCTAACGCTCCAGGTGCTGCTCCAGGTGTTGCTCCAGGTGCTGGCCTTCCCCCCATAATCGCCTCCACTGCCTCTTTCAACACTCTCACACACAAGTCTGACAAACACCCTAATCTACCTTCACTATTCTCCCTTTGTAAAAAATTAACAACTCCTTCACTCAAGTCACGTGCGCTCTGGAATAATGATCCACCCCTTGTATGATCCAATGCTCCACCTGCTGCTAATAAAACTTGTCTTGCTGCTCCCTTACTACTATTTAACGGTAATGAAATAACAATCCCTTTATTAATTGAATATTTCCAAATTCTTAAAATTGCATTCGTTGCACTTAAAACTCCAATATTACCTCCGTTACCCTTTTTATTATTTCCACTAAGTAATGGCATATAAATTAACCCCTTAGCTAAATAATAAATGTATTTCAAATTAATACTTGCATCATCTAACTTACCCAATTCATTCTCATCAACTCCTTCTTCTAAACCTGCTTTAATCCTCCATTCTTCTAACATATTCTCTAAAATTAAACAATTCCTTTCAGCCATTGAAACAATTTCTTTACTATCAATCCCACCACTCCTTTTAAAAATAAAATCAATTATACTACCAAGTACTTGTGAAAATCTCATCATCTTTAATGCATCTTCACTAACTTTACCAACAAGTTCTAATTTAAATTCTCCAAATTTAAATTCTCCATTAAATCTTATACTCTCCTTATCAATCTTCCTACTTGATGGTAATGCACATTCAATTTCATTATCTTTTAATAATCTTGGTACACCTAAAATCATACCACCAATAACATCAACAATATAAATACACCAAAATAAAACTCTCCTCTCTCCTTGTAAAAATAAACTAACTTTATCTCCTTTAGATCCTAAAACTGCTGCTGGACATCGATGTAATCTTAATTGTTGACACATACTAACCATTTTACCCCTTAATGAATAACTAACTGTTAAATCATCTGTTTTTAAACAATAAATTAATTCCATTATAATTGATCTTAATGATGATAAATTACTTTTATCATTTAAATTAGATTTAATAATCTCTTTAATAATATAATCATAATAATGTACAATCTCATAACTTTCTTTACCACCTTCTTGTGAAACAACTAAACAAACAATTATAATTAAAATCTCTCCAATTCTTTCTTCTCCAATTAATCCCTTAAATCCTAAATCTCTTTTAACACAAAATTTCTCATATTCTTTCATAAATTTCTCCCTATCTAAAATTGGTATTAAATTATTCCATGTTTTAAAATAAACCTCAATACATAAATCAAGATTAACTTTATTAGGTAAATTCAATTGTTCAAAAAATAATATACTATCAATTTCTCGAATCTTATCAAATTCAATTGTTCTTAATTTATTTGAATAAATCTTATACCTATCTTCTTCATTATGTGCTTGCTTTAATAATGCAATTGTTCTAGCTGTTAAATATGGTGCCTTAGAATTAAAACCATGAGTTTCAACTATTTTAGCTAATAATGTAGGTAAATAAAGTGTTTCCTCTGTTGATCTAGGTACAGCTGCAGCAATTAAATTGGCTAAATTATAAAAATTCTTCCTTTGTAATTTCCTTTCAAGATTAACTGCTGCAACAGCACCAGGTGCATTGATTTGTTCAAATGAATGTGCCTTAAAATAAAATGTATTACTATCAAATTTATTCTCGGGTGATCTAACTTCATTAATTGATAATAATGATCCATTATCACTTAAATATCCATTATCAATATCAACAGATCCTGCAATTGAAACTGGCCTATTGATCACACTATCCCCATGCATACCACAATTACAATTCTCTTCATGTCCAAGTTTTAAAATATTCTCACTATTTAATTCACTAACTCCACTACCACCTCCACCAACACCACCAACACCACCAACACCAACACCACTAACACCACCATTACCATTCTCTTCATTCATCTCCTCCCTTAATTCAATCATCTTTTGTAATTTCTTATTCTCATGCTCTAAAACTCTAATCCTCTCCTCCAATGATTCCGTATAACCTCTAGGAAATGCCTTACGTGCAAGTTTATCAGTGAAAATACACTCTAATCCAACAACTTTACAATTAGCACATATTTCTCCTCCTTTATCATCATAAAAACATCGAATCTTCTTCTTTCGACATCTATCACATGCAACTGATACCCTAGATACATTAGTACCTGGTGCCTTAATTGTTCTCTTCTTATCCATATCCCACCAAAAGAAACATCAACTCCCAAAAAACCCTCATTGAAAAGCCCACCCCCACACTAATTGAGTCATCTTAGAAAAATATTCTGACAGATCTCGTCTCGTTAAAAAGCTAACTTCAATTTCATCAATCGATCGCGCTGGTATAAAAGGAATCTCTTTTCTCATTAACTCTATTTTACATTTCACTCCTACTCTCAACAACGTCCAGTTGGACGTCTCGTACTGTAATAAGCCAGCACGATCTTTATGATGATACCCTTAACAACAACGAATTTCTTCAACTGATTTTTCATGAACGAAATAACTTTGACAGCTTTTTAACACTGATGCAAGAACTTGCTGCGCTTAAACTTTGTAGTTACCTAACCATTTATTTTTCTTCTTTCTTCCTCTCTAGTTCTTTCCCCACACAATGACTGATATACCTGCTGTTTGTGATACTTGTTTAGATTCAGATTATATTGAAATGAAACGTTTACATAATGGTGCTGAATGTAAAATTTGTACGAATCCATTCACTGTTTTCAAATGGAAATCAAAAAATTCAGCACTTCATAAAACTGTCATTTGTCAAACTTGTTCAAGATCGAAAAATTGTTGTCAATCTTGTCTAAATGATTTAACTTTTGGTATTGATATTCATACAAGGGATAATTTATTCAAATTGGCTAAAATCGATAAAAATCCAATTGCTCGTAATACGGCCACAAAATTATATCATTCAAATTTACAAAAAGAAACGGAACCTTCTCCTTTAAATGAAACATCACTTTCACTTATAGAGTCAAAATTAAAACCAATTGTAAAGGATCTTCAAAATTCAGTAGAGTTTACCTCGAAGCTTAAAAAACTACCATTTAATGGTAACTTATCTTCAAATAACACCTACAACACTTTCTTCTTATTCGGTTTTAAAAATCTTGATAAAACATCAATATCCAACTACTTTAATATCCCAACTGATTCCATTCATCTTAATAATACAGCTCAATTAGCATTTGTTGAATTCCCAAATCATTCATCTGCAAACTCTTTCGCTTCAAAATTAGGTCATACTAATAAACCTGCATTGATAATCATCAATAATACTCCACTACGTATATGTTGGGCAACAACAATTGTTGAATTTTCATCTGAAGAATCTACAAAAGTAGCCAATATTGTCTCTAAACAGTTCAAAAAACTTTCCAAAACTGAATTACGAGCAAAAAATTCAACTAATGCAAAGATACATAAATAATTTTTAAACTAACATACCATAATATTCACATCTATTATACTTTTTAACTAAATTTGGCCATTGAACAATTATTCTGTCACTAACAGGTAACAACAACTTACCAGTAATACTTAAATCATTCACTCGTGCTAAACTTTCAACATAAATTATACGGCATTTGGAAATACCAATAATTTTCATAAAGAATAACAAGTAAGCTATCGGTACTGCTGTCCCTGGTCCATTGGTAAGGAATAAATCATTCTCCCATTTGATTTTCCTCAAGGCATCACTGAAACTTAAAATACTTTTCCAAAAAGCAACTAATTTACCATCACCAACATTTCTAGCTCTATATAAGTTAACAACTTTGTAATCACCACCCACACTCTCTTCGAATCTTTGTAATTTCCTCAAAGATGTTTCATCACCTGAACTAATAACATATTCCCTTTTCAATCCTCCAATTTCATTCTGTTCAAGTATCCGTAACATCTCCCCTGTATGTCCACCTGATCCAAGCAATATGAGCATTTTACCTGACATATCAATTACCTTACTCAAATTCCCCTTCTTCTTGCCCATTGGCATAACTGCAATTATCCTCCATAGTATTAAACTTACAACTAGTAACACCGTACTAACAACTACCGTGAATTGACTTTCCTCCATGCAACAATCAAAACAACCTAAATCATACTCAACTTTTCAAATTTCAAACGCCATTAACGCCCACATAAACTCTTCTTAACACAATGTCAACATACGAACAAGAACATAATATACAATCTACATCACCTACTCCTCCACCACGTCAAACATTACAAAGAGTACTGGATGCATTTCTTACATCTACACCATTAAATGACTCAGTTACCCCACAAATGTTGTCAATGTTAGAATCACTAACATCTGCAAACACTGATACAACTAAAGGTGTTGATCAATCATTCCTTGACTCCCTAGATCGTGTGTCTGTAAAGACTCTAAATTCAGATGATTCTTGTCCCATTTGCACAAACGAATACCTCTCGGATAAATACCCCCTTGTTGTTGAACTTCCGTGTCCTGGTAGACACAGATTTGATTTAGAATGTATAGCACCATGGTTACGTGCTAATACTACATGTCCTCTTTGCAGAGCTGATGTGACTAAAAAAGTAGAAATTATAGTGGAAGATGATGATGAGGAAGAAGAAGATGATGATGATGATCAATGGGGGATGTACGGATAAAGATGTACGGATAGTTTTTCGTTAGACTATATACATGTATAAAACTACTCAATTTGTTTGCGTTCTTTATTTGAAAGGTGCTTTGCAAAAACAGGATCTTTCAAAAGTTCCAAAACTTTCTGTGAAACAGGATTTTGTACATCCTTTGCCAACGTATCAAGTGAAGTTGTAAGATCATCAAATGATTGTTGCATATTTTCAATACTTCTCATTTCATCACCTAATTTAACTGTTTCCGCTGTATACATATTAACTTTAACACCAACACCCCAAACTGAATTTTCCTTTAAATAAGAAAGCCAAAGATCAACAACTTCACTATCAGAATCCCAAATCTTAATCATTCTACCATGTGTTTTACGTTCAAAATTCTCCTTAGATTTAGCATGTACAAAGGGTGCACGAATAACTGTCCAACGTTCACGCTTTGTAGGAATTGGTTTTGGACCTGTTGCTGGTAATCCCATATAATAAGCAGCTCTAAGTGCAAAATCACAGAAAAATTCAATATTTACAGGATCAAAAGCTTTGAAAATAACTTCTGCTTTTAAATCACCATATTTAACAGCATGTTTAAGTGGTGCATAATAATTTAATTCAGCACTAATAGGTAATGGAGCTCTCGCATTTGGCATCTTTGTCTCCTCAGTTACAACTTTTGGATCATATTTTTCAAAAGTTTCAATTAAATTAGCTGTTGCTAAAGTTTCAGCATCTGGAGCGGTTGTTGTACGTTCATTTGATACTTTCAATTCAGCAAGTTTTTCAAGTTCTTTCTCAATATCACTGCTAACTGCATTCATTTGCACATTAGATGTAGACAATCCTCGCATAGATACAGTCCATCGGCAAACAGGTCTTAGTCGGGAAACAGTGTACATGGTTTTGTTAATGTAAATTGTAAGGATATATATGAGGAAAGAGTGTAGTACTATCAATGAAGTCGACGACACAATATTTGAAAATCACGGTGCACGGAATCAAAAAAATTTCACAAACTTCACATCAGATGTAATTTGATAATAATACCCCAGACTAACAGTTCCTCTTCGGCATGGGTAAAAGCAGTAAGGATAAAAGAGATCTATACTATAGGAAGGCAAAGGAGGAAGGATGGAGAGCACGTTCTGCGTTCAAACTCCTGCAACTAGACCAACAGTTTGATTTGTTCAAAAATGTCAACAGAGTTGTCGATCTTTGTGCAGCACCAGGATCTTGGTCACAAGTTTTAAGCAGAGAAATTTACAGGAATGGTGAAAATGAAGAAGCTAAAATAGTTGCTGTTGATTTACAACCAATGTCACCAATTGATGGTGTTATTGAACTACAAGCAGATATCACACATCCTAAAACACTTGAACGAATTATGGAAATATTCCAAGGTGAGAAAGCTGATTTTGTCTGTTCAGATGGTGCCCCAGATGTTACAGGTTTACATGATCTTGATGAGTATATCCAAGCACAATTGATTCTTAGTGCATTACAACTTGCTACATGTACACTTAAAGAAGGTGGTACCTTTGTAGCGAAAATATTCAGAGGTAGAGACATTGACCTCCTTTATTCACAACTAGGGTATTTATTTGAGAAAGTGATATGTGCTAAGCCTAGGTCATCTAGGGCAAGTTCACTTGAAGCTTTTATTGTTTGTATAGGGTATAAGCCAAGACCAGGATGGGTGCCCGCTTTAAAACCTGAATTGTCAACTGAAGAATTCTTTCAAGATATGAATATAGGTAGAGCCAATGTGCATGAGGATTTGAAGTTTGACAAGGAGGAAAGATTGGTTGCTCCTTTCATAGCCTGTGGTGATCTCAACGATGTTGATTCAGATGCAACTTATGCACTTGATGAAACTTTCAAATCACTCAGTCTTGATCCTGTTCAATCACCTACTGCACCTCCATATAAGAAAGCACTTGAACTGAAACGTAAGGGACAGCTGAAAATCGTTAAATGAGCGCTTGATAAAATGTATAACTGTTATTAATTTTTTTGTTTACAGAATTAGTATAGAGTAATTATAAGCTAATTTACTTTTTCTCTTCACCTTTAATCAAAGCATCAGGTTTTAAAGTTGGGAATAATAAAACTTCTCTGATTGTATTAGAGTTGGTCAAGAACATTGCTAATCTATCAATACCACAACCCCAACCAGCAGTTGGTGGCAAACCATATTCTAAAGCATTACAGAATGTTTCATCAATAAGTTGTGCTTCATCATCACCTTGAGCCTTTTGATTTGCTTGTTCTTCAAATCTTGCTCTTTGATCAAATGGATCATTCAATTCAGTATAAGCATTACAGATTTCCTTTGTAGCAACGAAAACTTCAAATCTTTCACATAATCCTGGAATCTTTCTATCATATTTAGCCAATGGTGACATAATTTGTGGATGACCGAAAATGAATGTTGGATTAATTGAAGCATCTTCAATTTCACCAACTAACTTGTCTAACATTCTTGCATTAGTGAGTGGTGGTGGACAATCAATCTTGTTCTTGATTAAAATGTCCTTTAAGAATTTATTGAATTCTTCAGTATGGAAAGTATCAGCAGATGGGAACTTTGTTTCATAAATTCTTTCAAGTTCTTCAATCATGTTAACTCTCTTCCATGGTCTTGAGAAATCTAAAGTTAAAGTTTCACCTTCAGGACCTTCAGGTTGATATTGAACTTTATAATCACCAGTGATTTCCTTCACCATTTCAGAAAATAACAATTCAGTCATATCCATCAAATCGTATACATCAGCATAAGCTTGATAGAATTCACATGTTGTGAATTCAGGATTATGTGTCATGTCAATACCTTCATTTCTAAATTGTCTACCAATTTCATAAACTCTTTCCATACCACCAACGACTAATTCTTTCAAATATAATTCAGGAGCAATTCTCATAAACATTTGCATGTCTAAATCATTATGATGTGTTAAGAATGGTTTTGCAGTTGCACCACCAGCGATAACGTTTAAAATTGGAGTTTCAACTTCAATGAAATCCCTGTTATCCAAGAATTTTCTGATATATTGAATAATCTTAGATCTAGCAATAAAGATTTCTCTTGATCTCTTATTCATAATAAGATCTAAGTATCTCTTTCTGTATCTTGCTTCTTGATCCTTGAAACCATAATGCTCAGTTGGTAACATGTGAAGACATGGGGTCAATAATTTAACCTTTGTTGCAAAAACTGATAATTCACCCTCACCACCTTTTGATGGGTTGGTTCTACCTGGGTAACCTTCAACACCAATAATATCACCTCTTCTTAAGAGTTTATGCATTTCTGCGTAATCACCATCAGCATCTTGTGCTTGTGCCATAACTTGTAAATTGACACCATTATTTTGTAAATTGTAAAATTTCAATTTTTGACCTGCTTCTCTCTTAACCATAATTCTACCTGCAATGGTGACTTTGACGTCATTCAACGTTTCACCTTTCTTTAAATGACCATATTTTTCAATGAATTCAGGGAATTCAATACCAACATGGAATTTGTGAGGGTATGGGTTAGATTCAGAATGTGGTTCTCTTAAATTGTTAATTTGCGCAGATCTAAGTTCATAGTATTGAGCAGGGTTAACATTTGCTAATTCATCAATTTGTTTAGCAAGTTTTGGAGCAGTTGCAGCAGCGTTCTTTGCCTTTTCAGCTTTCTTGAGTTCAAGAGCTCTTAATTTTTGTCTCTTCTTTAATTCAGACTTAGAGACATATTCACCAGTTGGTTCGTCTAAGTAAGTCTTTTGTAAAGTTTCGGTCACTTGTTCGACCTTCTGTTCAGTATTGTCGGACATTGTTGGTTGGCAAATAAGTCTCAGAGTCTCTACGAGAACACACTTTCCAGTCAAGCTTGAGTCATCGAAATTGGCGACTTGACTCGACGTGTGGAGTGAAACTTTTTCTTCGATCGATCTGGGGCCCTGCGTCGAGCGACGTAATTCGCGTTGGGCGCAAATTTTTCGTCCTACAAAACTATTCACGTTAACTGAACTGAAGAGTGTTGAAAAGGTTGGAGAGAAATTGGTGTTAGTAAAGGATACTTTCCACGTGTATTATAGCCATGTCTGAGACTCCAGAGATTGTGGAAGATGCTAAGAGCGTCTATACTGTTAAGATCAATGCCAGTGTTGCACTCAAATTGTCTAAACTCAGCGAAACATCAGTGAAATCTATGACAACAGGACCAATCTATGGATTTGACGGTGTTGAACAAGATATTATATCTGTCACACATATGATACCATTCCCAGCATACAATTCACAAAACTCATCTGGGAATTATGGATCAGATGATTTTTTCAACGTGAGATCATCGAATGCTAAATTTCAACAAGAATATTTGGCTAAATTGAAAGGTGCAAATTATACTGCTAATCTTTTAGGTTGGTTTGTCGTTTCAAGTGGAGGTAAATTTATTTCCCAGTCAATTGTTGAATCATTATACAGTTTGCAGAAATCTTTGAAACAAAATAAATATCAAATTCCATCATTATTATTAGTATATGATGCATCAAAATCTTCTGAAGGTTACTTAAACCTTAAATGTTATAAATTGAGCGATAATTTCATAGCAACTTATGAATCTGAACAACAATTTATTGCAAAGAATTTGATTGAAAATAAAGTATCGTATAAGAATATATTAGAAGAGATTCCAGTTATTCTCAAATCCAATCATTTAACCAATTTGAAAATTCAAGAATTTAAATTAGATTCTATACCATCTGACAACTTATTAATCAATCCTGCAACTTATGAAAATATAAAACAAACATCTGAACAATTACAAGAAGCTGTTAATCATTTTAACTATAACTTAGGTAACATGAGTTATTTCCAAAGAAATCTTTCGAGGGATATTGCCAAAATCAAAAGGTATGAAGCTAAAATTCAAGAAGAGAATGAAGAAATTTTGAAAGCTAATCCAAATGCTAAAGTGGAAGCACCAAATTGGAGGAAAGAAATTACATTACCACCAGCATCTTCAAAATACGAATATTTAGTTGCAACGAGTGCAGTTAATAATATTTGTAATAGTTTACAATCAACAGAGAATGTTGAATTTGTTAAAATTACAGGTGTTAAAAGCAGTTTGTCACTATAATAATTGGAACGTATAATTTATAGAAATCATATAAATTTTCATAAATTAATATATATAAATAAAGAACCCTTTAATTCTTGTGCTCATTTAATGAATCTACATCCTGTGCAAGTTCATCTTGAGTAATTTCATTTAGACGTGATTCTTCTCTTTCTAATTGTTCTCTTAACATAACTTTATCTAAATTCCAATAAGTTATTAAGAAGATTACAGCACATACAGCACTTGCAATAGCAATTCCAGTGAAAGGCCAAATTAAATGTGGATCAGAAAGAGCACCTGAAATTGCAGTTGAAATTGCAGCAGAAATAGCACTATTAAAAAGGAAAAGTGCCATGACTAAACCTTTTGCATTATCTGGAGCTCTAGTATATGCCAATTCATAAGCTGTTGTATAACAGAAACATTCACCTAATGCACAAAGTGCATAATTGATAATTTCAAACCAAGCAGTAATTGGTGCAGGTTTATCACATGTTGTTGCATAATAACCACAAGGTGAAGTTTTGTAAATTCTCCATTGTAAGATTGCAGAAACAGCAGAAGCTAATGAACCAAGGATAAAACCTAAGAAACATTTGTAAACTGGTTTGAAATTAATTTTGTATTTTTCTAATGATGGATAAACAATGTAGTTTAATGTTGGAATAGCAACAACAATTGTAATTTGATTAAAATTATTGAAAAAATCATTTGGTATACCTTGTGAATCCATTGCACCAGCTTGAGAAGTTAAAGTTGAACCTAAACCTGTATCACTTAAATTGAAAACAACCCAAAATGAAAACATTAAACATTGAGTAAAGCAAGAATAATAATCTTTAACTTCTTGTTGAGTCCATGGAATTGGTACTTCCTGTTTTGAATCAATGTAAAGTTGACCTCTTTGTTTCATATTTTCAGGGAATGCATAAGACCAAAATTCACCTTTTTTCCATCTTTTAAAAGGACTACCTTTAAGGCAAACACGAACAACTTGTAAAGCTTTTTTAAGTAAAGAACCTTTTGGAATTTCAGGTTTAAGATGAGGTTTAATGCATAACATTGAAACTAAAACAAATAAATACATCAAAGCTGGACAAAGGAAAGCTAACCAGTAGCCAACTCTTTTTGCAGAATAAGAAGTTGCAATTTGAAGGAAAGCACCGATATTAATTGACCAATAAAAAATCATTGTTAATCTTTCAACAGAAGTATCTCTATCAACGTAAACTACTTCACCTGAAGGTAATTTTTTTAAAACATTTGTTCTATAAGGGTATTGATCAAGCATTAAAGGTAAAAGATTAGCCTTAATGAAACCAGTACAAAAGGCCAAAGAAACAATAGCCAAAACAGTTGGAGCTAAAGCTGCTTGACCTTTAGCAATAACAGGTGGTAAAGCAGCAATAACAAATAAAATATGAGATACAATACCGATCCAAACACCCCACATGATAACTTTGAATTTACCGAATCTATCATCTGCAAGGTAACCACCAAATAAGGGGGTAACATAAGCTAAGAATTGTAAAACTGTTGTTAAAGCATTAGCATCTCTTAAACCTAAACCTAAAGCACCTGCATTACCTATATTACCAGGTAAAACTTTACCAGTTGTTGAACCTTGAGGTAAAGGTCTTTGAATAAAATTAGTTAGGATACCTTGAGTACCATAATAAGAACCACGTTCACCAAATTCACAAACTAAAATAAGCATAGCAGCAAGTGTTGGTCTAGTGACAATATTTCTATATTTTTCCTTATCTTCAGGTAAAGCAACAACTAAACCTCTAGGATTATACTCATCAGCATATTCAGGGATAAATTCATGATCATCAAATGCAGAATCAACTTCAGATGCATCTGAAAATTCCGTTGTTGTGAAGAGATCTATAGGTTCTTTCTTTTCATCTAAAGAAGATTTAACAATGTTAGGATTCCTCCTAAACTTAGAGAACATGTTGTATTATTTAATGAAGGGGAAGAGATGAAAATCGGAGAAGAATGAAAGGAATTAAGGGGGGGATAATGCCAGTTATAAAGCAGAGAAAGAAGATTATTAAAATGCATGAAATGGAGAGAATCGAAAGATTAGAAGAAGAAGAAGAAGAAGTTGAAAAAAAAAACGGCAGAGAAACCTTGCATGAGAGAACTTTGTAATCGTCACAGTTGGGGTAGATAGACTCAAACAAGTTAACAGTTCCCCTCTCCCCGTCAGCCACAGTGTGAGCGGGTGACTAGAGATAGGCCCGGTATTGATTGATTGATTGTTTGATTGAGGACATCCCCAGACGTTCTCCCACGGCATCGCCTGTCTGTCTGGTCTGCTTCCCTGGTACATACACCACAGCTCAACCCTTGACGACCCTTTCAGCGACTCACTCCGCTGATGGTGGTGCCCTCCCACCGCACGGCACACACGGGGGTTACTCCGGTCGATAAGAGGCCAGTGCGGGTGAACATTAATATTGAACCTCCGGTGTGGATCGACAGATCTATAGTGTGATAGTCCGAAAGCGACGGAACAATCAACGGCGACTGGGAGTGTTGGCCGTTAAGAGATTTGGGGGATGGCGATGCCGTGAGCGCGAAAAACGGCGATGGGGCTCGTCAGCAAAGAAACCGTTGCCGCTTCCCGAAACGGCACCATTAACGCCGCTTAGGCGTGGTCACGTGGTTTGGGAGGAATTATCTTCTTTTTTTCTTTTGTGGTCACGTGGTGTTGGGGTTCTACAACATATATCGATTTGTTTTGGGCATCCCCAGATCCTCTCTACATGTATAAATGGCAAATGCCATACAACAATGACCAGCGCTGCCTTGGCTAACAATATCCAACAGCTAAAAGATGATTTTAAAACAGTAAAGAACTTATCTTTATCTGAAAAAAGTAATCACCTACTATCTAATTCTAAACCATTACTCAACACTTTATTCCAGACATTGTCAAACTATGATGAAAATAATGTTGATGCTTCTTATACCAATGCCCTAACAGAATACCTAATTCAGTATTTAACTTTTGATGAAGAAATTGCTGTTAAAGCTTTACTTTGCCTTTATTCAATGCAAAAAAAATCTAACAATCTAAACCAAATTCTAATTGATAAAATTGATGATTTGTTACAATTACAAGATTCAAACCACGATAAATATAATATTATCAAAATTGTTTCCCATCTATTCACATTTAATCCTTCTATTGCTTCACAAATATTTACTCAAAATGCGCAATTCTTTAACATCATTACAAATGAAACCACTTTACTTTCAAATCAATTGACCACCTTAAACAATGAATCAATCAAACAGTTGAATATAATACTAGATCTTTTCTCCAATGCTTGTGTTGACGAACCTTCCAAATCAATGATAGCTTCAATGTATATCAACACCCTTTTGAATACTCTCTCATTAAATGATTCAACCATATACGATCAATCAAAATCTTATGCTGTTGTGATTATAGTTAAAATTTGGAGAATGATCAAACCAGATGTCTTAAATGCAAACGTTCCACTACTCTGTTTGAAGAACCTTTTTCAAATCACATTAAAATGTTTACAAAGAAACTATCCTGCTTCAATTGAAGCCCTATCCTTATTATCAACTAATATGCAAATTAGACAGCTACTAAGAAATGAGGAATTAATAAAATTGCTTCTCAAATTAATAAATGATACTAATTCCACAAAATTTGGTATTCTGTCCATACTTTCATCAATAATTACTCCACAGAGAATTCAAAAATTACTCACCAAATCTTCTTTGACAATAAAAGATCCAAATTCTATAAATTACTTTGATATTAATACTAATGAAAAATTCGATCCAAAATCAATAGATGATGATCTTGATTCCATCAAATCTTGTTGCAATTTATTATACAAAAATGAATTCATATCAAACTATATTGTACCATTTTTCAAATCCAACAATCCATCTCAAAAGTTAATTGGTGAATGTATCTATCTTATGTACTACTTACTTTTCCCTGATATT
Organism: Pichia cactophila; assembly: GCA_030563965.1. Taxonomy (NCBI): domain Eukaryota; kingdom Fungi; phylum Ascomycota; class Pichiomycetes; order Pichiales; family Pichiaceae; genus Pichia; species Pichia cactophila. The sequence goes on from JAJMKU010000131.1 coordinate 78,659, forward strand.
GATCATAAAACTAATTACCTTGATGGAAAAAGAATTAAAGAGTCAGCGTTGATGGTCAAATTGATCGTTGGTTACTTATTAGGTAGTTCACAAAATATAAAGTACACACATAAATCGTTCATTCAATTTGATGACCCTACAAAAGAGTTTACAGAAGAAAAATTACAATATAGATCAGTGGCAATCAAAGCGTTAAGTAGTCCCTTTATTAGTGAAAATGCTTCAAGCCTATACTCTCAAGATTTAGAAAAAGCTGCTATACCTTTTATTCTTGAAATGATTGTACAACATGATATTGATATTGGTATTATCTCTGAAACTAAAATAACACCATTTGGTAAATTGAAAAAGCAAATATTTAATAACTTCGATGTTTACTATGGATATGTAAACTTAGCTGCACTTGCCTCTACATTCAAAGACAAAACTCAAAATATCATTTGCACTTTAGGTCTTGATTCAATTACAAATACATTAAGAGAAACTGATGAAATGTTACAAAATGGTGCATTACAAGTATTAAACGAAATATCAGATTATCCCCTATGTATTCTTAGATTCTTCAACTGGGAAACTGATCAAGAACATTATAAAAATTTCGAATTATTATGTTACCTCATGCATGCACATAACCGTGATTCTCAATCTTTAGTATTACAAATATTTTGCGTTTTTGCAAGTTTCCAAATAGTCACCGAAAAACTCATACAAAGTGATCTATTCTGTAATAAACTTAACCAAGTTTTCCAATCTTATAATTCAGATTCTGAATTGATGTATTTCTCAACACTCATCATCGAAAATTTATTACAATTCAATGGTACACTCCCGAAACAAATTCAACCTTCAAAAGATATTATCCTTAAATTGACTTCAAATAATAATGATCAACTCAAAGAAGCTGCTACACGTGTAGCGAAAAAGCTAACCTAAGTTTTGCAAGAAGTTCTCTTCAAACCTTGTAGTTTGTGGATTCACATGTTTGATGAACTTATTCGCTTCAGCATCAGCTGTCTTTACAAACGAATTCATCGGAATATTAAATAACCTTTTGTATTCTTCACTCTCCATCTTCTGATATTCTAACTTCATCTTATCCTTCTCCGCTTTCAATTCATTCTCAAAAGCGGTAGGTAAATCTAATAGTTCTGAAAATTCAAGCTTGTCTATCAAATCTTTATGTTTCTCTATAGTTTTCATCGCTGCAATATATTCTTCATCATAATATAATGGCTCTGATTTCTCCTTACGTGAAATATGCTTAGAATCAGTCATATCAACATCTATAAATTCCAAATATCTCCTCCTTGGAAGACATTTATCTAATGATAAAAATTTAGTTGGTTTCTCCTCAACCTTAACAGTTGGTTGAACATCTTCCTCAGAATCAAATGAAAGTTCAATCTCATTACTTTCACCCACGTTATTCCCCTCCTCGATATCCAGTTCAATTTCATTCTCATCACACAGTTTTGGCTTCTTATTCACCTGATCTGTACATTCATCAGCAGCTCGTTTAGTTGGAAAATTGTTCCATGGAACACTAGCTGTGAATCTCACATGTAAATGAGCACTAAACCATTGAGCAGGACGAATATTCTGAAGTAGTTGCATATTGAAAGGTGAACCTAGACATTTCTTTTGTATATCCGCTTTGAAGAAAGGCTTGTTGCTCAACAACTGTTGCAAATTTCCGTAATTATATATTCCTTCAGGCCAATCATGTGAGACCATAACCATTTGATTACATCTATCAAGTATTCTCAATTTCATAAAATCATCTTTCCTATAATGATAAACTGCTCTGATATCACGTTTTCCTCTTTGTAAATCATATTCACTTTTATTCATAACCATAAAATCATGATCGGAATATATCCCTGATAATCCACCAATTCTCAATCCTTTATACCACACAACTGATGATCGTCCCATATAATAAATATTCGGAGCAACAAATCCACCATATTTAAGTTCTTCCAAATAAGTTGAAGCTTCATGATTACCCCCAATAAAGATTGTAAATATTGGTGCTCTTTTCTTACCAGTATAATAGTCTTTGAAATCTCCCATTTTCTTATATTTATCAGGAACACTCATTGAATCAAGGTCAGCTTTATTCCTGGTACTTTGAAAATCTCCACATATTATTAGTAACTGCACTTTCTTCTTCTCCAAACTTCTATATATACAGTTCAAACAACCATGACAGCATCCTTCAATTGCAATTCTCATCAATCTAAAAGGTGTTCAACTTACTCTATTGATAACAACTCTCTATCGATAATGGTAATTTGTTATTTTTCACGGCGGCTTGAAAAAAATTTGGTTTTTTTTCAGTAGTCAAAAAAATTTTCAACTATAAGTCTTTACTTTACAATCACCAATTCAATCAGCAATAGTAGTAATGGGTGTTCAAAAGAAGGGAAATAAAAGAGCTGCAGAGGCAGTTGCTCAAAAACCAAATAAGAAATCAAAGAAGGAAGAAAGTTCAGATTCAGAAGAATTTTCCAGTCAAGATGAATCCTCATCTTCTTCAGAATCAGAAAATGACAAGGCAGACTCAGAATCCGAGGATGAAGATGAATTGGATAGAATGGATGAATCTGATGATGCAGAAGGAGAAGATGAAGAACACGATGATGTAAAAACATCAAGTGCAAATGATGATCCAAATAAGAAATCTTCAAAGGAACAACACGAAGAACAAAGGAAACTTTTGAAAGAGAGAAAGACCAAAAGAAAGTCTGGTGTTGAAGTTGAAAGAATCAAAAAATTATGGGAAAGATTAAGAGTGAAAAACCCACCTTTACCAAAGGAAATAAGAGATAAACTTTCAAATGAAACGTGGGAATTATGTGAAGGTGTGTTAGGTGATTTAGTCATGAAACACGATGCATCCAGAGTTGTTCAAACTCTTGTGAAATACTCTTCTAAGGAAAGAAGAGAACAAATTTGCAAAGAATTGAGACCTTACTATTACAAATTAGCAACTTCCGCATATGGTAAATACCTTTTGATTAAATTATTACATTATGGATCAAAGGAATCTAGATCTCTGATCATCAAAGAACTTTATGGTAAATTGAGGAAATTGATGAGACATAGAGAAGGTGCTTACGTTGTTGAAGATTTGTTTGTTCTATATTCTACTGCAAAGCAAAGACAACAGATGGTAAGAGAATTTTGGGGTTCTAAATATGCTTACTTTACTGATGAAAACGACTCTCAAACAGTTGTTGATGTCTGTAAAGAATCTGTTGAAACCAAAAAAATCATCTCTGGTAACCTACTTGGTACTATCAAGGCATCAGTTGAAAAAGGTTCTATCGGCTTCCAAATTTTACATGCTGCAATGAGAGAATTCATTCAAATTATGGAAGGTCAAGAAATAAGAGATTTCATTGAATTAGTATCTGAACAATTTGCAGAATTAGTTCATACACCTGAAGGTTGCGAAGTTGCATGTACTGTTTTAGCTAAGGCTACTGCAAAGGAGAGGAAGCTATTGTTAAGAAATTTAAAAGAACATGCAGAAAAATTGGCAAATGATGAACATGGTCAACAAGTTTTACAAGTTATCTTCATGACTGTTGATGATACTGTCTTAGTTCAGAAAACTTTTGCACCAGAATACCAAGAAAACATGGGTAATGTTCTCACTAATAAATTTTCAAGAAGACCATTTATCTACCTTCTAAATGGATTAGATAAATCATACTTTTCTCCAATTGTCTTGAAGGATTTGATGAAATACCAAGAACTTTCTAAGGAAACTTCTAAGAAACCAGAAGAAGAAAGAAGAACCCAAATTTTGAAAGGATTCCTTCCATCATTTTATCAAGCTCTTTTAGATAATCCATATGATGTTTTAAGTGAGAATATTGGTGCACAATTTATTCAAGAGCTTCTTTACAATAATACACACCCAGATATAAGTAATGATCTTAGAGTGAAGGCAATCGATACTATCATTGATTCTATCAGGGGTGATTTAACGAAAGAAGATCATTTGATTAACAAGGCATATACTCCTAGACTTCTCAAAGCACTCATTCAAGGTGGTAAATGGAATAAAGAAACTAAGAAAGTCGATGAAGTACCAGATATCAATTTAGGGTTAGACTTTGCGGTGAAATTTGCAGAAGAAATATTTGATTCTGGAAATGACGTTGATGCATTAGTAAACTGGATCTCACACAAAGAAAGTAGTTTTGTTTTAGTTGCACTTTGTGACAAGTTCAAAGAAAGTCCAAAAAACAAAACAGCATCTGAGTTCCTCAAAGCTCTTAAGAAGCAAAACAAGGTTATCAAGAAACAAGATGAAGCAAACAAGGGTGCAGCTCTCCTTTTCAAAGTTTTAAACTAGATTATAGAATCATTTCACTTACCTGCCTTTGCTATTAAATCTGTAGACCATCATCATATGTATTCTTGTTGATAATCACCGTATAATTTTGTAACCTTTAGAATTGACATAGTATGAAAAGCCGACCGACGTTTGAGACTGAAGGTTGAGGAGATCTAGATTCGCGTCTAGCGCTGTAGTATTTTTTGTGGCAATAGATCTCTTGGGGTAGAAGGATCACCACTACAAGGGCAAACTAAGAGAGCATTGTGAAGCCAGCAGTACCTTCGATCTCCATCCATACATTACAAACAGACTAAACTATAATATTTGATTGAGAAAATGGCACCTAAAGAGAACTGGGAAAAATTCAAAAAACCGATTGAAGATGATGATGAGAAGAATGTTGAAATCAAGCCATTGAGTGAAGATGATATTCAAGTGTTGAAAACATATAGTGCGGCACCATATGGAGTAGCAATTAAACAGATAGAGAAGGATCTTACTGATTTAGAAACCAAGATTAAAGAGAAGATGGGTATTGAGGAAAGTGATACTGGATTAGCCAATCCTAATCTTTGGGATGTTGCAGCTGACCGTAAAAGAATGAATGATGAACAACCATTACAAGTTGCGAGATGTACCAAAATCATTAAATCAGCTGATGCAGAAGATGCTGATGAAGCTGATGAAAAGGCCCAATATGTTATAAATATCAAGCAAATAGCTAAATTTGTGGTTGGACTTGGTGAACGTGTATCACCAACTGATATTGAAGAAGGTATGAGAGTTGGAGTTGATAGATCTAAATATGAGATTCAATTACCATTACCACCAAGGATTGATCCAACAGTTACGATGATGACAGTTGAGGAGAAACCTGATGTTACATATAGTGATGTTGGAGGATGTAAGGAACAAATTGAAAAACTAAGAGAAGTTGTTGAATTACCACTTTTATCACCAGAAAGATTTGTTAAATTAGGTATAGATCCACCAAAGGGTATTTTACTTTATGGACCTCCAGGTACTGGTAAGACATTATGTGCTAGAGCTGTTGCTAATAGAACGGATGCAACATTTATAAGAGTTATTGGATCTGAATTAGTACAAAAATATGTTGGTGAAGGTGCTAGAATGGTTAGAGAATTATTTGAAATGGCAAGAACGAAAAAGGCTTGTATTATTTTCTTTGATGAAGTTGATGCAATTGGAGGGGCTAGATTTGATGATGGAGCTGGAGGTGATAATGAAGTGCAAAGAACAATGTTGGAATTGATTACACAATTAGATGGTTTTGATCCAAGGGGTAATATCAAAGTTATGTTTGCAACTAATAGACCAAATACTTTAGATCCTGCATTATTAAGACCGGGTAGAATAGATAGGAAAGTTGAATTTTCATTACCTGATTTGGAAGGTAGGGCCAATATTTTCAAAATTCATGCTAAATCTATGTCATGTGAACGTGATATTAGATGGGAATTAATTTCAAGAATGTGTCCAAATGCTACTGGTGCAGAACTTAGATCTGTTTGTACTGAAGCGGGTATGTTTGCAATTAGAGCTAGACGTAAAGTTGCAACTGAGAAAGATTTCCTAAATGCTGTTGAAAAAGTTATAAAGGGTAATATGAAATTTTCATCAACGAGTAGGTATATGCAATATAACTAGTCTATACGTTATAGAAATTAAAAAAAAAATTTGTATATCTATTATAAGAGAAGAGTGATTATTCCCACCAACTACAACAACCCATACCATCAGTTTGACATGATGCAATAATTGCATATGGAGGAGTTTGTTCCTTTTCATCATTCTTTTCAGAATCAATTGAATTGTTTGGACCTTTAGGTTTTACATTTGTGAAGATTTCTTCTTCAATTCTAAAATAAATTTTTTCATTTATATCAAGGTAAAGTGTTGTGTCTTCATCCATTTGCCAAATCCATGCATTTTCATCAGTTGAAAAATGAGAATTTTCAAATAACAGTGCCTTTGGTATAAAAATATCATTAAAGAATCCAATATTTACTTTAATACCATCACTTGAACATTTTTCTATCCAACCTGTTAAAATTTCACCAACAAAAGGTTTGAATATAAGTAATCTGCATTCTACTGTAACATACATTGCACCATCACCTGGTCTAAATAAACCTGTATCAAAATCTATTAAATCATAAACTGATATGACTAGTCCAAGTTTGGGTATAATTTTATTTGCATGTTTAACATTTAATTCTTGTTTGATTGCAATTTCACGCGGGAGGTTAAATAAATGTGGTGGAATTCGTATTAGATCAGATATTACTGATAGTTGAAACATTTTTTGTCGTTTGTTTGTGTATATGAATTGTTGGTTCGTCTATGGAAATGAAAATTGAGAAGTGAATTTGAAGGAAAAAAAATGTGCTTTTCGTGGGGAGATAATTCAGTTTAACGTATAAATTATAGTCAAAATCAATACACACACTTTGTATTAGGTATGATAACTAAGTAATATAGAATATATAAAAGTTTTAAGAAATTCTTTGAATTATTATTATTTCACAAAGAATTTGAATGAGGAGAGAGGAAAAAATTGGAGCTTCGTAAAAAAAAATATGAAATGTTAGTTAAGAATGAATTGAAATAGTTGAACATGAAACGTAATTTAGTAAGCTCTAACAGTTGGAGGAACAGGTTTACATTCATTTTCATCTAAAGTATGACTAATAACATCTCTGTAACGTAATTGAACTGGTTCACCAGTATTTGTTTGCCAAGATAAAGTATGCTTTTGCCAATTTTCATCATCTCTTTCAGGGTAATCATCTCTAGCATGAGCACCTCTTGATTCTGGTCTAGCAGCAGCAGAAATAGCGATTTGTTGAGCACAAGTTAATAAATTTTGTAATTCTAAAGTTTCAGTTAAATCAGTATTCCAAATCATTGATCTATCAGTTGTTTTAATATCAGGGAATTTAGCTTCAATTTTAGCTAATTCTTTAACACCTGCATCCATATTATCTTGAGTTCTGAAAACTGCAACATGTTTTTGCATACATTTTTGCATTTCTAATCTTAAATCAGCAGTTGTTGTATTACCATTAGCATTTCTTAATTTATCTAAATTTTCAATTGATTCAAAACCAATATCAGCTGGTAATTCTTTATGTGGCATACCTGGTTTCATTTCAGATGAAATTGTATGAGCAACAGCTCTACCGAAAACGACTAAATCTAATAAAGAATTAGCACCTAATCTATTTGCACCATGAACTGAAGCACAAGCAGCTTCACCACAAGCGTATAAACCAGGTATAACAACATCTTCACCCTTTTCATTAATTGTTAAAGCTTCACCAGACCATTTAGTTGGAATACCACCCATATTATAATGAACAGTTGGAATAATTGGAATTGGTTCCTTTGTAACATCAACACCAGCGAAAATTTTAGCAGTTTCAGAAATACCTGGTAATCTTTCATGTAAAACAGCTGGAGGTAAATGAGATAATTGTAAATACATATGATCCTTTTCAGGACCAACACCTCTACCAGCATTAATTTCCATTGTAATTGCTCTTGAAACGACATCTCTACAAGCTAAATCTTTTGCATGAGGAGCATATCTTTCCATAAATCTTTCACCTTCAGAATTAATTAAATAACCACCTTCACCTCTAGCACCTTCAGTAATTAAACAACCAGAACCATAAATACCAGAAGGATGAAATTGAATAAATTCCATATCTTCTAAGGGATAACCAGCTCTTGAAACCATTGCAGAACCATCACCTGTACAAGTATGAGCAGAAGTACAAGAGAAATAAGCTCTACCTGAACCACCAGTTGCAATAATTGTTTTATGAGCTTTAAATCTATGTAAAGTACCATCTTCTTGATTATAAGCGATACAACCAACGATTTCATCATTATGTTTTAATAAATCCATTGCAAAGAATTCAAGGAAATAATGAGTATCATATCTTAAAGATTGACCATAAAGAGTATGTAGTAGGGCATGACCAGTTCTATCAGCCACTGCACAAGTTCTATAAGCTTGACCACCTTTACCATAATCTTTAGTTTGACCACCGAAAGCTCTTTGATAAATTTTACCATCTTTTGTTCTTGAAAATGGTAAACCATAATGTTCTAATTCAATAATTGAAGGTGGAGCTTCTCTAGTCATATAATGAATTGCATCTTGATCACCTAACCAATCTGAACCTTTAACAGTATCATACATATGCCAATGCCAATCATCTTTATGCATATTACCTAAGGCAGCATTAATACCACCTTGAGCTGCAACAGTATGAGATCTAGTTGGGAATAATTTTGAAATACAAGCAACTTTAAAACCTTCTTTAACTAAACCGAAAGCAGCTCTTAAACCAGCACCACCGGCACCAATAACAACACAATCATATTCATGATCAATAACATGATAATTTGATTTCATTGCAGCTGAAGCATCTTTACCATTTAAATTATTGAATCTATTGACAACTTGTCTATTTGAAGCAGAATTTGAGAAAAATCTCTTATTTGAAACGGACTTGAAGGTTCTCTGTAATGACAACATTTTAATTCTTCAAGCGATGTGTAAAGTAAGGGGGAAGAGGGGGAAGTTAAAGTAAAAAGGGTGAGATACAAGTGGATATTGTTATAAAATGTGTGTGTTACAAATCAAAATCAGAAAACTGGAATTCTCTCTGTCTGTCAAGCTGTCGTCTGCTCAACCCCTCCACAGTAGCTTCTCGCTAGACTAACTTCCCCCACGCTTCCCCCTCACTGGGCTTCGCGGGCCCCCCACTGGGCCCCCCACTGGGCGCCACCAATGAAAGCGCGCTCTGCTGTCAGCGCGAAAGGGCGTAGGCTATTAGTTTTGTGTGGGGAAAATTAGGAGAAAAACGAGAAAAACGAGGAAATCGGATAACGACTGTTCATTTCCGTGTAGAAAGGAAAGAGAAGAGGGGTCACGTGGTTTGTCGGGTCACGTGTGTTGGTGGTGGTCACGTGACATGCTCTATCTCCACTTACAACACTTACACATTTACTTAAACACTTCTTGTTCAAGGAGAACAACCATCACTGTAACATTATCTGTTGTCCCCCGCTTCATGGCGTATTCTGTCAACACTTCACTAGCACGTTGGGCATCCTTGATACCTCGAATTAAGGAAATCGCCTTCTCATCAGTACAAACATCCCATAATCCATCACATCCAATTATTATGAATTCATCTTCTTTCTTAATCTCTGTCATCGTAGTATATGGTATTCCAATAACATGATCTTTTAAATAAATATCCCCAAGTGATCGACTTACTGCTAAAACTCCATTGACTCGACCTCCAAGTACAACTCCTCCTTGTCGGAAAATCCTTTTAACTTCATTAACATCACTACCTTTATGATCATAACTTAACCTAATCGCTTTACCTCCACGACTTAAAACAATCCTAGTATCTCCAACATTAGCAGTATAAAGAATCCTTTTATGTCTCCTTGTAGGTATAAATTCAAATTTACCTTCTCTATTAATCTCTTCATTCTTATTCTCATTTTCTTCCCCTTCTTCACCATCTTCTCCTTCTTCTCCATCAACTTCTTCTTCCCATCTTAATATTGCAACTGCAGCTGTACATCCACTGGATCCAATACCTTTAATCTTACTAATCTCTTTATCTGCTTCAATAAATGTCTTATTCAATCCTTCTCTTAAATCATTACAATTATCTTTCATTATATTCTCATGTAATAAATTGTGTAAATTACTACCACTCCAACGTGCACATTGTTTACCCGCATGTCCATCGAAAACTGCAAAATATCCCCAATCAAGTCTTTCACAAAAATTGGCAACATATGTATGAACATCTTCCATTGTTCGCCTAAATTTAGAGTTCTTATTCTCACTAACTCCAACTTTAAATGATAATCCTTCACATGGATCATTATTGATCTTTTCCTTATCAACTTCATCTTCTTCATTCTCCAATTTCACTTCTTTCTTCTCTTTCTCCTCATTCTCCTCATTTTTCTCAACATCAACTTCATTTTCAACATTTTTATTATCAGTTTTTTCAGCCTTGTCTTTACTATTACTACTTCTGCGTCCCATATCCATAGATTTCCTTCTAATATATTCTATAACTTTCTTACCTGTCATAATAGATTCTCTTAACCTAATTGAACCCTAAATAAATAGACACGTTTAACCCTTTATAAAGAACAAATTACGTGTTTATATATACCAACCTCACCAAATTGATGCAACAATCTCGAACTCGATCTCAAAATACTCAGCCTCGATATCGATTTTTCACAGATCTCTCTCTCTCAATCGCTAGAGCTAACTTTAGTCAAATTATTATGTATTATAAATTTACACCCTTTACTCTTCACATATACAATCCTTCAAGATTCTCTTCAATCTTATTCTTTAGTACTCTCTCCTTAGCTTGTCTAAAATCTTCAGCAACAACTTGCATTCTTCTCTCTCTAAGTGCTAATAATCCAGCTTCTGTACAAATTGCTTTAATATCAGCTCCACTTAAATCATCCTTAGAATTGACAATTTCATCAAGTTTAACATCTTCAGCTATATTCATCTTACTTGTATGAATTTGTAAAATCTTCTTCTTTGTACTTGGATCTGGATTCTCAAATAAAATCTTACGATCAATTCTACCAGGTCTAATTAATGCTGGATCTAAACTCTCAATTTTATTAGTTGCCATTATAACTTTAACATCTCCTCTATCATCAAAACCATCTAATTGATTTAATAATTCTAACATAGTTCTTTGAACTTCTCGTTCACCTCCTGATGTAGAATCATAACGTTTTGTACCAATTGCATCAATTTCATCAATGAAAACAATAGATGGTGCATTCTCACTTGCAGTTTTAAATAATTGCCTACATAATCTTGGACCATCACCAAGATATTTTTGAATTAATTCAGATCCAACAATACGTAAAAATGTTGCACTTGTTTGATTAGCAACTGCTTTAGCTAATAATGTCTTACCTGTACCTGGTGCACCATATAAAATAACACCTTTTGGTGGTTTTATACCCATTTCTTCATATAATTCAGGATGTGTTAAAGGTAATTCAACTGCTTCTTTAATCTCTTGAATTTGATTTTCTAATCCTCCAATATCAGAATATGATTCAGTTGGTGATTTATCAACTTTCATCACATTTATCATAGGATCTGTTTCATCTTGTAATGCTCCAACTATACTAACTGTTTTATGATGTAATAAAACTTGACATCCCGGTTCTAATAATGATTTATCAACAAATGATAGAATAGATACATAGTATTCAGGTCCACTCGATGATGAAACAATAGCATGATCATCATCAATTATTTCTTCTAATGTACCAATTGACATTGGGGATCCCCTTATATCATCAAGTTTCTCTCTTTCCTCAACTTGTCTTTGTTCAGTTGGTTGTAATAATTCTTGATTACTAACAAATTCTTCCTCTAAAAGTAAATGATCCTTAATTCTTTCTAATCTTAACAATTTTAATTTACATCTAGTGTTCGGTAAAACATTAGGTAATTTGGCACTCTTATCTGAATGATTCTTCCTCTTCTTCCTACCAAAAGTTCTCGTTTGTGCAGGTGGTTCATATTTTGGCTTCTCTTTCTTCTTATCACCAGACTTCTTTTTCCCTTGTCCTGGAATTGATGCGTCTTGACCCATTATACTTTTTGATTTGTGTGTGTTGGATAAAACTTCTCTACAAAGAATGTTGATTTGCCTTCGAAATTCAAAGCTTGTGTGCATGTAGGTTAAAGATCAGTTTTTCAAGGCCTGCGCCCCAGCTCGCTTTGAATTTTAAAAACTCAAACCCATATATCAAGTCAATTCAATCACACAAGCTTGCATATAGAAGTTCGAAGTCCATATTATCCAACTAATGTTAGAGATTCAAGATTCAAAAGACACCTATGTGCAACTTTCCAAACCTTTCTTTACTCTAGATGAAATATCAGTTATAGAAAAACATAACCCGGATCTTTTGCAGAATATACGAAATTGTAAATTAAAATTCAAGGAAACTTTCCAAATAATCATAAACCTATGTGTAAAACTTAATATACCCATCAAGATTTTACAGAATACTAGTTACTTCTATCAAAAGTTTTATCTGCTGAATAACAATTATAAAAAATATTCAAATTTACATTTTGAAATAGGAATTGCTTCTTTGTTTATGGCTCTCAAACTTAACGACTATATTAAAAAGATCAATATAGTCGTAGCTGAAGCATACCAATTGAAGGGAATACATCTCTCTTCTTCAGACATTGATGAAAATAAGAAAATCATTGTTAGTTTAGAACGCAAAATACTTGAGTTTCAAAGCTTCGATTTCAGAAATTTTTTGAGTGAAGAGTTTTTGATCAAGTATTTGAAATCTTTCAATCATAATGAAAGTAGTCAAGATCACTGGAAGAAAAGATTCTCATATCTTAGCTGGTCTGTACTCAACGATTTATACCTAACGCCTTTGGTTCTACAATTTCCGGCACATTACAATGCAATTGCATCAATCAAGTGCCTTGACCTAATCATCAGTGAGTTGGAAAAGGCAAAACTAATTAATATTGCAGAAGATGGAAGGGAAAACTTTGATTACTCAGAGTTAATAAATGCTAAAAACAATACAGCGATTCTTTCCGGTTGTAACCAACTACTTGAATATTATATTGATAACTTGAGCACCACATTTCTGAAAAGAAGTTTGGTCGAACTTAATTATGAAATTGAAGACAAAAAACATATAGATATACTGATTAATATCAAAATTGAAATTAACAGCAAACTCAAGAAAGATTCATCAATTGATACATCTAGTCTTGAATCAGATTTGTTCTTTCAGCCAAGAAATACAGAGATTGCGAAAAATGGTTCCATCAGGTTCATGTACAATAAGGAAAGATTCAGTGACGAAGTCAAGCTATATAAATAATTGCTTAATTCAATGTAAAGTTGTCATACATTTCCCTTCTCATTGGGTCTACAACTTTTAATTTGTTGATATAATTTTCAACTTCTGACCTATTCACTTCAACATCAACATTGTAGTGAGATTGCTTTGCTAAGTAGACAAGAGATATCAAGCACCATTTGTTATCCACATTATTATCTTCAAACTCCAATTCATTCAATTCTTTCACATCGTCTATAACTTTCTTGAAAATCCTTTTAAGCTCTTCCTTCTCTGTTATATCTTTAAAAAAATAATCACTCATCAACCATTTCAAATAAAACCATACAGAAGAATCTTCTGGGTCAGTATAAACTGCCTTTTTCACTAACTCTAACTCTTTCCATAAAAATGCGGCTTTGTCTTTATCGTTAAAGATTGTAAGGTAAACTAGCAGATCCTTTTCCTTCTCAACTACAGCGGATGGTGCAGGCGCTCGATTGAAAAGCATCTCAATCAACTTGGTTCTATTGTGCCATGCCGAATAATTTGAGATGTCTCTATTGATAAGTTTGGTAGTAAAGCTGAATTCTTTCAAATCTATTTCTTCATTCGTTAACTTTACATTTTCATCATTCTTCATCAACTGTATTATCAATCTCCTATAAGCCCAAACATGGAAGTTTCTAGCATCTACTTGTAAAAACTTGTCCACCAATCCTAATTCAATATCCCAATTACTTATTTTATCAAGTTTCAAACACCAAACTCTATGGTTCCATATCCAATATGATTTCGGGAAACGTTTCAACATATGCGAAACAAAACCCAATTCCTTTGTAAGAAAAGCATGCTTTCCTTCTTCATCTATATTCAACTCATCCCTAAAGACGTAGTTTATAATCAATCGTTTTCGGTAATTCCAAACAGTATAAAGCTCGGGATTCCAATCTAGTAATTCCGTTACATCATCTAGATACTCCTGATTGTAAATTCGAAGTTTATTTCCTTCAAGCACCTTGTTAGATAATCTCACATATTTTTGAATCTTTGGTCTCTCTGCAAGCATTCGTTTCTCTGCCTCTTTGTCACTCAACTTCTTGGATTTCTCTTTTCCGTGCTATGAATAATGGAATTGTTAGTATGTAATCAAACTTCATTTCTCCACGCTCAAATTTCACATACCATGCTCTCAAAAGAGCTGTTCTTGCTATATCCTCTAATAAATGACATGTTCAATGATGTCTATGAGTTGATAAAGAAGCAACACTTCGTGAACCTAAACGATGTCGATAGGAGGCTTCAACTCACAAACAAATCTATTTCTGCGCGTGCAACATCAAATCAAACTACGCACGTATACATTGTACATAACTTCACTCAGAAACCATCTAATTCATTGAAACAGCAGCAAAATGACAGAAAATAGAACGTCTGCCGTGGAAATAAAAGGCTCGGGTAAGCTAGTTTCTGATTACTTTGAGATTTGCATTCACAACTTACTCTTTCAGAGGCATATTTATCCTAAAGAAGACTTTAAAGTTGTACGAAAATTCGGACTCAATCTGGTTTTCAGTAAAGACGAAAATATCATTCAATACGTTAGAAAAATTATCAAACAATTGCACAAATGGATATTTAGTAGGAAGATAGAATGGTTGACTATGCTAATTGTAAGCAAAGAAACAGAAGAAATTTCTGAGAAGTGGATGTTTCACATTGATGTGATATCAGATACTTCGGAAGAGGCAAATCTCGACTTAGGTTCCACAACGTTAACACCAATAGAAGACATACAGAACGGAATACAAACTATCATACGACAAATCAGCGCTTCGGTAGCACTCCTTCCTGAGTTCGAAGAACCACAAACATTCAGTATACTTGTACATACAATAGGTGATATTGCACATTCAAAGGATTGGAGTGATGCAGGGGATATGGAAGATTTATCAGGTGAGAATATCGAAAGTGTTCAATTCAATAACTTCAAGACTGATGTTCACAAAGTTTCAACATTTGTAACGTACAAAACTAGAGACCTGTGATTGATCTATGATTGGTTTATATAGCTATCTAATTCATTCGGTGGATCTGACCAGTCAATTTCAAGTGAAATATTTTTCTTTGAATGATTTGCTTTCAATAAGAAATTTTCAAAATCGGTTTTAATCATTCCTGATTTAAAGTCAACAATGTCATCTAACCTGATAACAATCTTATCACTTCCAGTAAGAGCAGAACTTGATGAAATCTCATCTGCATCTATTATTTTCTGAAGATTGGAATATATCTTTGGTAAGTGGGAAAAGTCGACGTCATTGGTGAACTTTAGCCGCCAGAGTAGAGACCAATGCAGCTTTGCGTAATGTGGCAAATTCCTCTTTTCTCCTAAATTAGGCCAGTATAAGGGTCTCCATTTCCCTTCCTTGTTTTCAACCATATAGCCAATGGGAAAAATTTCCAAAATCCACCAGAAAAGTGTAAACAATAAAGAGTTGTTACCATGTCCTTTGTTTGCTTCAAATACTTCTAGAGATGTTGATCTCCAATACTTTTGAAAGTTGGGGAATATTGGACTTTTCAATATTGGACTGTCATCCTCAATATAACTGTCATGTGCTGTGGTGATTCCGAACCCTGTTTCAAGATTCGAAGGATCTTTGGAATCGTACCTCTCATCATTCTCTGGTTCACAGTACCCGCTTGCGTAATCAGGGTATGTATGACCCTTAAATGATAATATATCGTGTTGATAGGCCAAACAGCTTCGAAGGGGAGTAAACTTCATATTAAATTCCTGAATAGCGTTTTGTTTGAACATAACGCCATACTCAATTGCGAAGGAAAGAATCCATCTTAAAGGCAACACAGAGATTTTGGTTCCATTTTCGTCGAATGGCCAGTTTCCTCCGATGTCTGAATGATCGCCTGAAAACCAA
Source organism: Pichia cactophila (assembly GCA_030563965.1). Lineage (NCBI taxonomy): Eukaryota > Fungi > Ascomycota > Pichiomycetes > Pichiales > Pichiaceae > Pichia > Pichia cactophila. The sequence goes on from JAJMKU010000131.1 coordinate 94,901, forward strand.
AGTTCAAGCAAATCATTAGAGCATCCATAAGAGAATTTTAGTGATACATGATGAGAACGAGTTACTGAATCCTCTTCTGGAAAAGGGATGGCTGAAAATGCTGGACTATTTGCATCATCATCAACGTGGTCTATCAATGACTCACACGAACAATTCCGTTCAAGAAAGTGAGGAAGATAGCTGTGAGGTATAAATAAGTTTTGTTTAAACTTGGATCTTCTTTCATGTAGACTAACTGCATGTCTAATGTGCTTTACATTTGAACTATTTGACGTGTAAGGAAACAATTTGTCAACAAAAATTCCACATGAGTTTATAGAATCGAATAGCCCCATGAACTCAATCAGCACCTCGTACCTACAGAAAGTCTGTTTGAACAACTTTAGGAAACCAGTACATTGAACTTTTTTGGGTTGACCGACTTTCTCCCAATCTCTATAAATTTCCCAAGCGGTCTTGACCAGCCCTTCAAGGCCTTTGTCGAGTAGCCCGATCTTTTCGATCATACCCGCTAAAATTCTTGCAATGAATGATCCACGGCTGAAACCGAATAAAAATATCTTATCATCAGGTTGATAGATGTTGATTAAATAGCGATATGCTTCTATTACGTGATAGTCGATTGACAGGGCAATTGCAGAATCTATTTTGGATTGTATAGCTCTACTGAAGGGAAACTGGGAACCTGTGTAAAAAGAGCTAGCAGAAATATCAATATCAATACCAATTCCAGCTGAATCCGTGTTAGTACGCTCTTGAAATGTGCACAATAAAAGTCTAACTTACGCTGATAGAAGCAGTTTTGAGAAATTGAGTTCTTTTCTAACATCTTATATAATTCAAGTACATTTGAAGGAGATTTGGATCCAAAGGTATTGTCTGTACCATCGAAACAAAGTATTATGTTATTCCCCATTGCCGGAAGTAAAGTTGAGAGAAGCAAGATAAATAAATGCTTTGTCAAAGGCTTTTAGAAAATGGCGGGGCGCGTTACATAAAAAAACCAAAATTGATCAACTTGAACTTTTGCCATTTGTGGGTTCATTTCGCTTAAGTTTGCCGACAGCTTTGCGAAATAAAAAGTACCCGATATAACTACTTCAGAAACCAATTCAAGAGCTGTTTCCGCCAAGTCGATATGTTTTTGAGCAACTAGCCTGTATTATAAAGCGAAGAGTGATTCTTTATTTGTAGTTTGTACCATCAACTGTCGGCAGCTGATTATCGTTTGCTAAGTTGAATAAAGAGATGTATGAAAATCATGTTAAGGTAAGTACTCAGAGTTTAGGCATTGCTACTTTGTGATAAAGCAAGCCTAAATTCATTCCAGCTTCTTCAACATGAGGTAAAGTAATCGTATGAAGGCGAGATTCTCAAATGGTTTCCAGATGAATAATAGGAATTTTGGTTGCTAAAAGACTATCAGGGTATCTAGAATTTGTATGGCTTGATTGGAACTTCAATTCAACCTTAATCTCATATTTTTTCATTGAGTGCTCAATTAAGCTAACTTGCTCCCAAAACCCAAACTACTAGATTTGAACTTTTCTGACAAATTGCTTTTATGCGCTGATCTCACCTAGACGATGCACACAAAACAGTATCCTAAAGTTATTTGTAATACACAGTGGGAACACACTGCAGTAGTTACATAGACTTTTGACCCAAATACTCTGACTACATTTTCCCAACAAAGCGGGGCTTACAATCTGCAGAATTGTTCACAAATTTGAGCACTAAGGTGGTAACTTTCTGTGTATAAACTGTATTGATTGCGTTTACTCAAGTATCAAAAATGTGGAATTGTATTTTGCACTCTTAATTCAATCGAGGACAAACATGTTCCTTTCTGCATAAAGTTCTGATTACAAAACAGCAATGAAACCTTCCTCCATTTTTGAATAAAGACTTTCGGCAAATAAGTGCAGTGGTTTCACATAATCCAGTTTCAACTTCCTTTTCTATTACTTCCAAATAAGTACCTATTCACACAGTTGAAAGCTATAATTTAAATAATCAATTGAGGTTTTTGGCTATAAAAGTAGATTATACATTTTTCTTTATGGAATTGCTTGAAAAGCTCTTTTAAAACATTCTGTTGAGCATGCAGTTTTGCCTAAAACGACTGATAAAGTACACCTTATCCGGATCAAATCTTCATACAGTTATTGTAATAGTAACCGCCATATGCAGTGGTGTGAAATCACTGTCATCTTTTCCCATGGTTTTATATTTTGCCTGTTGAATACCATGTGTTTTTCTAACAGAAGAATCCTACTTAGTTAGATATTCTCAGAAAACTTTTTATGTGAGTGCGCTAGATATTTAAGATCAACTCTATAAGCTACGCGTTTCATCTCAACATTGCCATCGTGCAAAACATAGAGTTTGTTGAGATAAATTTACTGAGATAAAACCCATATTACAACATTTGATATCAAAGATTTGCTACAAAGAGTATTGGCTTTTAGCCAGCATTCAACCAAATCAATTTTCCTAGTAGTAATAATCAATTGTAACAAAATGGAAATTAGAGTTTGCTAAAGAAAGCTTCTTACATCCTTTTAAATAAAGCTGATTGCTGAGTTCTTAAAATTTTCAATATTTGTACTATTTTTTCATTTTTTTGAGGTAAAGTTGTGTTTAAAAAACTTTACCAACTTCAAAAACTTTGTAAACATCGTTGCGTAGGGAAGCGCTAGCAGTGATGTTTTCATTAGAGTTCTCAGTAGGATTGTCTAAATTCATAATAGTAATAAAGAATCGCTAATGGGCCTAATGGGGAAGTTATTGGTTATCGAATCAACCAACCTTCCCTTAAAGCTACATAAGGGCAAGGAAGCAACTACACATTTTTATATATAGGCCCGG
>JAJMKU010000132.1:0-40793 GCA_030563965.1 Pichia cactophila
TCCTCTTCTTCCCGTTAAACTTAATTGAATCTTCATCAGTCTCAACATCAAAGCTTAATGCTCTATTTTCTTTTTCATGAACATCATTTTCTGAATCTACTTTTGCATTTTCAATTCCCTTCATACGCTTGTGTCTTTCAGCCTCCATGAATTCGTCAATATCAAGTACATCCCTTTCTACGTCATCATTTTCTTCTTCTTTCAAACCGTCTCCTCTTTTTCTCTTCAAAGCTCGCAAAAAGATCGTGTCACCTTCATCTGCTGATTGTGCTAGTAACTTCTTTTTTTCAAGAAGCAAATTGTTCACTAATGGTAAAAAATAATCGATTATCTTAGCCTTCATTGTTCTCAAACTATTCTGAAGATGCTCAATTCCTGTTCTTTTTCGAAGCACCTCCATTTCCTGTACCATTTTTACCTTTTCCAACTGCCACTCTTTCTCTTTCTTCTTATGCTCTACTGATATGTTCCATAATTGTTCTAGATCTTCGAGGAAATATTCATCAATATCAATTTCTTCAACATTTTCCATTTTAATGCTAAGTACAGTCTTGTATATCCCATTATCAATCATCTTTATTGACCAATAAAGCTCTGTTCCAGTGCTAACAAATTCAAACCTGTAAGATTCTCCATCGTCGTAATCTCCAGATATAATCAAGCCATATATCCACACATACAAGGTTACAGGTTCAGTACCTGATACTAAATTCGATTGAAGCATGTTCTCAACAGCCGTGTTGTCAATCTTACCTCTATATTGTTCAAAGTTACCGTTGTTCAGAAGCAAAATGTTAACTTCAAATACCATATTTTCTAAAAGATATATTTCTGTGCTATCCATACCGACGACTGTATTGATTTTAGTCATCATTGGGTCAGAATTCTTGCCCACACATTCTATCAATTTACCCTGGTGTTCAAATCGTGTAGTCACACGAGTGTATAGCCTGGAAGTCTCATCATCCTTCCGCCTTCTCGTAAATATAACTCTCGTGGTCATAATGCATGTTGATATTGCTCAGTTGTTGATGAGAGTTAAAACAGATGAGGTAAAAAATTATGACATGCATTGACAATAATATGTAAAACCACGCTTAAACCTATTAATATTACATCCGATTTAAAATTACATAAAAAATACAAACCACATGGCTAATTGTTTCTAGTTTAGCTCTGAAACAGTTAACTTTAGTAAATCGTCCATGTTACCGAGAAGGTTTTCAATTTCTTTTATATAAAACTCTTCGATGCTTCCCTCATCTGTTTGTGATTCAGACATGCCCAATCCATAATTTGTTACTCTATTCACATTCATTTGTGACATACTCAAGACTCTAATCAATTTATCCTTGGTATTGTTCCTGTTTATTTCCTTTTGCGTAATACTATTCATTCTCAGTGGTGATGCCTTACCAGTATCGCTTATAGTCATCATACCCAGTCCAGTAACTAAATTATCCGTGTTCATTGACGTGGTAGTTGAAAGATTTTCATTGGTTAATGTAACATCAGCAGCTTTATCTGAATCATCATGAGTTGAAATAACTGAGTTATTTCGAAGTTGAATAGATTCGTTTGCATGTGTTGGGTATCTCGTTGTTGTTTCAAATGACATTTTTCGTTCACTAATTGTACCTGAATTTGTACTATTTGAGGTAGAAAATAAAAGTTTATGTGACAAATTTGAAGGTTGCGATGAGGTAACAGTGTAACCACTTGAAACATCAAGTGGTTTATTTGACTCTTTTTCAGGTGTTACATTGGATGTAGGATTTGGTCGTTCTGTTACAGGTGTCATAGCTAGAGGTAAGGATGATGCTGCACTAACATCGAACCCAAACTGATTTTTTTCGGGAAAATCATTCTTAGAATTGATATTATCCTTCAACATATTGTTAAAATTTAAAGTTGTAGCAGATACAGGCTTTGGCATCTGTATCCTCATTTGAGTTCTTGCCCTAATAGATGAATCAAGCATTTCAGAATTAGTAAGAGTTGAAACTGGTGCTGTTTGTGGTCCATTAACTCCTTTATGGTTTGATATACCAGTCAGATTAATTTGAGGTTTCATTTTCAAATTATTTATTGGTTGCAATAAAGGTTGCTGTGAATTTGTTGTAAGAGGTTTCATATGTAAGGGACTACTCTGTTTTGATGGAGAAGTTTGAAAGCTTGTATTAATTTGTTCCAAACCCCGGGCAGGTGATGGAGTTCTATTTGTCATTGTAAGTGTAGGTTTCCTTATAGGTAAAGGCTGATCCGAAATGAGGGATTCAACCTTTGTTGTGATATTAGCATTATTATTTACAGTAGTTGCTCTAGATCTTTGCTTCTCCCTTTCTTGAATTTCATTTTCAATCACTTCAATGTTTGGTATTTCAATAGAAACAAGAGGCGATGATACAATAGGATGTCTAATTTCATGAGATGGCTGATGTCCACCTAAAGCAGCAGATAGATCAATTTTTCCTGTGTTAATTTCATCTGTATTTACCATTGAATAGTCTATTTTATGACCATTACCATGTACTATCGAATCAACTGATTTAGAGCCAAGAAGAATTGAATCATGTATATTATTTTCATTGCTGATTTCTTCTTCTGTCTGAAACAATCTCATCAATGATTTTGGCGGCTCGATTTTAACAGCTGATCCGGATTGTGAATTTATTATAGAGTCAATTTGAGAAGATAAAGCAGTAGAATTTCCAACACCTGAACTAATATTATGAGTACCAGTATGAGTACCTGTCATTGTTGTGTTAACTCTAGTATCATTTACATGACTATTCATCAATGTATTACCAATTGTAAATGTTCTATTATATGGAGATGTAATAAAATCTTTATTGTTATTCGTTTCTAAATCAAAATCATCAAATTGGTGATTCTCTTCTTTCAAGTCAATGTCATTTTCAAGAATATATTCTGCCGATTTTAGTGAATCAAAATCCCATTTTATGTCTTCACCTTCTTCTCCTACTATGGAAGAGTCATCAGCAAAAGAGGCTCGTGTCGGTTCAATTTTGTCAATCTCAGGAACTACTGATCCATCAGGTCCTTCTGGAACTTCAGTTATTGTTTTCATATTACCAGCTGAAGTAATGGCAGTTCGTGAATCTCTCCATACTAAATATTTTCCAATGAGTTCTTTCAAAAGGGAAGTTGGGAAAGTCTTACTGCTCTTTATAAATCTAGATTTCAAAAGATCTTCCGTTGTCGGCCTTACATCCTGTTTCTCTTCTAAACACATGGCAACAATTTCTTTTAACAAAGGCCCATATTGCCTACCTTCCAATCTCGAAGGTTCATGCTGTGTAATATATTGCATTGCCCTCAGTGCATCCTTGTCACTATAAGGTGGATTACCTGTGGCCATTTCATAGATTGTTATACCAGTAGACCATATATCAGCTTTAACGTTATATGTGGCACCTTCTGTTATAACTTCGGGTGCCATCCAATATGGAGTTCCTGCCATTGTTGTTCTTTTCACAGCTGTTGATGTTAACTGTGCTGCAACCCCAAAATCACAAAGCTTGACATTACCATCTTTATTGATCAAGATATTTGCCGCTTTGATATCCCGATGGATCACCCCATGTTCATGAATAAATTGTAATGCAATCAAAAGTTCTCTAGTTATGACGGCAATATATTTTTCTTGCAAAGGACCAGGTTTGAGCAAGGTCCTCACTGAACCACCTGAACAATAATCCATTAAAATCCACAATTTATGACCATTTAAATATGATCCAAAGTAATGAGTAATGTTAGATATACTTTTCAAATTAGATAGAAACTGGATCTCTTGTTGAATGTCCTTCACTTCTTCATGATCCGTGTCTAAATTCAATATCTTTATGGCAATCACCTGTTTTGATTCCGTGTGAATGGCCTTGTGAACAGTACCAAACTTCCCCCTACCTATAATCTCCAAGAGCTTGTAATCCTTGCACGGATTCTTACCTTTAGACATGTTCTCTATATGATAGTGTTCTCGTCCACTGGATCCGCACACAGATACGACACTGAACCTGGAACTCTGCCGGAGTGGATCAGATCTTATATGTCTTCTTCCTGTTTTGATCTATGCATGTACGTGCAGTCCCGCAATAATCGACGCGTCGACCAGCAGCGCCGAGCCTCCACCAGGCGTTTCTGCAGTGTCCGGGTAAAGTGTGTGCCGTTTTTCGATGCTCGATTTCTTCTTGTAACATGAATATTTCATTCATTTCAACACTTTAACTAATTCTAATTGATATCTATACTTCACGCCCTTCGACTTGTACACAACACAGCATGTTGAAGAGTATCAACGGACAGTCAACGCTAGGCAAGCTTTTCAAAAATACAAAAATTGCCCAGCTTCAAAATAAGATTGGTGATCGTACTCTAAATGCTAACGGTGCATTTCCAACTCATCAAATCATTGAAGCACCAGCTTCTTCATTCTCGAGAAGAGATTTCGGCTTGAAAATGAGAATCCCAAGAAAGATAAAGACAAGGAGAATTATTGTCAATGACTTGGACAACAAGTATGGTCTACCAAACTTTGAAACTTTGAATGGTGACTATCTCAAAAAGGAAAGATTTCAAGAGCTGGGCATCCCAGTAGAACCTGTTTCTTCACGTTTTAATAACACCAATACATCAAATAGTAATACCAAAACCTTGAATACTACATCTAACCCACTGTTTGAAAGTTCCAAGGAATTTCTAGCACCCCAAACCATCGCAGGTTTGTTACATATCAAAAACCAACCATTGAATTCAGAAAATTTCAACAAAGTTATAAAACCGGAACTAAAATCTTTGAGAAGACCTTTCCTCAAGTGGTTAGCTACAAATTATCCTGAAAGTCTAACCAAGAAATCACTCTATGAAGAATTCAAGAAATTCATTCAAGCTGAAAAACCCCAACTTTTGAATACAAGTAGAACTTTCATACCTTCCACTTACTCAGAATCTCTTTCTGGTACTGCTGGTCTCAGTTATAATTTAAAGGGTAGACTAATTCAAACTCCAAATGGTTCTCAAACATCCAGATTAGTTCCAGGTAGGATTGTTGCTAAATCTTCTAACTTCACGAAGTGTGCAGTTGGAGGTTTTGTTGCAAACGTCTCAAATGTTGCAGCCAACAATAGTTATGTAGAGAAACTTGTTTTCCAAAATAGAACAGTTGATAACAATAATTTTGCAAGAGAATTGAAGGTTCCAACAACTGTTACTAGTGCAAAATTATATTTGGATACCAAAACCCTCGATTTGACAGCTACTCCATTGAAAAAGACTTATAAATCATCCTCAATCTTTTCCAGAAAGCCAAAATCCGATAACGATTTTATTTTCGATGATCTTTACACATTGTTAGAGCTAAACAATAAAAACACACCACAGTCTTCAGTAAATGATCAGTAATGATGACTATAATAAATTCCATTCATGTAAATATATCATTGTTTTGTATACTTTATTAAAAATGTACAAGTCTATATTTGTTTCGAAAGTAAAGCTTAAAATACATGGTGTATACATATTTACAGATTTTTATGTACAAATTTATCATGCATAAACTTTAGGTTTATTGCAAGATTTTAGAGACTAGTAAGGCAGTAGCAACTGAAACATTCAATGAATCAACACATTCATTCATTTCTCTACCATTGTTGATTGCGACAACATGCTCAGATTTATTGATCAAATTAGTACGAATACCTGAACCTTCAGATCCAACAACTAAAATCACCGGATCCTTTTGTAAAATATCCTTGATCGAATCAACATCAACCAATTTCTTGTTATTCCTTTTATCAGTTGGAGAAACAGTTGAAATGAATTTCCATCCGTTCTTTATACTTTGATCAAAAAATGTTAGCGGTTTTGCAACCCTAAACAAATCCATAAATTCCATCGCACCTGAACTAGCCTTTGCAACAACAGGTGTTAATGAAGCACAATTTCTTTCACTGAAAACTACAAAATCTGCACCTAAAAAGTATGCAGATCTTAAAACTGCACCAACATTATGTGGATCAGAAATTTCATCAAGATAAATACCAAAAGGTTGTCTTTTCCCATAAGAATCAGTTATAAATTCATGGATTTCTTCTCCTAGAAGCGCATCACCGGCTTTCACACTAAATGATTTATCTTCGTTACATTCCAGCATACAGTTGATACTAAGAGCATCACAAGGTCTAGATTCAAGAACGATACCATTATGAACGGCATTGTCAGTCAAAATATTAAGATCTTGCTTACTAGATTCTTTTATGCTCACATTTTTCTCCTTTGCTAATTTCAAAATTTCATTAACCTTCGGTAGATCTTTCGGATTATGAAGATGTAATTTACCAAATCTTGCACGTTTACCAGCTTTCAAAGCAGCCAGTACTGCATTTGTACCAAAAAGATAGTCTATTTGAGGATTTGATCTGAGCTTTTTAAGATGTGTTTTATGTTCTCTTGATGATTCTCTTATAGAAAACTCTTCCATGCGTTCCTTCTTCTTTTTCTCATCTATTCCTTGATATCTCAAGTTTGAACGTTCCCTTGCAGGTTTTTGTAAAACGTGATGATATGCATGTTTCTTTTTAAACCATTCTTCTTTATCTAAACCGTCTTTCTCCCATGCTTTAGGTTTCACATACATTGGCATGTTTTTATCAAAATTTACAGGTCTACCTTTCTCTTTCGGCACATGATTCGCAAATGGTGCTCTTGGACCAGAAGCCAATGTTGACTGGAATCTTGTTGAGACTTTAGCAAAATTCAGTAATTTACCTTGCAACATTGGAAGTCTTGACCTATTAAGTGCTCCTTATCTCCTTCCGTTACACAATCACATTGAAAAGTTTCTAGTGATAAATTCGATTCAGCTAGACAGAATTATTTTTTTTGACCCGCGAAACTGAAATTTTTCAGTTTTCCTAAATTTTGACATTTTTGACATTCTGAGGTTGGCCCGTATTATGTAATGGGCACGTTGGGGTGGCTTTATCTATTGTATTAGACACTTCCTTTAATAGTTTGTACTCTTTGATTTCTTTTGGTAAATCTATTCCATCGAAAAGGAGTTCATAGATATGCCGACTTGGTTATCTGAATGGAGAACAAAATATAAAAGAAATAAACTTTTCCATTTCCGATATCTAGGAAGCGGAATTTATAATGATGTGAAAAACAGATTGATTAAATACTATATTTCAGATATCAAGGATGGAATTACTTATAGGACAATACCATCAACTATTTTCATTTTCTTTACGAATCTTTTACCTGCCATTGCTTTTGCACAAGATATGTTCGATCATACCAACAATTCTTATGGTCTCAATGAAGTTTTATTAGCATCTGCAATGGGTGGAATTGTGTTTGGATTGATTGGAGGATCTCCTCTATGTATAGTTGGAGTTACTGGTCCAATTTCAATTTTCAACTATACAGTCTATGAAATTATTGAACCTATGGGAATTCCATACTTCCAATTCATGTGCTGGATTTGTCTCTGGTCAATGTTATTTCATTTTATTTTGGCTATTTGCAACACTACAAATTTTATGAGATATGTTACAAAATTCTCATGTGATGTTTTTGGATTTTTCATCAACATTGTCTATATACAAAAAGGTATTCAAATTTTATCAAATCAATTCAAAATGAAGGATGTTTCCAGCGGCTTTGCTTCAATTGTTGTTGCACTCGTTATGGCAATATTCGGTGTTGCAGCTCACATCTTTGGTGCAAAATCTCATTACATTTCAAGACGTTTCAGGACTTTAGTGAAAGATTATAGTACCCCATTATGTGTTATTTTTTTTACTGGATTTATCCATTTCGGAGGATACTTGAATGATGTAGATTTTGCCAAACTTCCAATTACAAAATCTTTTAGACCAACTGATACTATCCACCGACAATCTGATTGGTTTATTAGATTTTGGGAAGGGGTAACAGTGGGTAATGTTTTCCTTGCCATTCCCTTTGCTATTCTATTAACTGCTTTATTTTATTATGATCACAATATTTCATCTCTTATGTGCCAATCCTCTGAATTCCCATTGAAGAAACCAGCTGCTTTCCATTATGATTTATTTCTTCTCGGAATTACTACGGGTGTAGCTGGTTTACTCGGAATTCCAGCTCCGAATGGATTAATACCTCAAGCACCTTTACATACATACTCCCTTTGCATTTATGAATATGACGAAAAACTTGGAGTTAACAAAATCTCAAAAGTTGTGGAACAAAGACTTACAAATTTTTTTCAAGGGCTTATGACTCTAGGTATGATGACACGACCATTGTTAATTGTTTTAGGAACTATTCCACAATGCGTTCTTGCGGGTTTATTTTGGATTATGGCTATCACAACGATTGATGAGACAGACGTTGCGAAGAGAATGAGATTCTTATTTTTAGACAATTCATGGAAGCAAAAACTCAAACACGTTGTTTTACGTCATAAGGAGAGAGAAGAAAATTATCATGAAAGTAACGACCAAGCTGAAATCATACCAGCAGAATTCCCCGTTGAGTATTACCTTTCGTCCAAAAAATATTTTGCAATATACCTAATTTTCGAATTGTTGGCATTTACAGGAGAATTTGCTATTACTAATACTAAAGGAGCTATTGGATTCCCCGGGGTTTTGATGTTGATTTTAGTTTTGGTTCCAATAATTTTTCCACGAGTATTTCCGAAGTCAGAGTTAGACCTTTTAGATTCAGAAGCTGCGGATGAATTAATTTTGAATAGTTTAGTACTTAACATCAAAGACGAGAAAAGTACGGATGAGAGTGATTTCGAAGTGAAAAGTGAACTTACTCATATCAATGAAATGATAGGGAGATAACCTTCTATTGAATAGTCGACTTTTACGTTACCAATTTCTTTTTACTGCTATTTAAAATTAACTACCAATAATAATGCTTTTTACAGTCACAATGAGTATGATCATGCTCATCTTCATTATCGTCAGGATCTTCATCAGTATATTCGCTTCCTTCACCCGCATGATGATGATGATCATCATCGCAATGCATGTGATGGTGATGATGACCATGTTCATGATCATGTTCATGATCATGTTCGCAACCATCATGTATGTCGTCATTATGAGATTGATGTTGTAATAGTTGCTGATGGTGTTGTTGTCTTTTTCGTTCCTTACGTTGACCAATTAAATATCTCTGGTACATTTCCATTTTCTCTTGATGATGCTCCTTACGTTGCAACCATTCTGTTAAAAAAATTGGATGTTCACCATAGACAATTTTATATTCACAGAGCTCACAGAGCCAAACATTGTTATTTGGATCGTTGTGACCTACATGGTTAATTGCTGAGACGTTAATACCATCATGCGCATTCTTCTTCTTCTTCTTCTTTTTACTTTTCTTCTTTTTACCACTAACCATTTTCTTTGCACCATTATCATCTTGCAACTGAACTTCAATTTGTTTAAGTCTATCTAAACATTCCCTTTGTAAATCCAGTTTCTCCTCATTCGTAGGATTAGGATTAATATATTGCATCATTGGTAAGTTAGAAGATTGAATTGATCTACTATCACCAGAATTAACTTCATCCAAATGAGGTGGTAAAGGTGGTGGTGGTGGAGGTGGAGGTGGTGGTGGAGGAGAAGCTGATCCATAATCATGTGGATTTTCATTCCTGTATTTTCTAAATTCTTCATGCCATTTTTGTAGTTCGACATGTGGATCAAAAAGTTCCTTTGCCTTTTCCTCCAGCTTTAGACATTTTATTAAATTATTATTGAGCTGATCATCTGCTACTGAATTAGAATTTTCGTGAATGTTGTCGAAATTGATTTTTTGATTACCCTTAATAGCATTTTTCTTAAAATCTTCATTCATAAAAATATATTTATTCTGTTTGATTAGTGCTGATATTTCATCAGTAATATCTTGCTCTATTTTTTTATCCAATTTGAACGATTCTAAGGCAAGATGTATTTGTCTTAATACTTTCTCTTCCTTATCTTCAGTTTTTCGTTGCTGAGATTGATGTTTCTGTTCATGCTCAGAAATTATAGTTTCATTATCTGGAACTGTTTCAACTTTAGATACAGCATCAAGGAAATTATCAAATTTTTTATTTTGTTTCATCACTTTGATCATTTGTTCAACGTATTCATCAGCATTTTTATTTTCCAAGATAGAAGGATCTGATTCTAATGAAACTGAAAATTCAGTATTGACTTTAAGTTTTTGAAGTTTCCTATCTGGATCTATATGCTCAAAGAATTTTTGCATTTCACTATCTGAGGGAAGGTCCTGAAAAATGGGTTGTAACATCTTATTACTTGTAAGATTTCCAGAATTTCTAATAACATCAAGAGTAGCTTTAAGTGTATCATCATAGTTGGATAGTTTCCGATGAATTTTCATCTTTTCTTCATTCGAAAGCGTTTGAAGAAAAGCTTCCTCATCGAACTGAGATGATAATTCCTGTCGTGATTGCAAATTGTGTTGTTGATTATCACGGAGCTGCCTACTCAACTGCAATTTTTCCAAGTCTTGCTGCATTTGTCTCTCATTTTGAAAACTAGACTGTTTGGAGGGATGCTCAATCTGTTGGGATATTTGTAATGATTCTTGTGATGTTTTCGTATTAGACAAATCTGAACTATCTCTAGAAAACAACAAAGTCGAAGCCATTGTATTGATGAAATCACTAGATGACAATGCTTGTTGAAGTTTTTCCGATTGCGACATAGCGTACATTGTTTCAAGATCTAAAGAGCTGAATATCTTCTGCAATTTCTGGATGTCAGCCAGTTTTGAAAGTGATGCATCTTTGGACATCTCTATTTATGAATGGCTGATTATTAAAGTGTAAAATAGATGTCGAACGTCAAAAGCCTTTTACCAATTCTTCCTCGTCAAGCTTCACACAGTTCGCAAAAGCGAGGCAAACTCTCTTCGCTGTTTCTCCAAGGCTCGGTGAAGCTCAGCAGCCCGCGTCTTTGTCAAAGAAGCACACGTCCGCGCCAAAGGCTCTGCTGCTGCTGCTGCTGAAGAAGACACGCCAAGCTCTGGAGTATACTCTAAAGCAAGAGTGGAATGTACAATGTGTTTGACAACTGCAGGAAAAGTTGCTTCTGTGATGTTTTGTGCAAGGTTTTCAGCGTCAGTGGCGTGTAATTTAGTCACAATTGGATGATTTAGAAAAGTGTCTGCTAACGTGTGCCAAGTTTGGTTTGGATCAGACTCCAGCACGAGTTGACAGAGCAACAGTTTCAGATCTGTGGACAATCTTTCTGCAATAAATTCTACTTCAGTCTCTTCTGCTGTCATTGGTTATATCCTGTGCCGAATGGAAGGCAGTGTGAAGAGGGCTTCAAGGTGAACTTAAGCTGAGCTCTTTAGCTGAGGAGCTGAGCGTGCGGATAGGAATAGGAAGGAAAGAGGGCGACAAGCTTTAACTAGCGGGCGGGAGGCTCAGCAAGACTATCCTCAAAATTTGCGTTCGCGTAGAGTGTTTTCATTTCCAGATCTTTGTTGACACATTGGATAATAACGTGAAACGAGACCTATAATTGACAAACATCATCTTAAGTCAGCATCAATTTCTTATGCATACCTCGACTAGACCTGAAATACGAGAAGAGGTATCTATGATACCCTCACGATCTGGCTCTGTGTTAAGCATGACTGTCACAGATGAGGTAAATGATGAAAACATGAAACCAATACCAAAAGCAAATCATAAAATCAATAGTAATAAACGAAATTCTATTTTGTCTTATTCTTATATGGAGAATTCTAGAATACCACGACCTGTTTTATCTTCAAACAATTTAAATAGGTTTCTCATATCTTCACCATCTATGAATAATCTCAGTTTAGATACACCTAAATTGGAAAGATCTAAGATTCAAAGTGAATCTACAGGAATTCCACAATCGCCAAGTCTACGACATTTGAAGAAAAGCACTAATGAGGGATTACAAAAGCGGCATTCCTTTGTTCCAACTCAAAATAAATACAGAATTGAGATTGGGCAATCACAGTCACAATCACAATCACAATCGCATAAAAGTACGAAGTTCAACTATTTTATATCGACCACCTCAACGTCAACATCATCAACACACAAACCTTTAAGTAGAATCGATTCAATGAGTAGTATCTCAAGTTCAGTGACCACCTCCTCCAAGTTGAAAAGGTCTTCTACAACTTCCAAACTCAATATCAAACCTAAGAGGCATAAATTGAAAAATATGGAAGAACTTATTGAAGCAATTCGAATTAATCGTGATTCAAAATATAGGAAAAAGTTTCAAAATCATACAATTTTATCTTTTGAGGATGATAAATTAAAACCTTATAGATATGAAGAGCTAAGTTCAAGACGTCCTGATCTTTTTGAAAAATTATCAATGTATGAGAGAATATCACAATACCCTGATATTTATTTCACAGGTGTTAATAAATCAATGAAAATTGGGGCTGATATGAAAGATTATGCTAATAATCATGGATTTGATGATAAAAATAATAACTATAAAATAATCAAGGGTGATCATATCAAGTATAAATATGAAATTATTGATATACTTGGTAAAGGTGCTTTTGGAACAGTTGTTACTGTTAGAGATCATTCATATAGGAGTTTACCATTGTACGCATGCAAAATCATTAGAAATGATCCTAAACTCCTTTTGCAATCAGTTGAAGAGATTAAAATATTAAAGCAAATTCAAAATGATAATGTTGTTAAATATATTGAACATTTTACATTTAGGTCTCATATGTGTATTGTGACTGAAGTTTTAAATTTGAATCTATATGAGCTAATTCAAATGACTAATTTTAATGGATTTTCAATTAATATTGTAAAGAGGTTTACAATAGACATTTTGCAAGGTTTAAAATTTATCCATTCATTTGGAATAATACATTGTGACATGAAACCCGAAAATTTAATGATTGATCAAAATGGTACAGTCAAAATAATTGATTTTGGTTCCTCTTGTAAAGAAGAATCACTCAGGTATAGTTATTTACAGTCAAGGTTCTATAGGGCACCTGAAGTTCTACTTGGAGCGCGATACGACACCAAGATTGATATATGGTCAGTTGCCCTAATAATACTTGAACTATATAATGGTGTTCCATTATTACAACCACAGAATGAATGGGAATTATTCTGTCAATGCATTGAATATTTCAATGTACCATCACGAAAGTTAATCATTGAGCTACGTCAACGTGTTATTGATGAAGGACTCGTGAGTGAAAGCAAGAATTGGAACCCAAATAGTAAAAAAGCGGCCAACACCCTTCTATGGAAAGCTTTTGACTCTAGCGGTGGATTGAACAGGGAATACATTGCTCGGAAACAACGACAACACAGTAAGACTTCTCGACATCTTGCTCCTGGCAGCCGGTCTGTGGGACGGTGGGTTCGACGTGGGGCTGATGAAAGAGAAGATTGTGATGAGAGGACAACGGAGGTTGCCGAGCTGTCGGTGTTTGCCGAGAAGCTTTTGCGATGGAATCCCTGTGCGCGGCTCAGCGCTTTTGAGGCCCTGCGCGAGGAATTTTTGCAGCACGTGGGAGACCCATCGCGGTAATAGAAATAGTGAGTGAGTCTCAGACACGTATTTCATGTAGTCCGAGATACGAGGAGGTTTGTGTAATAAGATCTGTGTTATCTTAATCTAATCAAACAATAGATATATGTAGTCAGTCCTTTTCTTTGTTTATTCTTTTCTTCTTTTCTTCTTTTCTTCTTTTCTTCTTTTCAATTGTCTATGCTGCACAATGTTTCAAGGAAAATATAATATTTTACCACTATTTGCTAGTGATGTACCGGCAGAGAATAAATCAGAGTTAGAGTTTGAAAACAAAACAAACACCTCTTTAGACTCATTTGAATTTGATGAAAGTAGGAGTAGAAGAACTAGCTTTTTAATAACAATACTTACAACTGTGATGTCAATTTATTTTCTAGTTCTTTACTTTTATTTGAATCAATATCTTCCAAATCCTGTCCCATGCCAATAATAGCCAAAATAATTGTCACAACAATTTTTTGTTGTGACGGCTCAATGCAAATGCTTCAAACTATTATACAATTCTTTACATAATTAATTAAAGTACAATATATATTATCAATATTAAATTTCAAAATCATCTTCGCTACTTGATTCACTAACTATTTGTTTCCTTTGCTTTTTCTCCTTTTCACGTATATAATCCATTGTTAATTCACCACGTAAAAATCTTTTCTCTTCTTCATCTTCACTTAAAATAATTTGTTCATTACGTGCTTCAGCTATTGCATAACCATTATCTAAATTACTATCACTTTCATCATCTTCACTTGGTAATTTATAATTTTCTCTAGTTGCTTCTCTACGACGATGACGACCTAATGTATAAATTTCATTAACATCACGTTTCTCAAATTCAAGTTCTTGTAAAATTCTTTGTGTTTGCATAAATGAATCCATGTTAACATTGCTACCATTTCTTGCCTTACGTTCAAGTGCTGTACGAATACGACGTCTTTCAATTCTACGATCATAAGCATCATCATCATCACCATCACCATTATCCAAATCTTCATCATAATCACTACTAATTTCTAATTCCGAATTATTAGAATTATTACTGATTTCAATTTGATCATCTTCAGATTCTTCAGATTTTTCAGATTGTTCAGATTGTTCAGATTGTTCAAATTTTTCGGTTTTACTTACTAAGATTTTTGATGAATTTTTCGATGAGGAAATAGGAGTAGGTAATGGTGAAGGAAGTGACGATTTATTGACAACATTAGCTTTCGTCTTTTTTTCATCCGCATCTTTTAATGCTTTCCTTATATCAGCATTTGATGGAGTACGATTATTCCTTAGAATTGATACCCTTTTTGGTATTTTCAATTTATGTAGAATAACATTATTATTATTATTATTATTATTATTAATAATAGGACCTTGACTAAATCTGCTCTTAATTGTTGCAGGTATTATAATTTTAGCAGTTGGAGGATAAGAACAACCTCCAACTTTTTTACCAACACATATATCACATGGTTTTTGTCGATTACAAAAATCTGATCTACCCTTTTTCTCACAAGTAATACAAAAAGTATCATATAAATCCTTGTAAGGTTTATGTATTCTTGGATCGAATTTTGTAATACTTGGTTTGATTTCAACTGATTTAGAATCAGGTAAATTTTTTTTCTTAATAGGTATATTCAGAGCAGTAGTTAAATTGGATTGCATATCCGAGTTATTCATTGACTTATGGTATTCACGTTGTACTTGAGTTGTATTAGCAACAACTCTTTCGGCGTCACGTGACCCGTTGTTTTGCGCTGGCGGTGCTGGCTGTGCCGGCGGTGCAGGCTGTGCAGGATGTGAAACACATGTCTTTTTCTCATCCTGTGCTTTGATTGGCTGGGATGGAGTAGACGGGGATGTAGAAGTAGCTGAAGATGAAGTCGAAGATGAAGCTGAGATTGAAGCTGATGTGGAAGCCGAGGCCAGTTTGCGTTCAGATTTCTGATTACGCACAACTCTGTTAATTTCCTTAGACGCTTGTAAGACGGAGTCCAAGTCAAGATCATCCTCACGTATTTTCCTCCTCTTATGAGAATGTGATGTGGGAATGGAGGTAGAAGTAGTCGTAGTAGTAGTAGTAGTGGAGGAAGATAAAGTGAGGGCAGACTTAGGTAAGACACGAGAAATAGAAGAAGTTTGGGATGGAATTGATGAATTAGACTTAGACTTGGTGCTAGTCTTGGTGCTAGTCTTGGTGCTAGTCTTGGTGATAGTTTTGGTGATAGCCTTATTGTTAGTTTTGGGTTTAGATTTGCTCTTAGTGTTGGTATTAACCTTTCCATCAACGTTTGTTATGTTCGCGCTTATTATGGTTGGCTCATCATCATTGTCGGAAGAAGAAGAATCGAGGACAATTGGAGCTACTGCGGACGAGCCGACAAAATGTCTAGTAACTCTCCTGGACATGAGAAAGGGAGGGAAGAGATAGAGATCGTGTGTATGTGAATGTGTGTGAGCGGTTTCCTCTGTTAGTGAGAAGGGGATGGATGTATAGATGGAATGGAAGGAAAGGAAAACTGATGTGTATCCGGATGGAGTGGCTAGTAGTTGTTGGTTATTTACCTGAGTTGTCGACATGAGCTCAATTTGAGGGTTGAAAATGTTGAATTCAACGAGAATGCGCAAAGGCGAGAACTGGGTTCGCGGTGCACGACAAGAACCGTTGTCGCAAAGAAAAAAGGCGAAGGGAGAAGCATCAATTAGAACTACAGAGGTACCAGGTTCGAACCTGAGAAGAGGAAAAAGCAAACAAAACAAAAATCTAAATATCACGTGAAAGGGTGTCACGTGAGAAGGACGTCGACTTCACTCCACAGTCGACTGCGGCATAATATCTATAATGGGAATGGCAATTTGGTCCCCCCCTCTTCCTCCCACCGTCTAGCCAATCAGCTCAAGCTCAACCGGCACTGTCGCGCTCCCCGACCGGCTTTTTTTTTTTCTGCCAGTGTTGTGTTTACTTTTCTGTCTCTCTCTCTGTGTCTAGTGGTGCACGGGTGTAAGTGTGGGCGTGTAAATTCCAGTCTTTGTATTCTTTATTGCCCAAATTCAGTCTGTGACGACACTGAAAAAGTGAAAACACTGAAAAAGTGAAAACACTGGAAAAGTGAAAACACTGGAAATCGCGCTTTGTGGAGTGGGCAATAAATAAATTATCTCAAATTTATTAATTGCAGACAATTTGAGTATCCCAATTTACCTACATCTTACTCTTCTTGAAAGGATTTGTATATACTGTACTGACTCTTTTATCATTGTTTAATTCCTTTTCTCTCCCTTCTCTCTCCCTTCTCTCCCTTCTCTCCCTCTTCTTCCCCTCTTCTTCCCTTCCCTTTCAAACAGTCTAAACTATTGATCCTTTCAGCATTAGCCTCAAGCAAAGAATAAAAAAGTTTCATACCTTATCACTTTGCTCTAATTCTCTAATTGACATTTCCTTCGTTTGTTTCTTACATTAATACTGCTACAATTGTTATAATAAATATCAATATAAATATTCAATTTAAAAAATGAAATTCTCTACTATTGTCTCAACTACTTTATTAGCTTCAGCAGCTTTTGCACAAGCTGATGCCGAACCAAAACAACCAACAACTACTGTTACCGTTATTAAATCTGGTGATGCTGTAACTCATAGATATGGTAGATTCAACAATACTCATGATGAATCTACAAAGACTACTTCAACTGGTACTCATAAACGTGGTAAATTTAACAATACTCATCATGAAACTACTGAATCTTCTTCTTCAACTGGTACTCATAGACGTGGTAGATTCAATAACACTCATCATGAAACAACTAAAACTACTTCTACTGGTACCCATAAACGTGGTAGATTTAATAATACTCATCATGAAACAACTGAATCTTCAAGTTCAACTGGTACTCACAAGCGTGGTAAATTCAACAATACTCATCATGAAACAACTAAAACTACTTCTACTGGTACTCATAAACGTGGTAAATTTAACAATACTCATCATGAAGAAACTACAACAACTGTCTTTGAAGGTGATGCTAATGTTGCAATTCAAAATCCTTTTGCAATGAAAAATTCTGTTATTGGTTGGTCAGCTGGTGCTTTAAGTTGTGCTGCTGCTGCTGCTTTATTGTTATAATTTAACAACTTCTACCCCTTCCACCTCCCCCCCTTCTCCTTCTTCTTCATATCCGCTTCCTCTTAATTTTATATTTTTTGATATAAGTATTAATTATTAATTAACATTCTGTTACACTTTAAACTGTATTATTAAATGGAAATTTTATAAAAAACTCTGTAAAACAAAAATACATGATTGGAAAGGTGTTAATATAAGAGTGTATATAAAAGAGAGAATAGAGGGAAAAAAAATTAGACAAGGTAGAAAAATCAAATAACCTCTCTACCTTCATGCCAGAAAGGAATGCTTCAATGGTGAATGAAAAATAAAAATCAAAACTAAAAGGGGAAAAAACAAATTAAATGTATTAAGAATAGAATAAGAATGATTTTTAAAAAGTTTAAAAAAGGATTGGAAAATATTATGAAAGAAATTAAAAAAGGAGTAAGACATAAAAAAAAAATTCAAATAAATCATAAAAAACAAATGCAAGATAATTCAATTGTTGAAATTGAATCCACCATTTTGTAATGATGGATCAACTCCAAATCCAAATTGTTGTCCATTTTCTGCAATATTTGGTTGCATATTATCATAATTTGCCATTTCTTCTTCACCTTCATCACTAAAATATGTATCAATAATTTTAAATGCTTTTGCATAAATCTTTTCATTAACATTACTTTGACATTCAAAAATTTTATCAGCACCACCTGCTTCTTCAATAAATGCTGCATTCTCATTAATATTTGAACCTCTAACTTCCCTTTCAAGTTCACCAACTTTTAAAATATTCTCAAGTGCATCTAATGTAACTTCAATTATTTTATTATCAGCAATTGATAATAAATCACATAATGGTTTAATACATCCTTGACTAACTAAATATTTAATTTGTTCAGGTCTAGCTAATCCACCTGATGATGCATTTGAAATTGCCCAACATGCTTCTTTCTTTGTTTTATAATCACCAATTGTTAATAATTTAATTATTTGTGGAATTAAATTTGCATCAATAACTGCTTGAATTTGATCAGAATTACCAGCTGTTATATTAGAAACTGTCCAACATGCTTCCTTTTTAATTGATTCCTTTGGTGATCTTAATAATGGTCCTAATGCAGGTAAAACTCCTGCATTAATTACAATTTGAGTTTGTAAATCACTACCCGTTACAATATTACCAACTGCTCTTAATGCAGGTGTTTGAACTAATGGTGAATCATGACCTAATAATTCAACTAACCTTTTAGGAATTCTTGCATCACAAACTGCTTGAATTGCTTCTTGTGTACCATCTGATAAATAAGAAATTGCCCAACATGCATCAACAAGTGTTTCAACATCAACACTAAAAATTAATTTTGCTAATGTTGGTAATGCACTTTTAACAATTTGCCAATCTGGTTGTGGATTTTTACCCCTACATAAATTTGATAATGTCCAAGTTGCAGTTCTAATTAATGTCATCTTCGATGATTGAAATAATGATAAAATTGGATCCATTGCATTACAACTTAAAACATAATCCCTATATTGTGATGAATCACCTGCAACATTACCTAATGCCCAAATTGCTTGTTCTTTAACTTCTAATGATGGTGAATATAATAATTGAACAAATGCTGGAACTGCACCTAATTCAACAACTGTTTTAGTTTGTTCACTTGTACCAGATGCTATATTAGTTAATGCCCAAGCTGCTTCTAATTGTAAAACTTCAGGTCCTGATTGCATAAATTCAACAAATTTTGGTACAACACCTGATTCAATAACTAAATCAATTGGTGGATTATTCTCCTTTGATAAAATTTGTCTAAATTTAATAGTTGCATCAAGTTGTTCTTCTAAATTACCAGAATTAACTTTTTGAACCATGATTGGTAATTCATTTTGAAGTTGTGTATAAAACATTTGATCATTACTATATTCATCTGTCTCTTCATCATCATCTGAATCTGGTATATTATTCATAGTATTATTATCATTAGTTGATGAAAAATTTCTTCTCTTTGAAAGCATCTCTTCTCTCTTTTGCTTTCTTAATTCAACTTGTTGGGTTTCTCTTCTTCTTCTCACTTCATCTTGTTGAAATCTGTTTTTATTCTTAAAATTGGCCTTCCTGTAATCTGGAACGTATCTTGTAGAGTCTTCAGAATCCATTCTTTTTTTCTTCTTTTAATCTCTTGATTTATTAAACGATATCTGAGTAGAACAATTATTTTATTTGCCACTAAGTTTTAACTATTGGTAAAAAAAAAACACGAGTGGAAAATTTTGGAAATAACTATTGCATGCACACACAAGCTCGAAGAAATTTGTTAAAGAAAAAGCCCAAGCTAGTAGCGCTCGCTGCGCAGTACGTTTTTATTTTCTTCCACACCGGGCTGCCAAGCTAGCTGGGAAATCAGTTTTGTGACACGTCTGAATCCATCTTCAATATATGATACATCATATTTACTACCAAATATAGTTAGAGTTTCCCTTATTTTATTATAATAACAATGAATACAATGATTGGTGTACGATCAATAATGAGAACTTCCACTAAAGATGTTCGAGTGATACGAAGTTTTCATACCTTTAATGTTAACTTGCAAAAAATCAAATTGGGTGAAGATCAGAAATCTTATTACGTCCCAAATCAAGGTGAAGAGTATCAAATCAAATATAGAACCCATGGTACTAGTTTCCATAGTTTGAAATTAGATCCAAAATATAGATTAGGAAATCTTCCAATATATCAAAATCCTTTAATTAACTTTGTCATTGGTTCAAAAAGACTTTCCTTGGCATTCGGAGCTATTGGATGCATGTTTGGTTATCTCATGGATAGAACAGGTCTTATATATACTGAAATATGCCAACTTGTTGCCATACTTTCATTAATACCATTCCCTATTGTTACTTATCTTTTTGAACCTGTAGTTTCAAGAGTTTGGAAAGTTTATGATACTACCAAACCTCAGGTTTATGAGAACTTAGTAGAAGATGAAACCATAATCCTTGAAAAATTAAATTGGAATGGATTTAAAACTTACAATGAGTTGGTGAAAGTGGATAGTTTATATACTCCTACGGGGAAGGATGATTATCGTGGACGCTTTGGTTACGTTAATCTTTTATCTGTCGATCCTGAATTGAAAAGTACCAAAGCCTTTTACATTAATGATGGTTTTACTAATCATAAAATGGAGAGAATTTTGGCAATAGCAGAGAAAAGGAGCGGAATTAATGATTCAGGAAGGTCGTTCTATGGATTTTAATCTATACTATCTTCATATTTATACTGTACATATATTTATCATGACCTCAACCCTATTTTATTCAAACCTCTTTGAATCAAATAGATGGAACTACCTAAAAATCTGAATAATGCCATAAACGCCACAGTGTATAAAATCACTGATAAAAATATAAATGTTCTATTCTCTGGTAAAATCGAATCTTTATTATCAGAATTATTTTCAAATTGAGATAAACCACCAGTGTTTGTAACAATTGCAACTAAAATAAAATTACTAAACATCCAAATAAGAACTGTCATTGACCTGAAAAAGGCAAAGTAAAATCTATTTTTTTCATCTTCATCAATAATGTTATTTTCCGCAACAGCAGGAGTTACGAGTTGTTTTACCATCTTTGAATATCCATCATCGATTTGAAATTTTGTTGTCGGAATGACAATTTCAAGTTCATCATCACGTTTTCGACCTTTTATTGCTATACCTAGATCATTAGATTTATCTTGACCCTTTGTCCCCCATGTTATATCATGAATGTTACAAAATGCATAAATGTTGAGCACATTGACATATGCTGGTGACAATAATAAATATTGAACAAAGCTAGTAAACATATGAATTGGTTGCATGTATATGATAAATCCGAAGAGGTACAATAAGTATGTTGACAAAATAGCAATAACTAGATTCCTAAATTGAGTATCAGCAAAAAAATAAGTCCAATCATTTTTATCCTTGCTGTCTTTCAAGATTTGTTGGATTGCCTTTATCGATAAAAATATGGCAGCAAATATCATATAACACATTAGTACTGCAAAGAAAATGACAATCACCAGATAGAATATCTTTGTACCTTTGGGTTTATTACCAAATGAGAGAACAAAAGTAGTTGTTAATGATGCCATATAAAGCCAGAGAAAAAATACAGATAAAACATTACCTGGTGAAAAATGTGCACTTGATTCTGCTAGATAGCAAGTTAATATTCGAAAAACAAGAAAGTAAGACCCTAATGAAAACCACGATACCAACAAACCTAGCAATTGATATGTAAATTGAAGTTGGAAAAACAACTTGCGACCAAAGGAATGATTTGTAAACCATATTTTGTAAAAATTACAAACTGAATAAACTGCAGCAAAAAAGGATCCATTTAACCATCTTCTTCTTTGTGATATAAAATCATCAAGTTGTTCAGGAACATCGGTATATGCACCTGCTGTATTTATATATTTCAAAATCCAATTTTCTCCTTTCTTAGCTACAAGCTCAAAACAAAGAATTCTATCTTCAGCTAAATACATGTTTGCATTAAAAATACCATCATCATTATTTTTTTTCAAATCTTCTCCCTTTAAATATTTTTCGATTGGATCACCTATAAGTGCCTCATATCTGTAAGCTGAAAAGGCTCCTGGTAACACTGTAATAAAACCAAAAACGCTCTCCATAGGTTTATCCAAAATATTTGATGTTTTGTACTCAAAATTTTGTGCAGCAACCAGTGGATTCAATAGTAAATTCCAACCACTTCCTAAACTAGCCTTGATTTCACCACAGCTCCCTGCTACTTTAGAATTATCTTTGAAACTCTTCCATAATTTATATAATGATTTGTGCTCAGGTTCGGTACCGACATCTAATAAAATAATAACTTTGGGGTTTAAAATTGGAGCAAATGCTTTGAATGCCCATTTATGAGAGTTAATCTTTTTTTTATTTTGTTCCTTCAAACAAAATATCATTTGTACAGGGACTTGATTTTCAGTGGTCAAAGTAATTCTGTCTTTGTAAATCTTACTTACACCAACAAGAGTTGTATATTCATAAATGTGAGAAACAACATCATCTTCATTAATTTTATTTTTGGCAAATCCTTCTTGATACACTCCTAAAGCTGCCAGTAAAGCTTTAGAACGAGGGTGAATCTTTTGACGTCCATCACTAACAATACAAACAACTATTTTTTGCCAAGAGTCTTTACCCCAAGTCGAGGAATGTTTCATATTGTATAAATATCTAATGTTCTTGAATACTCCTTTTAAGGTTCTAGCAAGCAATATATCATCTTCATTGTACATAGTGATCACGATCATTAACTCGGTTTCTCTAGGCTTTGTATAGAATTTCTGACGAAGAGAAAACTTTTTCAATTGAAAGTCTTCTGGTTCTGCAGTACATGCTTGAAACCTCATAAACAAAAATTCTCTATCTCTTTCACTCAAAGATATCTTGTATTTATTCAAAAGAATTTCAGAAACAGGACAATCCAATACTAAATTCCCGTCAACCATTTTTACCTGTTTTGCAGATGGTTCGGTTCCATCCAATCTGAGTTCATCTGTTCTACTTTCATTGTAATATTCAACTGTATCCTTTACTGCTTTGGCATTCTTAAATTGAGTATCTCGTCGCTGCAAGTTATCATTGGAACTATAAAATGTGTTGAGCTCTTCATTAGTTTCATCTTCATCAGAATAATCCTCCTCACTCAAATCATTTGTTTCAAAAGGATTATAAACGTTGAATGGAGTATTTACTTGATAGTATGAGTTGCCAGTTTCAGGAAATGGACTGAATTCAGCCGGTGGCTCGTCACTTTCAATTTCATCCGCGTCAAAATTGTATCCTCCGAAAACAGAATCAGTTGGATCTTCTTGTCGTTGCAATAATCTTCTAGGTGAATTGAAAAACTCATGCATCTCTGTTGTTTCAAATGGTGGATCGGTAAGTACAGAACCTGGTTCAATTAAAAACGGGTTCTCATTTATGGTATTGGAGGAATGCAACAGCCGTCTAGTTGGAGATGATCCGTAAACCGATTTTCTCTCTGGCGATAAAGAATTTGATCGAGAATATCTTTCAGGAGAATACGTTGTTTGAGGAGCCTGAAAAGCAATTGATTCAGATTCAATGTGGAGAATGTTTTGATCATTGGTCCTCTCTGAATCCGCAAATGGGTCTACTACTTCCGTTCGGCGTGATCTCTCCAAATGTCGAAAATATCGGGACTGCATAGTCCTTCTATTTCCATTTCCACCAGAGCTCATCTAATCTAAGTGGAACCCCCACAAGTCTCCGCCTCACAGTCTGCTGAGTCCAGTACAGCTTCTGTGAATCCTGGAAAGGTAAACAGGATCCTGATCTGTGTGTGAAGTGAATTAAGTGATAGTCTGAAGTCGAAACTGTCTAGCGCGAAATTACAATGCCTCTTTGAGTCACGTGATGCACCAGATTTTATATTAGTGACTCTTTCCAGTTGTATACGGCTTGAACAGGCGGCAGTGACAAAATTTCAGTCACCATCAGTTGTTGATTGGTCTTTTGAACTTAAATAAATTTTTCAACCACTGCTGACAGGGTCCTCTTATTATTAACAAAAGCTAAAGACACCACATCCATTCAACAACAAAATGGCATCATCTGTCCCCGGCCCAGTACCTTTACCAGACTCCCGCTATGATTTGAATACCTATATTGGTAGAGTAAAACACTGTGCTGAAATATCTGATCCAACTATGCTTCTAAGTACATCTAAAGACATAGAAGAATCAAAAAGATTGATTTGGGACTATAAAAATGGTGTTATACCAGAAATGACCCCTAGACTATGGAAAGCAAAAAAAATTTTAGATTCATCTATCCATCCGGATACTGGTGACACTGTTTTTCTTCCTTTCAGAATGTCAAGTTGTGTTCTATCAAATCTGGTTGTCACAGCAGGTATGTTGACACCAGGTTTGGGTAATTTTGGTACTGCCTTTTGGCAAATTGCAAACCAATCACTCAATGTTGCCGTAAATACAGCTAATGCTAATAAATCTCATCCACTGACAACAAAACAACTTGTAACGTCTTACTTCCTAGCTGTTGGTGCATCATGTGGTGTTGCTCTTGGTCTTAATTCAATTGTTCCAAAGCTGAAAAATTTATCTGCTAATAGTAAAATGATATTAGGAAGATTGGTTCCTTTTGCAGCTGTTGTATCTGCTGGTATTGTTAATGTATTTTTAATGAGAGCACAAGAAATTAAGAAGGGTATCAGTGTTTTCGATGCCGATGGAAACCAATTAGGAATCTCAAAGAAAGCTGCATTTCAAGCAGTCGGAGAAACTGCAGCTTCTAGAGTTATCAATGCAACTCCGATTATGGTTATACCACCATTATTATTGGTTCAACTTCAAAAATCAGTTTTGAAAAATAAATCTCTAGGTGTCGTCACTGCTGCTAATTTAGGTCTAATCTTCACTACTTCTCTTGTGGCTTTGCCTTTTGCTTTAGCAATTTTCCCACAGAAGCGTTTTGTCCAAACATCATCGTTAGAAGAGCAATTTCGGGGATTAAAAGATAAAAATGGTAATGAGATCAATACCGTATGGTTTAACAGAGGTATTTAGTGCATTAGGCTATTTTTAATAATATGTTTCCGTTTATAGATTTTAGGTTAAAACATATTTTGTAATTTTGAATCTTTGTCAATCTTAAAGCTTTGAGACTGATCAAAAAAAAAAAATCTCATGTATTTATTTTCTTCAGATTGAGATAACAACGTATTTATTTACTCTGAACTATATATCCCAATAAGTTTGCAATATTCTTTCATATGAGAAACTATGGTTTTGAAAGGTCGTGGTAGATTTCCTGAGAAGAAACGCCCCGAACTTCCTCCGCCAACTCCAAATATCAGCAAGATTGCGTCTTTACAAAAGCAAGATGCGTCTGATAAAGCACTTGAATTATTACACGAAGTTGCAACACTTGTATCGCCTATAATAGAGCTTTATAATTTCAAGGTGGGATTGCTATGTGAGATGTATCCAAAACAAGGAGGTCTCTTAGGCTTAAACGTTAACAGAGGGCAAAAGATATGCCTGAGACTGCGATCACCAACAGATCCGAAATGGTTTCTTGAAAGAGATGAGATTGTTGGAACAATGTTACACGAACTCACACACAACTTATACGGCCCTCATGATGCAAAGTTCTATAAGCAACTGGATGAATTGAAGGATACGTATATGGAACAACAAATACAAAAGTCTTTAAAAACAAGTTCCTATAGAAATAATTTTTCAGCCCCAATTGTAACGAAAGTAACTAATGATTTGAAAAGACAATACACAACAAGGGTATCAAAATTGGGGACTAATACCAAAGGAATATGTGCCAAAAACCTCTCTTTAGCTGCAATGAGAGAGTTGATGTGGAAAGCAGCAGAACGACGAGCAGCCGATGCAGAGTCTTGTACAGAAGTCGATGCAGATAAGCTTGCATGTGTTCCAAAAGATGATGAGCTACACATTATAGATGTAATTTCCCTAGATTCAGATAGTGAAGACGAAGAGTCTTCAAAAGAAAGGACAGAAACCATTCTGAAAGTTGAAGGAAAATCCGTTGGGGATATTATTATATTGGATTAATGTCATTATTTTATTATTATAAACCATAATCAGTGACTTGAAGCGGCGATCGAATTATAGATAGGATCTTTGTCTATACTATAGGATTTTAGATTTTGAATTTTCTCTAGTGGAATGACCTCTCTAAGTTGTCTATCATTTTTATACCAATTTTGAATCAAATAGATCATTTCCTTTTGAAGAATTTCACTGTATCCATCAAACAAATCATATGTTGTACTCTCAATTAACCTTCTCAAGTTATAGTAAATCTTACTATATGATACATTACTTTTGATAAAAGCGTCAACAATAACACCATTTGAAAATGCCTTCTTATTTTTCAAATTCTTGTAAGATTTGGTAACCAACATTTCAAGTAAATTTATCATTGGAAACAAGCTGTCAGTATCTTTCAATCTATCCGCAACGATGGTAAATTCATTACATAGTGTAACAACTAACTGTTCGTCATCACCATTTTTCTCCTTGAATTCTGTGATCCATTTATCAAACAGACTTTTCCATTTGTTCAAGACATCATCAGCATTTCTGTGTTCCGCCAATTTGAATGATACTAATGCCAGTTCATAGTACCCGAGTGGATCAATAAAATCGTTGTATAAATCGTTAATGGGGAGAATTTCTCCACCAAGTTTTTTCTGTGCAACTTTTGCCGCACTTTGACTCACCCTTGAATCATTTAATATCGTAGTCAGAAGTTCATCTTGAAGATCAGATACAGAAATTAAATCACTAATCTGTGAAGCTAAACCCATTGTGTCACGTTTTAGTGATTCAGTTTCAATAATGTGAATAAAGTTATTAGCAGTAGAGAGGAACTGAATTCTATCTTTCAACGTAATATCAAATTTTGAAAGTGCTAGTTTGTACAACTGGTTCGCAGCGCCATAATAATCTCCCTTTTTCGAGTAGTAAACCCATAAAAGTTTACTCATTTCAAGATCACCAGATGCCTTAGATTGAAGAAATTC
Organism: Pichia cactophila; assembly: GCA_030563965.1. Lineage (NCBI taxonomy): Eukaryota > Fungi > Ascomycota > Pichiomycetes > Pichiales > Pichiaceae > Pichia > Pichia cactophila. The sequence continues at coordinate 27,353 of JAJMKU010000132.1, forward strand.
AAGAATATATGGTGTATCAATATAAAGTAACTTCTCACCAACACCATTGGCAACGCACCACTTGTAAAATTCAAAGTGAAACATTCTATCGTTAGAGTTCAGACAAATTTTGTAGCATTCATCTCTCATTTGAGAATAATATGTTACTAAGCATCCCTCACTATCAACAAAGGCTGGTAATCCGTTTCTCGAAGAATCCAATCCAGTTATGCTTTGTCCAATCAAAGTATTATCTGCAGCTTGTTCAACACTAGTTAACGCCTTTTTATCAACATCAACTAAAATCTGAAAAATTATATGATACAATTTGAGTTTCTTCTCATAACTTTTTCTTTTCAGTGGGTCAATTGGCATTGCTAGTTGTACATCGTTTTCATATTGACTAGCAAGTTTGACCAATTCGGCAGTATTAGCTATATCGAGTAAAAATTGAATAGCTGTAGAATAATATCCTAATTGTAAAATGGCATTAACACAATCCGCAATAGTTTCATCAGAAAGCATGTCACTAGTTTTTTTCAAAAGTTGAACAGCATTTACCAAATGTTTCTGCTTGAGTTCATCGTTTTTACTCTCAGAATACGCTTTGGCCTTCTTCAAACTTTCAATAGCTTTAAAGATCAAAACATCACCCGTTGAACAAAAATGACCACACTTTTCTTGAAGAGTATTTGCCACTAATTCAACTGAACTTCCTTCTGAAATACTTTTATTAATAATGCAAGACAAAAGTTCTTTCACTAACTTTGAAACATTTTCATCTGATTTGGCGAAAAAGTCGCTAAAAGTCAAACAGCTCAAGTCTGCTTGTAACTGAATTGGTAGAAAGGCAGTAATACTTTTAAAGTTTTTAAGGTCTCCATTATTGATAGTATCAACTTCTTCCATAAGAATAGCTAAAAAGGAAAGCCCTTCCTTCACAATATTTAAAAACTTTGAAATAGAATCAAAACATATCTGTTCAGCTTGAACACACACTTCATTTGCCTTCTCTTTCCAAGAAGTACTTTCACTTTGGTTATTGATGTCCTTAGACAAACCTGGAATGACGTTTTTGTTGTCGTCAAAAAATTTTAAAATGATTAGTATAGAGCATAACAGGTACTCCAGTTCTGCCTTTGTGATATTGAGTCCCTCAAGTATAAGGTTTTTTTCTGTTTTTAATTGTTTCACACTTTGAATATCAATATAACCAAAATTATCAAATTTAATCTCCGGTCTTAGTCTGAAGACTTCTTTATTCCAAAATTGGCGGATGAGTCTAGCAAAAAGAATTAAGATGGCATAAAATCTATCACTTGGTTCAACATTATCGATTACAGGGGACATTGATTTGTCCAAGCGTGGGTTTTTACCACCAGATAAAAAGTATTTTGTTGCTATGTTTCTAAAAGATTGGGGTTTATCATATTTGCATGCAAGATACAAAGCAGATGAGCATGCTTCATCGGAACCATATTTATTTGAAAATTGTTGAAAAACTTTATCATTCATTGAATCTTCAAGAATCAAATCAGGAGTTCTATATCTGTAGATGGTAATACCAGAGGATGAAAGAACTGCAAACTCTAATGGTTCCGAAGTGTATTGTGAAGCAAATTCATTTGCATAACCTTTCGGCGTATCTGTTGCATTGAAAGACTCAGTCAATTGAGCAATATCAAATACATCTGCAAATTTTTCATGCACTTCAAAATCCTCCACATATTGTGATGCTTTCTTGAAAATCCCATAATCAGGAACACTAGTGTAAAGACCTAATTCTTTAGTATATCCGATGAATATTCCTGGAGAGATCAAAAGAGACAATGTTGTTCCATGCAAAATTTGTGAACGTTCTTGGGCTTCTTTCAATTCATCTATTGAAATAAGTGAGCCGGAAGTCGACTTGGTAATAGATTTATCGCTGTTAAAATTATTACTGTTGTACGATGTATTTGTAGCACGGAAATTATTAACTGTAGGTTGTGTATTCTTACCATAATTGTAGTAAGGCGTCTTTTTGGTAAGTAGGTCTTGATTCATGATTAGTAAATCAGGGTCAACGGCATCATTTTCATTTAACAGTTTCTCCTTCCTTTTCTCGATACTTTCATAAAGTTTCATGTCAATTGGAGGGAACTTGACAAAGTTTGTAGTCAAATTAAGTCTATCGCCATAGAGAGTAGATCCCTTGATAAAAAATCTGCAACCATTTGAGGCCACAACAACTAAAAACAAATTAGGGTTCTCATTTTTACTAACGGGAAAAATGTTAACCAATTTCAAATTGTTTCTTAGTAATGGTGAGCGTATATTAGCTGCAGTTGTAGATAGTTCTTTCAAAAGGTTAGTGACCTTTTTAACCAAAGGTTGACCGAGGGTAATCTCTGTATCTTTTCTTTGAATTTTGTATGAGCGAATTACTGACTTCGAGCTGAGTGTGTAAAGAATGTTCCTAGTTTGATCAATCTTGATATCTATAATAGATTCGACATGAGAAGCAGTGGAATCATTGAACCAATTTAATAGTGGAATATTTTGAAAAGCCGAACCAAAAAATGAATCAGTCAAGAGCTCCTTTGTTACGGATTTGGAAAACCAATCATTTGAACGACAATAGTTTAATCTCCAAATAGCATCTCCTGAACCTGCTCCAGTGAAAAGAATATCATTTGTGGAATCAAATGATATGATTTTGTTGACAATCAAACCATGAACGGAAATAGAGAGTTTAGTATCAGAAACTTGTACACTATTCTGCTTGCTATCATATTCAAGTGCCAATATTCTCATTTCCTTTGAGGTTGCCACAATTAACAAGTTTGTAACTGATTTGACAAATACATTTTCCTTTGGTTTACTCAAAGCACAAGTTAATATAGTTCCATCAAAGTCATCTATGACATCAAATTCTTGATCAGTTAAGGAAGCGTTGAAATTCCAGATGTAAAGTTTACTATCAACACTCATCCATGCTCTTTGAATTTCAGGAAGTACACCCATATTTGTAACAAGGGAGTCATTGTTATTTCCTAAAAGAGCATTAGGAATTCCAAAATGATTGATTTTTTCAAATCTACTAAAAGGGTTGGATTTCTGATAAGGATTGAAATTGTAATTGTCCACAATATACATTGAGAGGATTTCGTATAAAGTAGGAACCAAATTATCCTTTTCAATTTGAGCGTCAATGCATTGACGTGCAAGATTTATTGGTGATGTAGTAGACAATGGTAAATGTACTAAATCGGTAACTACAGATTCCTTTTTAGTTGAATCAGTTTGCGTTGTTTGTCTTCCTCCAAAAAACGGTAGCGTATTGATGTATCGAGATCCTAAATGATGAGTAAAACTATTTTTATGCTGTGCTCTCTTCTTTTGAAGTTCACTTCTCTCAATTTTAATATTCTGAGTATCATTTGGATTGGATTGACCATTATTATTTGTTAAAGGATAACTTGAATCGTTTTTTACTATTGATGACGAGTTGTCAAACGAACCCAACACTTGGGAAAATCTCATCTTTTAATTGATGTGTTAAAAAGATATCAACAATATGTTCTCTACCAAAGGCCTCTTTCTAATGTCAGCCTTGATTGGTAAATAAAAGTTTCTTCCTTTGCCGTAGAAAGCGATATTTTGAGAAATCAAAATAAAAACTGTGAAACTGGTTCACAGAAAGAATTGAAGCTTGAAATTCAATTTACAAATTTGCGTCGATCGCCTCAGCGTCAATCTGAGCCACCTTTCTGAACTTGTAAATCTGTTGATCTTTTCAGTGTGGCCAAAGAAGGTGTGGCTACCTTCTGGTGAAGAACAGTCCTTTAGTTTCCTCTTGCAAGCTGGAACTGTTGCGGGTTTAGAAAAGAGTTCATAGTAATGACACCTAAGGAATTCCCGTCACTTTCTGATGAGCGGTTGAAAGAGATTGTACATCAATTGACTCAATTTGGTCTTGCCAATGGATTAGTAATGTATCCTCCTGTTCCATTTTTGGAGAATCAGCCAGTACTTGCACCAGTCACGCTTTTCCCAACTCCATTTCCTCGTGAAGAATTCAATAAAAGTTTACGGATTCAAAAAATTTACAACAAACTATATGCTAACATTGTTGCAGAGCAGGAATGGTTAACTAATGTAATTGAACAGTTATCTCAACATGATGTTGAATTCACAGGTAGATTATGGAAGGCATATTTGAAAGCAAAAGTAGAGGGAATTTCTCAAAATGTCTCATTGGCTTTAACCCGGTCTGATTATATGTTTGATGAAATTTCTCAAGAGATCAAACAAGTAGAATATAATACAGTCAGTGTCTCATTTGGAGGTTTAAGCCCGAAAGTAGGAAGTGCACATACTTATTTGAATAAGTTAGGACTCTACTCTTCTTCTGGATCTGAAAAATATTACACTAATGATGAAATATCAATCAGTGAGAGTGACCAAAAACTTGCAGATGGCCTATTTTCAGGAGTTGAATACTACAACAAGGAGTACCTTAACGGTGAAAATAAATCCATTGTTCTAGTTATAGTTCAACCTGACGAAAGAAATGCATTTGATCAAAGAGCTCTTGAATATCATCTATTGAATAATCATGGTGTTATTAGCAAAAGGGTAAATCTACCTGATGTCTTGAAATCAATTGAAATCGATTCTGAATCAAAAAAGCTTTATTACAACAATTGGGAGGTTTCTGTTGTATATTACAGATCTGCATATAGTCCAGCAGAATTTGATTCGCCAGACACTTGGGAGTGTAGAACAGTTCTTGAATCTTCAATGGCAATCAAATGTCCATCTCTTTTGACACAACTAAGTGGTTCTAAGAAAATTCAGCAGTTGTTGACTAGTCATGAAACTTTATCTAAGTTTATCAATCAAGCTGAAATTAAACAAATCGAAACATCATTCTGTGACATATATCCGTTAGACAACTCTGCAAATGGTAAAATTGCCAAGAAACTTGCGTTCGAAAAACCTCAAAATTTTGTTTTAAAACCACAAAGAGAAGGTGGTGGTAATAACATATACAAAGAAGATATCCCTGAATTTTTGAACTCAATCCCAGAAGATGAGTGGGAAGCTTACATTTTGATGGATCTTATACATCCTAAAATACACAAGAATCTAATCTTACGTAATGGTGAAATTCTTACTGATGGAATTGTATCCGAGCTTGGCGTCTTTGGAAGCTATCTTTTCAATGAAAAAACAGGTGATATTCTTGACAATCAAGTGCTAGGACACCTTTTGAGGTCAAAAACTAGCACCAGTAATGAAGGTGGTGTTGCAGCTGGCTATGGATGTGTCGATAACCCTTATTTGTATGATGTCTAATGAGTTAGATAAATGATAGAGTCATGAAGCGAAAGTAATAGGTATCAAGTTAAATTAGAAAATGAAAACAAATATAAACGTAGTTGAACTTAGGTTGAATGAACCTAAAGTAAATTAGTCCTTCAAGGACCACCATCCGATAGTTGAGGCACTAAAAACAGTTAAAAAGGCAACGTCTCGTTTAGTTAAGTCATTGTCTTGTTGATAACTCTGCTCCTTTTGTTGTTTTTGTTGTTGTTCCTTTTGTTTCTTTATACTACTTTGCAAACTCTCCTTAGCTTCCTGAATAGTTTTGAGTTTAGATTCTTTCTGAGCTTTTTTCAATGCATCTGCCGCTGCTCTCTCCTTTATTGATGAGAGAACTGCTGAGTGCACAACATTTTTGAGTACAGCTTTCCTTTTTTTTAGGTTTTGTTGCTCAACTTGCTTCTGCTGCTCCGCTTGCTTCTGCTGCTCAGCTTGCTTCTGAAGTTCAATCTGCTTCTGAAGTTCAATCTGCTTCTGAAGTTCAAGCTCTCTCTTTCGCTCTTGTATTTTCCTTTGCTCTTCTTGTGTTCTGAGTTCGAGTTGCTTTCTTCTCTCGTTTTGTATCAGTAAATCAGATTGTTTCTTTTTCTCCAAATCTCTTTTCTGCTTCAGTTCAAAGAGTTTTTGCTCTTCGATTTTGTTTTTGAGGTCTGACATCTGTTGTTCTTGTTGTGCTTTCATCTTTGAAATTACGTCACTATTATTTTCAGTAGGTTTTTTCTTCATTTTCAATCCAGAAGAACTGCGTACTTTATTTATTTTAAAGTCTTTCAGCTCTATTGGCATATCTTTGGATCCATCTATGTTATTTGTAACTTTGGAATATGATCTGGAATTTCCTGCAGCAATTTCGTCTTGAGATGATAATCTCTGAACAAGATCAATCTTACGTCCTGACACTTTTAATCCTCTTTTTCTACATTCCATTTTCAGGCCTTGCAAATTCATAGTAGTATATTTTGATTTATTTGCAGATTGATCCAATAAAATAGTCTCTTTCTTTGTTGTTTGATGAACATTCCTTACTGGTTGTTGCACCTTCACCAATGGTACTTGAGTTTTGGCACAAGCCACTTCTTGTTGATATAATAGACGCAATGAAGGTAAAGATTTCACCGTTCTGAGCATGATATGATTACTGTTCAAATAAGCAACGAGTCACAAATCAAGGAATGGTTATTGTAAATCAAATTCTATATCTTATTATTATATTTACTTCTCAACCCATTTTTTCAAAACTAAACAAACAAACAGCGTGTTTATCTTTTGCCTGATCCGGTGGCATTGCGCGCCATAATTTGTTGACGCGTCGATCGACCATAGATTTGGCCATATAGTTGAAACCTACGTATTATTGGAAAATATCAAGACTGTTTAGACTCTGCAACAGGAACAAAGAGAAAACATGCTAATATGACAAATGATACAGAAAAATTATATCTTGATAATGAGGACTTACTGAAACTATCTCATAGAGTACCTGTTCTTGTGTACGAAAATAATAGTAACACGTCCCCTGATTTGAAAGAATCATTTTTCACTTCAGAAGAAGATGATTACTTAGATGACCAAATAATTCCATGGAGAAAGTTGTACGTAAGAGAAAGATATGATATAAATCAACTGGAATTATCATTTTCTTCATTGTTTGTTAAATCTCTAGTACAGTACAATCAATGGCCTGCAATAATCTTGTCAAGTATAATCTCATCTCTTATAACAATCCCCATTGACTGGGCTATTACATGGTTAAATAATCTCAAGTATGGATATTGCGTATCTCACTTTTTTAGTGTTCGAGAATCGTGTCCTGCAGGTGATTGGCATAATATTGGTGAATCTTTACCTATAGGAATATCATTTTTTGTGAAGTTGACTGTAATGTTATTGATTACTACATTATTTGCAATCTTAGGTTTGAAAATATCCGAATCATATTCTGGCATTGCTAAAAGTGGGATCAGTGAATTGAAGTTGATTATTTCTGGTCATGTAAATCATGAATTTTTACAGCCCAAAGTTATCATCAGGAAATACATTGCTTTGCTATTTGTCTGTGCATCAGGGGGACTTCTTATAGGGTATGAGGGACCGTTGATTCATATATCTTGTGGTGTTATTAGTTTTATTATGGATATTTTGCAAAAATACTTCATTTTTTTCAGTAACTTAAAAAATGCTGCTATTAGACGAGAGATGATTTCTGTTGGATTTACAATTGGTATATCATTGGCTTTTGGTTCACCAATCGGTGGACTTTTGTTCACTATAGAAAATTTGAAATTGGGAATGAGATATAAATCTCTAATATGGAACGGATTTGTTTGTTCATGTATTGCAACATTTATATTTTTCAAGTTTCATCCTTTTAGGAAAATTATTATCAATGAATCTTTTGAAGTTGAAATTGGAAATGGTTGGATTTTTTTTGAAACCCTTCCATACCTTCTTGTTGGTTTAATTTGTGGGTTATTATCCATCGCATACAAAGAAATGCATCTGAAAATCGTTGATTTCAGAAATAGTGTGATGTTTCCAACATTGCTGAAAAATCCATATGTTGAAATTGTTGCATTAAGTTCAATCACCCAACTGTTACATTATCCGCTCAACTTTGATTATCTTACTCTAAATAACATGCTTGTCAGCTTGTTTTATGATTGCTCATCAACAAGTGAAAGCTATTATCAAGCAATATGCAAATCCTCACATGAAACTTTAGAAGTGATTTATTATACGATTATCATGTTTTTTCAATCAAACTACTCTTATACTTTAGATATACCTGGTGGAATCTTACTACCATCTTTGATCATTGGTGCTGGAATTGGCAGAGTTATTGGAGATTTGATTGAACTTATTCAGCATCATTTTGGAAAAGGTATTTTCCAACAATGCTTTGAAGAAAATAAGAAATGTGTTTCACCAGGTTCATATGCCATTGTTGGTGCAGCCTCTTTTTTTGCTGGAGTTACCAACACATCTGTTGCAGCAGTTGTTATAGTGTTTGAAGTAACTGGTGCTGTCACATATCTAATCCCACTTATGCTTGGTGTTGTAGTTGCTAAAACAACAGTTGATATTTTTGAAAGTAAAGGATTCTATGAGCTGTGGCTTGAAAAAATAAATAAAAGTTATCTCAGTACAGATGTGTCAGATTCTTTGAAACTTGCACATCTTGCGGAAGTCAAAATTGGTGACGTTATTGATAAAAGAGAACATAAAACATGGTTCATTGAAGATGTTTTGAATGTGAGTGAGGTTAGAAGTTTGATTGATGATGATGAGGATACAGATGTCGATATTAAGAATGATGGACTTATATTATTGCAAAATACGGCAAATAAGATTGTTGTTGGTTGGATCAGTTATGTGGATATTTTGAATGCTATTGTTTCCCAACCTGATCATAAAATTGTGAATTTTCAAGAACAAACTAATGATCTTAGTAGTGTTGAAGTTGTACAGTTGAAAAATTACGTTGTACCCATTCAAGATTTATTTATTGTGAACAAATCATTTACCGTTTTGACAGCTTATGATTTAATGACAAATATGCTTGTAACAAATGTGATTGTTTGTAGCGAGAATAATAAGTTTGAGGGCATGCTTACAATTACTGAGTTATCAAAAATAGTTAAAGGTTAAATTTGGAAGCAATGACTTGATAGAGCTATATATAACTACTCTTAAATATTCAAAACATCAATAGACTTTGCAACTTTTCGTTTCTTTTTGAATTCATTTAATGGGACGTCATAATTGAGATCATCATCTTCAACTACTGTGGTTTCATTATTTTCATCTGCAACAACCAAACTATCCATAATCTCATGTACTTTACCGAATGAAGGGTCTAAAAATTGGTTGATTTTTTTCTTGTTATTTTTTGTGACAAAAGATATGTAATACTTTCCAGGATTAATTTGTTTGTTTTCAACAAGAATACCTTTTATTTCAACGTTGAAAGCACTATGATTGAATGATTTTTGTGTTTTGAATGATATAATCTCTTCAAAAATAAGAACAGAGATTGCATCAACCACTGCTGGCATGTCCGATACACTGTCGAATCCAATGATATAAGCCGCATCAGTTATTGACTTGATAGAATTTTTGGGCTTCTCTTGAAAGTATGATAATAATTTACGAATACTGAACAAAATGTACATATCATTTATGGGAATAGATTTATCCTTTGAACAGTTGTAGCATTTGAATTTTTGTACATCAGAGTTTATTGCGTAACAAGTTTTATGCATTATATTTAAGCAAGAAGAGCATTGAATGGTTGATGAATATGGTAAATATTTGTTTGATTGGCATGTACATTTGATTAATGTTTCATTTTGACAACTATCTGCAACCTGTGTTTCACCATCATGTATTTCATTGTTGAAATTTTTTAGCATATCATAGAGATCTTTTGTTACTTGTGATACTTGGGTATTTATAACTGCCATTTCTGCTTCTTTTTCTTTAATAATTTTTTCTTCATTGAAGAGATCAAATGGATCTATTTCAATTATTTCTTTATTGTGTAAATCTTCTTTTTCAAGAGTTGATAAAGAAATAAAATGTGTTGACAAAGTGTGATGGACCGAATTTACTTCTCCACATGTTGTTTTCAAATCCTCAACAACAGATATTGGAATTTTAATACAAGAGCCTTTCTCTTGAGAACAATCTGAAAAGTATTCCGGATTATAATCTTTTGGACATGTATCATTAAACAAAATACGCATGAACAAATACCTTTGAGTTGGTAATGGCGATAAAGATTGAGTGAGCAAGATTAGCTTTTTCATTAACTTGAATATACTCATTCTGGTAAGTTCTGAAGGAGAGAGGATAACTTCATCATTAAAAGAAATTGTTTCACCTAATGATTCATTGTACTTTATGTTAAAAATGTATGATTCACTAACATTTGTTGTGTTCTTTTCATCTAAAGATATTGATAAATCGATAGCCTTTAGGTATTTTTTTTGAAGAGCGTCAGCAACTGATATTCTAATCCAATTAAGGATTGTATCTGATTCTGGGGACATATTTGAATTGAGCATTTTAATTCTAATAAAATCCCTCTTTGATTTAGAAATTTCATGTTTGTCAATATAAAATTTATCTTCTTTAAAATAACTATCATTGAAGAATCCACGAAGAAAGAAAATGCAAGAAATGCTCATTTCAAGTAAATTTAACACTGATTTTTCACTTTAAGAATTTGTAAATCTTTCTGAGACACGTCTTCTAATAGGTTGATTTTCTTTAGTAGTTGTTATTGAAGTTTTAGACATTTGTTTCGTAATGGTAGCAAAAGAGAATGATGACAGTATGAGCATGAATCTAATGAGCCGCCAAGACATGATTAAATTTATCGAGAGATCGATCTCCGCGAAGAATGAAAAAAAAAAACATAAACCATCGAGCCTATTTTCAATCAACGACTTTTCGACGATTAAATTGTGGAGAAGAAGTTTCTTTTCAGTAAGTCAAGATGTTATCTAGAAATGCTAGACAATTGATTAAGAATACATCTGCTCTATGCAGACAAGTGAATAAGGCTAGATATGTTACTAAATTTCAAAGTATTAGATTTAATTCTAATCAAGTTGAAGGTAAATTTTCCTCTACCAATTTATTTGATGAAGCTGATCCATCGAGGGATCATATGTTTAAGTATTCATGGGGTACATGGTTACAAAATGATAAATTGGAAAAGGAGAAGAGATTCACCAAATTTTCAATTCAAGGATTGAACGAGTTGTTGAAAAGAGTTAATGGGATTAGTAAAGTTACTCTCGATTCTAAGAATCCAGATGAAATTAAAGTTATTGATAATTCCAAAGTTTTATCGAATAATATCAATTTTTTCTTTAAAGATGTGAAAGATTTAAAGAATGTGAAACAAATTGTATCACTTCATGAGGGTAAACATCATAGAATTTATAGGATTGAAATTGAAGGTGTTGAAAAGAAGATGGTTTTAAGATTACCATATACACTTGAAAGTCAAATTTTTACAAAGAGGAAACTTGAGAGTGAAGTTGCAACGATGGATTTTTTAAGTAATGCACTAAATTTGAATATACCAAAAGTTTTAGCATATAGTGGAGAATTTAACAATGTTATTGGACATCCATTTATTTTAATGGAATATGTTGAAGATGTTGAATGTTCATTAATGAAGAAATGGAATCCATTAATTGATAGTTCTGAAGATAGATTGGATGCTAAAGATGCAATTGATAAATTGAATGAAGTAATTGAACCAATTGCCGAATTTAATAAGATTGTTAGTGATTTTATTTTTGATAATTATGGATCTATTTATTTTAAGCAAGATTGTCCAGAAAATTTGACTAAAATTGCATTTGAAGAACAAGATAGATGGGTTATTGGACCAACTACGGAAGCAGCATATTATAGAAATAAGAAATATGTTAAGGAGGAGGAATTAAATAAATATATTGGACCATGGAAAAGGGAAGAACCTTTGAAAATGATTGATGATTTAGTTTCTTTAGAATTGCATAATTTGAAGGTTAGATTAAGTTTAATTGATAGTGGAGAAATTACCGGTGATAAAAGAGAAGATTTAGAATTTGCAATTAAAATATTTGAAAAGGCCAAATTAATTTCTGATAGAATGTTCAATATAAATAAGGAAGAATCTTTATTACCTAATTTAGAAGATTTATTAAAGCCAAGATTAAGTATTGGAGATTTGGATCCAATGAATGTTTTAGTTTTAAAAGATGGATTTAAATTTATTGATTTTGAAAATAGTACGATTAAACCATTTTTAATTACACCATATCCTAAATTTATTGAATATAATGGAGCTAAAATTTTCAATTTAAAGGAAGAAGTTGATAATTTTGAAGAATTAGATGAAGTTGAAAAAGAACAATATAAATATATTTTTAAAAGAACTAGAAATCAATTTTTATGGGAAGTTGCAATTAATAAACATAATAAAGAATTAGTTGGAGTTATTTCACCAGTAATTAAACTTTTAAGAAGTTGTTATATGAATATATTAAATTTTAAGAAATTAAAGGATGCATTATATGTTGAGAATGGATTAATTGAGATGGGTATGATGTGGGATAATTATAATTCTAATGGAGTTGTTGGTAAATTTAAAGGTGAAAAGAATCCTATTAAATTTAGTGAAGAAGAGATTAAAGAGTATGAGAATAAGATTAAAGAATATGAATTAGAGAATAGTAGTAAACCATTTGTTGCAACCAATGGTTGGGTACCACAAGATATGTTTGATAGATTACAAAGTCAAGGTATGATTATACGTAATGATGAGAAGGATGAATGGATTATTGATACTGAGAAGATACTTAAATGATTTGTGATTGTGATTTGTGATTTGTGATTTGTGATTGTGATTTGTGATTGAATGATAGTCACTAGCATTAAATTTTGTAAGTAAGATGTATATAATAACGCAGTGCCGTAAAGAGATAAGAGTCGTATATTAGTAAACGGTTTTAAATTGTTATCAGATGGCCCGATCATCCGTTTGTCGATGTGGATTGCCCCAAAAGGGTAAATACGTTAAGTGAAACACTTGGTTAAGGGTTAAAGGTTAATTGATTGATTGATTGGGTGGCTCAGCCAGAATAAGAATACAATTAATTGTAATGCATAATCTTATCAACCTCGTAATCTATTAATCTCTCAATCTCGCTGCAATGCCGTGAAGGGCGTGGAGACAATGCCAAAACACCCATTCTCCCCCTCCCCCGTCCCCTCACCCAATGCCGCAAGCTTTTCCCCCCCTGGGTTCCCCCGCGGCATTGCACTTCTGGCCGTTGAATTTACTGTGCTACAATACTATCAATACAATGCAAATTTATCATAATGCCACTGTGCAGTTTTTCCATTTCCATTTCCATTTCCATTTCATCCCATCTCGTGACGCCATTTTTGAAAAATTGTTCCACACAAACAGACTTCACCTTCACGCAAATTACATGCCTATTATCAATTACATATCTTATCTCTAACTTATGCATGTCTTCCTTCTTATCTATCATTGCTATCGTGGTCACACAGCCCTTCCCCTCCC
>JAJMKU010000133.1:0-38878 GCA_030563965.1 Pichia cactophila
ATTTCTGGTGCTGCTGGTGGTTTAGGTACTTTAGCAATTCAATATGCAAAGGCAATGGGTTTAAGAGTTTTAGCAATTGATGGTGGTGAAGAAAAGGGTAAACTTTGTAAAGATTTAGGTGCTGAAGTTTTCATTGATTTTACAATTTCAAAAGATATTGTTAAAGATATTCAAGATGCAACAAATGGTGGTCCTCATGGTGCAATTAATGTTTCAGTTTCTGAAAAGGCAATTGCTCAATCTTGTGATTATGTTAGAACTTTAGGTAAAGTTGTACTTGTTGGTTTACCTGCTGGTGCTAAAGTTTCAACTGGTGTTTTCGAAGCTGTTGTTAAATCAATTGAAATTAAAGGTTCTTATGTTGGTAATAGACAAGATACTGCTGAAGCAATCGATTTTTATACAAGAGGTTTGGTTAAATCTCCATTTAAAATTGTTGGTTTATCTCAATTACCTGAAGTTTTCGAATTAATGGAACAAGGTAAAATTTTAGGTAGATATGTCTTGGATACTAGTAAGTAATCAACAATATGAGCGTTAGCGAATATTGTTGATTATTGTAAGTACCTCTCAATCAATATCTCACAGAGAGTATGCTGTGCATGACTCTTATAACTTACAATTTATACTATTTATATTAATGTTTAGTAATGATATGATATACGAATTAGCTACGATCAATATGTACCGTTGGCGATTATTGTCAGTATGTAGATGAAAAGGTCAAAATGTTAAATCTGTTACCCCTATATACTCCAATTATATTGCTTTTGATCATTGATTATGTATTGAGTAACACTTATTTAAAATACTCTTAGCTTGAATCTACTATTCATCTATTTTGGTCACAATCATATGCAAATCTCATCAAGTAACCTTATTCAGAAAAATCTTTTCAGCTTTATTTCCCAACGTGAACTATATGGCGATCAATCAAACAAACACATCTATTATTACAAATTTTCCCAAAACTAGAATCTTTCAGGATCTAGTTTTCTGATCTAACATAAACCCTAATGGTATAACCTACCCTGAATCAATGAATTTTGGGAAAATAACATTATATCCGACTTATCTCCACATGTGATTTTTAAGCTTAACATTTCTTTTGGTAAAGTCCGCAATCACAATTTTGAATTTGCGGGGATATGCCACAGAGTAAAGTGGGTATTAGGTAAGGTAAGCGGTATGTGGACTTAGAGTAATCAATCAAATTGATGGGTAGCATGTAACGGAGCTGTTTGAAGATTAACTCCCTGTATTTTGAGTTGATTTAGAATATCATTACTTACATTAAATTCTATAAAAGCATTCTACAATTCTTCAATTACAGATGTGAAGTACCAACTATTCTTTTTAGTCTGTTAATACAAAATAAAAGATACCACTTACAATGTCTGCAATTAAAACTATTAAAGCAATCGGAGTTCATGACTTCAACAACTGGCTTGATGTCAAAGAATTTACTTATGAACCACAAGCAATGAGACCATATGATGTTGATATTAAAATTGTTGCTTGCGGTATTTGCGCAGCAGATACTCATACTGCTCAAGGTGATTGGGGTATGAAATATTCTCCAGTTTGTGTTGGTCATGAAATTGTTGGTCATATTGTTGCAATGGGTCCTGAATCTCGTTTTAAAATTGGTGATAGAGTTGGAGTTGGTGCTCAATGTGATTGTTGTCATGAATGTACAAGATGTAAGGATGATCACCAAAATAATTGTAAGAAAGCTGTGACAACTTATTTTGGCGTTTACCCATCAGGCGAAGTTACTCAAGGTGGTTATGCTTCCCATATTAGAGTGAATTCAGAATTTGTGTTCAAGATTCCTGATAACATGGAATCTATTCACGTTGCACCACTCTTATGTGGTGGTATTACTGCGTTTAGACCAATGCTTACTGCTAAAGTTGAGATAGGTACAAAAGTCGGTATTTCAGGTATTGGAGGTATTGGTCATATGGCTATTTTATTTGCCAAAGCTTTAGGAGCAGAAGTCACAGCAATTTCTAGAAATGGCAAAAAGAGAGAACTTGCAAAAGAATTAGGTGCTGACCATTATATTGCATTGGATGAAGAAAATCTCTCAGAAAAGTATGAAGATTCATTTGATTTGATTGTTAATACTGCTTCATCTTTTAATGGTAACCCAGTAAGTGGAGCTTTGAGTTTACTCAAACCATATGGCCAAATGATCTTTGTTACTGCACCCCCATTGTCTGAAACACTTGAACTAATTCCTTTCCAAATGTTGTTAAACAATATCTCCGTTGGTGGTTCGGCAATTGGTTCACCAAGAGATATCGAATATATGTTAAAGGTTGCATCTGAAAACAATATTAAACCATGGATTGAAACCATCGACATTTCAGAAGAAAATGTTTCAAAGGCATGGGAGAGAATGGACAAAGGTGATGTACGCTTTAGATTTGTTCTTACAGGTTATGACAAATACTTTAAGTAGTTTTCCAATATTTGATTGATGCCTTTTATTTCTTTGTTTGAATTTTAAAAATATACATAAAATCACTTTTTACATAAAATCTTTACTGTTAATGTTATTTTAAATCTTTTGTAACAATTTGGTGTGGATTATCAACTAATTCTGGTTATGATAGCAAATCTACATTTTCACTATATAATTTTGTGAGTATTAATATAGCAAGATGGAAGCCAGAGAGACTATGCATGTCAGAAAAATAATCCATATTCTCATCATCACTTCTCTTTAACCACACCGTTCACAAAACACTGCTAATGCCATGAAACAGGGAAGCAAATCTAGGATCATTAACTAGCCTCAGCTCAACGAGCCATCAATTTATAAATTTCCTCGATCGAGGTCCAGTATATTAACCATATTTGCCAATTCGCCAACTGCCGATCCCTATCAATACGCCTTTCTTCCACCAATGGTCCAACTATCATCAACAGACAATACCAAGCTTGAGTTTGCCAAACTCAATGACCCAAATGACACTCCACTAATCTCAGCATACAAACATTTTTTTCGATACGCATCACCAAACCTCTTCATTTGGGGTCCATTAGCTCCAGCTCACGATGCATTGATAGCTCGCTCAACTCTTGCTCGTATTCAAATAGCTTTAGGAATTGTACTAATTGGTGGTTCAATACGTCGATTCCCTAAATACATACCCACTTGGCGTCGCAGATTCACTCGTACAACTTCTTTCCTTGGTGGCGCAACTTTACTTGTTTCTGCACTGCGTGAAGTTTCTTATGCTCAAAACCCAAATTCTAACCCATTATACGTTGAGATTCAACTTGCAAGAGAATTATCACTACTTGATCCCGCAAATGAGGGTAAAATCAATCGTGGTTCCTATTGGTTTGGACCAAATAATTTTATGCCAATGAATAATGAACAATATTGGCGTATGGTTTACTCAATGGAAGTTAACGAAATTATGGCTGATCAATATCTAGAATCACCACTTATAACAACTTTCAAAAAACTACTTAAAGACAATTTCAAAAATGAAGAAGAGAATTTAACTGATCGTATATATCAAATATCCAAATCTGAAACATCTCAACAACAGCATCATCATCGTTCATTGGATAATCATAAACAACCTCCTTTCCCATTATTCGATAAACCTCAACCTGGTAAAACTTTACAATATTGGACTATACACAATCCATTTGATGCTTTACAATTACAAGAATATAAACAATTTTACGCTTATGTATTCCCAAGATTGCAATTCGATTTAAATGATGAATGAATTAGTTAGTTCAACTTGTTATATAGAATAGTTTAAATAATTAGTAAAAAAAGTATACAAAAGACTTACAATCTACCATCTACCATCTCTTATTTCCACCTAATGGTGCATTATTAGAACCTGTAGATCTGTATCCGCTACCACCATTACCACCACCATTACCAAACCTTCTTGGCCCACGACCACCACGACCACCACGGCCTCCACCGTAACGGCCACGACCTCCACCATTACCACCACGACCCCATTGTTTCTTATCAAGTGCTTGTAATTCAGGTGAAACTTCCTGGTTTGCTTCACTTAAGATAACAATAAGATCATGTGCTTGATTAGCATCACCACGAGTGAAAAGTGTTACAGCGGTACCAGTTGCACCAGCTCTACCAGTTCTACCAATACGATGAACATAATCTTCAATATTTGTTGGCATATCAAAATTGATAACACAAGAAACTCCCTTGACATCTGTTTTAATAATGTTAGTACTGTACTATTTTTACAATTACTCTCTACAGTGTTATTAATTTAGGATTCAGATTCTAGGCCGTTTACAGAGAAGGTCGTTTAATTTGCAAAGATGGCAGAATTAAACTCCCTTCTTTAGAAATTACTATCAAACAACCAATACTACCCAAAATACCGTATCCATCAACACTGCTTGAAAATAACGTTAGTAATATTCTCCAACGGTAAAGGAGAACATAAGAAAAAAAGAAAAAAAAAATAATCTCTTGATACATACCAATACCTCTTGCAGCAACATCAGTGGCACACATAATTGGTGATTTACCACTTCTAAATTCTTGTAAAACCCAATCTCTCTCCCTTTGATCTTTATCACCATGAATAGCTAAAGCAGGCCAACCTTCACTTCTTAAATAACTAGTTAATTCATCACAACTTCTTTTAGTTGATGCAAAAATGATAATCTTAGGATCAGCTCCTGCTTTCATTTCACTTTCAACATACTTAGCAATCTTATCCCTTTTTTCAAAATCACTAACAACTTCAACAATTTGTTTGATATTATGAGAAGCTGATAATTCTAAAGATCCAACATTAACTTGAATATAATCATTCAAATAATCTCTAACTAATCCTTGAACAGATTTTGGCCAAGTTGCAGACCACATTAAAGTTTGTTTATCTGGTCTAATTTGATCAATAATTTTTCTAATTTGTGGTTCAAATCCCATATCTAACATTCTATCAGCTTCATCTAAAACTAAATAAGTAACTCTTCTTAAATTAGTCTTACCCATTTCTAACATATCTAATAATCTACCAGGAGTTGCAATAACAATTTCAACACCTCTAGCTAAATCTCTAATTTGTTGTCCCTTTGGTACACCACCATAAACACATGTATTTCTAATTCTTGAAGTTTTACCAAATTTAGAACATTCTTGTTGAATTTGAACAGCTAATTCTCTAGTTGGTGCTAAAACTAAAACAATAGGTCCATCACCTGGTTTTAATAATGGTTGTGCATTAATATGAACAATTGCTGGTAAACAATATGATAATGTTTTACCTGAACCAGTTGCTGCAATACCAACCATATCTCTACCAGATAATGCCATTGGCCAACCTTGACATTGAATACCAGTTGGTTTTTCAAAACCTTCAGCTAAAACTTCCTTTAAAACATAATCTGGAAAACCAGCTTCTTGGAAACTAGTAATAGGTCTTGGAATATCACGACCAGCAATAGTCATTTCATTGTCTTCTCTAAATTTCCTAATTTCTTCCTCACTTCTATTAGTAACAGCTGGATCTTCATGATAAAAATTCTTTTCAAATGTTGGTAATGTCATTGAATCCCAATTTTGTTTGACTAAATTATCACCAAGTTCTCTATCTCTTGAAAATGAACCTCTACCACCTCTAGAGAAACCACCTCTATTATCATAATTACCATTCCTATCATCTCTACCATATCTTTGTCTGTCACCACCACCATATGATCTGTAAGATCCTCTATTATCGTTTTCGTAACCCATAATGATCTTATTGTCTTTAATGCAAAAGGAAAAGCAACTAAGTACTAATCGGTAGGAAAATTTTTCCTCATTCCTAAAATAATGAATTTCAGCTCTGATAAAAAAAATTTTCAGTCCAATTATGGAAATTTGACTTCGCGGAATTGATCGAATTTTATATAACTTCTAAAATTCACCTAGTCTTTCCTTTTTACATTAAGTTCTATATAGAAATATACATTGAAAGAATAACTATGGTTCTTCCGTACTGTAATCCTTTGCAGCTACTTTAGTACTAAATTCCTCTTCAATATGCGTGCATAGATCGGATAAATCATCCAATCCTTTCTGTAAAGCTTCCACTGCAGTCATACCACCGTACGTTTGTATTCTAATATTAAGTTTATTTTCACTAGGATGTGGAATAGAATAACCACAAAATTCAACTTCAGAGTTCTTCATAATCATATACCTCAGTGCATTACCTAATGTATGGTCTTCGTCAGTTATTTGAAATGAAGCTGCAAACCCATCACTAGTTGCACCTGGTAAAAGAACAATCTTGTTGTTATCCGCCTGCAACTCCTCGCTCTCATCGACATCACCCATCTCAACATCATCTACTTTCTTATCCTCAATTTCAGTCATATTCGTTATCACGTTGTTGTTGTTGTTGTCGTTACACTGACTGTTTGATGTATGGAAAAAAATTATTTTGCAATGATCTATTTCAAACTAGTGCCTGTTTGGGGGCTTGAAGTTCGTACAAAAAACTCGCGACATCACCATTACAGCTAAAATTACATAATACTATAGTATACAGATGGAAGTCAAATCATGCTTCCTCATCGTTGGCATCTTCATTGGATCGACCACGACCTTTGATACCTTTATTCAAATTCTTGTACAAGCTTGAGAAATACTCCAGCAACTCAGCTTCTTCAGGTGGTAAATTGTCAATACTATCAATACCGTCATTCAATTTTGCAAGTTTATTGAATAATTCATTAATAACATCTAAATGGAAACGATTTTGATGCGCTTTCAAGTTACCCAATTGAGTAAATCCCTTATTGCATCCATCAAATTTACATACAAATGGTTTAGAATTTTTGTGAGTAATCAAATGTGCTTGTAAATTACCCTTTCGACTGAAACTTTTGTTACACACATCGCACTTGAAAGGCCTTTCACCAGTATGAAGTCGCATGTGTGTTCTCAAATTACCACCCTGGGTAAATCGTTTATCACAATAATCACATTTATATGGTTTTAAACCCATATGTGATCTTAAATGTACTTCCAAATGAGTTGATTGTGTGAAACTTTTTCCACAAAATTTACACTTGTGTGGTTTTTCCTTTGCAGACATTTTCTTTTCAACTCCACCGACTAATTTATCGGGATCTAAAATTAGATTTTTCTCATGACCTTCTTCATCTTTCATTTCTACAATCTTTCCATCTTCAGTCTGTTCGATTTTACCATGAACGCCCTCCTTGCGTGCTTGAATTAAAAGCATCAATTGATCAACTTTAGTTGCTCCCACAACTGGTCTCGATTTTTCTTTGTTTCCAAGTAATGACTTGAATCTTTCCCTACCTTCTTCCTTTACTAACGTATTGTTTACCTTTTGTTTTTTGACAACTGTTGGAAATGCATTACCTGAATGATTGTCACCTGAATTATTACTTGCTGCTAATCTTTTACGATTTTTTGCTTTCACCTTTTTGTTTGAATCCGAACCAGCGGAATTCTGACGTTCAATAGGCTGTAGCTCTTGTTGCCGCTGTTGTTGTTGTTCTTGTTGCTGCTGCTGTTGCTGCTGCTGTTGCAACTGTTGCTGATGGTATTGTTGTTGTTGTTGTTGTTGTTGTTGCAATTGTTGAAGTTGAAGTTGACTATGATGCATAGCTTGTTGTCTCACAGCTTGTTGTTGCTGTTGAATAAATTGAGGCTGAGATATGGACTGATGGTAAAGTTCCTGAGGTAGCAAGTATTGTGGATGTTTGATAGTTGTTGAGGAAACTAAATTTTCTACAGGTGCCGTTTGAGGTAGTGGAGGTAAAGTTGTTGTATATCCTCTTTGTTGATGTAATTCATTTTCTACTTGTTCCGGGGATATATTAACAGTGGCTTGATGGAAAGAATGTGATGTAGAGCTTGAGTTTGTCAATGATGGAATAGTCATTTGAAAGATTGAATTTGTTCGTGATTTTGGAAATAGACCTGATTTGATTTGGGAATCAATAAAACTTTGTTGTAAAGGGTCCATTATTATATCTTGATTAGTCAAGCTTTCACGTTTTAAAGCTGAATCAAATTCTGTAGTATTGAATTCACTAGCAATAGATGGATATTTTCGTACAAAGAAACTATTTTGTCGTGAGTTACCTGTTGTACCTTGAGGGATAAACATTGAAGGAGCATTTAAAGTATTTGATCCAATTAAAAGGTTGGAGGTACCTGGGATTGTTTGATTTGAGTTTGAGTTGTTTGTGGACACGGATGTCTTTGTGTTAGTTTTAGGATTTGATATCATTGTTTGATTCATGTTTGAATTAGATGGTTGTGATTTTGAAGTTCCTGTTGAAAATGGATCTAGCTGCTCACTATGTCTCCTTGAAGAAACTTTTTGATCATTTGTATTGAGAAAAGGTTGAGCAAAACCTAAATTTGAAACAGTAGAAGATACCGACCCTGATGTAGATGTAACAGAATTTTTGGGAAATTCAGTAGAGGGGGGTTGTTGCTGCTGCTGCTGTTGTTGTTGTTGTTTTGGAGGTGGAACATGCTGAGGCAAGATTGTTGTATTCATAGGAATTGAGTTTCTAAACAAAACATAATTTCCGATTGAATCTCTTTGAAATTCTGAATGTTGATAATCAACATATGAATTTTGATTAACATCTAATGGAACGCGTGAAGTTACATTTGATGTATAAAGAAAGGGTATTGAACCACCATTATTAATAACAATACTTGGGTTGTTTGTAGTCGTGGAAGGACCTGATATTGAAGAATTGAATTCGGGTTGTTGATTCATCATTGTAATATCTGTTCCTGGCAATGTTGAATCTCTTCTAAAAGTTGACAGCATTGGATCTTCTACTATTGAATTCAGTCTAGGAAGGTATGTGTTAATTCCATAAGGATTATAATTCAACAAATTACTTTGTTGTGGTTGTATATTTTGTTGTTGCAGTTGTTGTGTAGGAAGACGAGGTTGAGTAAATTCAAAAATGGACCCTTGTTTTACCTTTTGATTCATATCTGAGTTCAAATCAATTATATAATTGTTATTTTCATCTTCAAGATTCAAATCCATTGATTTTGTGGCCGATCGCCTACTTGATTTAGACTTTGGTTTTGACTTTAGTTTTGATTTTGAGGTTGAATTTGGGGTTGATTTTGAAGATGATTTTTGTTTTGATTTCGAATTTGATTTTGATTTTGATTTTGATTTTAGTTTCAACTTTGACTTTTTTGAATCTGACTTAGGATTTAAATTCAGTAAAATTGATGAATCTGATGGATCCTTTTTAATTTGGTTATCAATTGGTAAAATTTCTCTTTTTGCCAATAATTTTAGCTGATTTGAATTTATTAAATTTGAATCTAAAACATTATTTTCGATATGACTACTAACTTTATTCAAATTTTCAGATTTAGTACCAACTGGTGGGGTTTTATCAATATCATCTGAATGAATCTGATGAGAGTTTAACATGGCATATATGGAAAATATAAGAGGGAATGAATACTAAATGAGTAAATTGTAGGGATAAATTGAGAGAAATAATTTATTAGTATAACAATAATGGTTAATGATCGATTGAGAAAAAGAACAATAGATGTATTGTTTTATTCGAGCCAATGGGGAATAAAATGGAATTTTTTTTATTTGTGAGTAAAATTTCTGTTTAATGTAAAGAAATTTCAAAATAGGAGATGTAGTGTTGTTGTAATTGATTGATGTTCGGAATATATGATAAAAGGATTTATGCAATGAAAACAAATTGAAATTAGTAAAGTTGCATTTGAGACAAAAATAGAGAGTCAGCCGAGTTAAATAACTAACTATAAGCCGAGAAGTTTAAAGTATGTAATGGAACGAAATTATTGCTTAAAAGGGGGTTTTTAGAATTAAGTATTATGATTAATGAATTGATGGAAATAGCGATGTTTAGGAAAACTCACGCGAAGGTTAATGAAGTTAACGCAAGGACAGAAAGGGATATGAGAAAAGGGGGAAGGAAGAAAGATAAAGTTAATTAGAATAGAAAGAACAGCAAGGGAAAAAGAAAAGGAGTGAAAGATGTGAGTTGGGAAAGGAGAATAATAAAATGAAATGAAATGAAATGGCGAATGGCGAATGGCGAATGGCGAATGGCGAATGGCGAATGGCGAATGGCGAATGGCGAATGGCGAATGGCGAATGGCGAATGGCGAATGGTGAATGGCAATCTGAGGGCGATGAGATGTGCGGTTGGAGAGGAATTGGGAGGATAGGTAGAGTTGATGCATAGTGGATATATTGGATAGTGGATAGTGGATAGTGATAATACAGATCTGTGGACAGAAACTGGAGGGAAAGGAGAGGAGAGGTGAAGTGAAGGGAAGTAAAGGGGACTTCGCGGGGGGAAAATCGCGGGGGGACGCGCCCATCTTCCCAGGGGGAGCAAACAAA
Source organism: Pichia cactophila (assembly GCA_030563965.1). Classification (NCBI taxonomy): domain Eukaryota; kingdom Fungi; phylum Ascomycota; class Pichiomycetes; order Pichiales; family Pichiaceae; genus Pichia; species Pichia cactophila. The sequence continues at coordinate 10,431 of JAJMKU010000133.1, forward strand.
GCAAACAAAGCAAACAAAGCAAACAAAGCAATCGAAACAATTGTGGAACGGCTATAGGTAATTAGTACTAATTGACTCCATTTATTCTTCATCTACTCTACACTAAAATACAATACAATCAGCCAAACAACAGTTCGTCTAACAAGCCCATGCTACCCACACTAGCAACACTCCCCCGATGTTCATCTACCGTATCCTCTTTCAAAGGACTGGGTTCCTGTTTCTTGTTCAAACCTGGTTTACCATAATCATCAAGTTCACCATCACCTTCTACTTTTCCAGCAACTTCAGCTGCCTCTTTCCGTTCTTTCTCTACACTCGATTGAAATACTGTTGATAATCCAGATGGAATAGCACCGGCTGATGACACTTGTTCGAAGAAATTATTTGTACTTCGTATTAAATCTTCCTTTTCTTTCTTGTCACCATATTCATTACTCTTGTTATCTATAATTGATCCAGTGTTAAGGTAAGAAGTAGAATTACCTTCTTGTGTACCCATCTTCACATCAACCTTTTCACCATCATTCGTTACCTCATTACCACCATTACCCTCATAATATCTAAACGCTTGCAACGGCGATCCAATTAAATCATCACCATCACGAACACCTTCACCAACACCCCCATCATTATCATCATCACCACCACCACCACCACCACCACCACTATTCTCCTCTCCCTTTGCAACACCACTGTTGTTGTTAAGCATGTACGGCGGTAAAAATCTCCCAAAGATTTTCATGTCCATTTGATCCATCGGTCCAGGAACGTATTTGTAGTCGCGTATATCGTTAAATCCATCACCATTATCCATCTTCACGTTGTTACCACCAATTCCAACATCGTTGGGTCCTTCACCTCCATTGTCTAACGATGAAATAAGTGGTGAATAATCCATGTTCAACATATTCATATCTATATTGTTGAAATTAATATTATTAACCCCTCCTCCTGTAACATTGGTATTACCACTCATCATATTAATAGATAAATTCATATTAGGTGTGTTCATTTCAGAAAATTCCCCCTTCACAATAGGTGGCAAATTAGAATATTGTTCAACAGGAGTTTGTAATTGTTCATTATCACGATTAACTAATTGTTTAGTATCAATAGTATCACTTCCTTTACTTAAAGCTGAACTTTGATATTGTTGGTATATTGCAGATTGAGGTTTTGTAGATTGTATTGGCGATACTTGTTGTTGCTTTTGCTCCTGCTGCTGCTGTTGCCTATCTTTGAAAGCTGGATTCGCCATATGTGCAGGAACAAATTGTCTATCCCTATTTGATCTTGCTGTTTTCCTATTCAATTGTTCAAATAATGCATTAAGAATATTATATGTCCTTCTAGCAGCCATACTACTATCTTTTAAAATATCAAGTACTCTTTTACCATTTTCTGCATCTTTCTTAATTGCAATATATTCTGGATCAATTTCTCCATTCCTATTGATTGATGGTGCAAAATGAACATAATAAACTAAACATGCAACAGAGAAGAAAATAGTGTAAATTGAAAACCAATATGATCCACTTAACATATTTTTATTAATCATATCTTCAGCTAATTTAACAACAATCCTTGCAACATTAATACAATTCTTTGCCTTTTCAATACATGCTAAATCATTCAAATTGTTAGTTCTTAAATTGGCTGAAATATAATGAATAAATGGACGATAAAGAATTATTTTAACATGTAAATATGAAATATGAAGTAATCTATTGGCTTTTAAATATTGACCTGGTGGTTCAACACCTGGCTTCAATTCTAATGGTAAGCTATTCATCCAATCTTGCAACTTCAATTCTAAATCATATACAAAATTGTTTTTAGAAAATTCTGATTTCTCATTGTTATTACTTTTGTTGTCACCATTACTATCATCGTTATCATCATTTTTATTATTCAAATTTGAAACTTTCTTTGGTTTGATAGGATATAATTTAGTAACCACTTCTTTCATTAATAAAATTAACCTTGTATGTGCATTGGCAATACCTGAACTACTCAATCTATCACCTTGACGATCAAATCTATATCCATTAACAGTTATATTTTCATCATCTAATTCAATAGGTAAATCTTGATCAAAATCATCAGTACTTATAGTTCTTGGTAATCCAAGCATTGTATTCACATAAATATCCATCTTGTAAATTGTCCAAAATAATCTTTTCCTAATTTCAAGTTCAATAGGATTAAAAGGATAATCCAATTTTCTATGTAATCCTTCACGTAATGCTGCACGTAATGCAATACCAATATATGCATAACATGTCGATAATCTAGCTGAACATTGAAGAAAAATAATTAACATAACAATAGTTTGAATTCCATATGTATCTCTAGTATCAGTAATATCAATCAGTTTCCTAGCAGCAATAAAATATCGATAACCTTCATCTTCAAAATCTTTCCTCTGAATAAAATCATGTTCAGTTGTTAAATTATCATCTTCTTCATTTGCAAAACTTAAATCACTCTTTTTTTCAACATCTTCATCTTTATCCCTTTCATTGTTCAAACTATTTTCAAAATCTCTTTTTGAATGATTGGTATTTTCATCACTTTTATAAAACAGTGCACCACATGCCATAACTGAATAAACTAAAGGTAAAAATCTTTGTTGTTTATTAGTATATTGATTAGGATCCGTATCATATAATTCATTCAAATCTTCAATAAATGCAACTCTATGATAAAATCTAAATAAAACGCATGCATTTTCCCATGTTTTGGTTATTAAATCAAGTGCAACCTCTCTTGATGGTAATATAATCTTAATCTCTTTACCAACAGAAGATTCAAGTGATCCATCAATTCCTTGGAATGGACTATTTACATCAGGGGTTCCCCTACTAGGTGTTGAATTAGCTTTTGAATTACCAATACTGGGCTGATATGAAAATTGTGATTGTTGCTTTGTGGTTGTTGGAATTGGTGGATATTTAGCAATAGGTAAATTAGAAATTGGTATATCTGGCAGAGAGTCGTAAGTTTTAGCAATCAACTTACTTGATGATTTAGAAACATTTTTACCCATATCCCTTAACTTGTTTAATGCCGTCATTAATTTTACAGGATTGATTGGTTTAGGATTATCATTCAAGTCTGTAAGTTTTATCTCTGGTAAAAGTTTATGTAATATATCATCATAAAGTTTAAGACGATCTGTCAATTTAGAGAAAAGTTCAGGATTTGTTGTTGCTAATGCCGTAACCACTGAAGATGGTGCTGGTTTCGATACAGTCTCTACTTGTTGCTTTTTGTTAATTTTCTGAGTCAAGGAAGTTGAGTTCACCGGCGGGGTTGACGATCGTTTTACATTTACCGTTGTTGCATTAATTGTTGAAGATTCTGGAGCTTGTGATGGTTTCTTCTTGGATTTATTAGGTTGATCATAAGTACATTCATAACTGTAAACTGTACAATGAATACATGGTAAATCACCAGAACATTTGATCTTTAGTTTACGACATCTATCACAAGCCCTAATAACTCTACGTCTCTTGGTACTACCTTGCAAACCTTCCGGTAAAACTATAACTTTTGGAGGATCTTTCGAAGAAGAACCACTTTGATTTGGATTCATAGAGCTCATCAGCGTAGAAGGTGATATCTCTATTTTGACATGCTTTTGCAAAGAGTTTGTAAACTGCTTTGGATCATTCTGAGGTTGATCGTGCGATCCTTTGAAAGTTGCGGAATCCGAACCCCCCTGCTCGGAATCTTTCATTGCTGCACCTTGTCTTTTTGGCATCAAGGGTATTTTCTGTTGGTTATTGATTAATAGGTGTGTATGTTGATGTGGGGTTTATCTAAACAGTTGTAAATCTATAAAAGCGAATATGTATATCTTAAAGAAAAGACGATGGGGTCGGGCTTGCCAATTGGAAAATGCAGATTTGTCGGCGAAAAGAGCTTGGGTGCACAATAAATTTATTTTCTTCAAGCCCGGCTGGGAGCAACTAATCGATTTCTCTCCGCACAGCACAACATGTACTGTTTCTCTCACAAGCTACAGACGCTGCAGGGATAGGAACCATTGCGGAAGTGTTCGTTGAGGCGGAAGAGTGATTGCAAGTGGTGTCGGTAAAAGAGATGATGAGACAGCTGCTGCTGCTGTGGATGGGGGAGTTACCGCTGTCTTCCCCGTTATTGACGTTGCTGATACTGTTGCATGCGTTGACGTGTTAGCAGTAACTGGGGGTACTGGTACTTTGACAAAAAGTTCTTCCGGAGCCGGAGGTGCTGATTCTGGATTTGGTGTCTTACTTCCTGATTTCGGTGGACGCTTTGCTCGTCTGAGAAGAGCAGAGGGAATCTGCGGTGATGTGGATATCCCAAGTTTTTCCGACTCATGATTGAAACTCAATCTTCTAAACGTTGGTGAAGTAGCTTGCCATGAAAATGATACATTTTCTTTGTTACCAGTTTCCAGTGATAAGTCTCGCTTAATGTCAACTGCCTCAGAAGGAATATTTATTGCAGAAGAGGGGTTTGGAAATATCGTAAGTGAAGTGTTCCCATCTAGTTGATCTTCATCATCACTCAATGCTAATGTATCAGATTTTATGTCTTCCTCATTCGGGAGAAGATCAATTCGAATCATCTCTAAAAATGTAGCTGCTTTGTAACTTGACTTTTTGGAATAGAGACGATACTCATCCAATATATTATAATAGTTCCATTTCTGAATGTTTCGCAATACACCAACAATAACCTCACTTGTGTCCATTACTAAACAATTATAGTTCTCGGTATTCAAGATCAGTTCAATCGCTCGGGCAATGATTGAAGGTCTCAAAACCATCCAGTCTTGGTTACTCTTATTCGCCTTTTCTTCAGCAAGAGTAAACCCAGAACTAGTCAGATAATGTAGTTTAATATTGTTATCTTTGATAAACTGATGCACTGCACGACAGGGGCTCTCTTCACCAATCCATACAATAGATTTGAGATTGATACATTTGAGGAATGAAATATTGATGGCATCCAATTTAGAACACCGAAATATACCAACTTCCACCATTGAATATCCTTCTGGAGGGACTAGCATACTGTCGTTCTTGCACTTTAAAGGGTATTGTCAGAGCTTCAAGATACCATTTCTTCTATATCTTCTGTCGATCAATTCGTCACGTTTAGCTTTCAACATAAATTTCTGTCCATTTCCAACGTGTCACGTGTCGTCAAAAATGCTGCGCCTCCTCCAAATTTATCTGCCCCGTACATACCACAAGTTCAACCAAATGAAAGAAGACGTGAAAGTCAATTTTTTTCTTATTCATATCTATTCCAATATCTTCAGCTAGCTAGAAATGTCTATCGACAATAAGAAATATAAAGTAGCATTTTTACACCCTGATTTAGGAATTGGTGGAGCAGAAAGACTTGTCGTTGATGCGGCTTTGGCATTACAAGCAGCAGGAAATGATATCACAATCTATACCTCACATTGTGACCTGAATCACTGTTTTGAAGAGATACAAAATGCACAGTTGTTTGTTAAAGTTTACGGCGATTTCTTACCTACTAGTTTGAAGGGAAAATTCAAAATTGTATTTGCATTTTTAAGACAACTATACTTATCATTGAAGTTGATTATAACGTTACAAATATTTCAATATGATATCATTGTACTTGATCAATTGTCATATTGTATACCATTATTGAGTCTTTTCTGTTGGAATTCAAGGATATTATTTTATTGTCATTTTCCTGATAAGCTTTTGGCACCACGGACGGGACTATTGCGACAAATTTACAGATTCCTGTTCGACTTGATTGAAGAAGTGTCAACTTCATATGCTGATAAAATTGTTGTTAATTCAGAGTTTACACGCTCAATGGTGTACAAAACTTTTAAGTCATTGAGAAACAAACACTTAGACGTTTTATATCCATGTGTTTCTACTGATACTTCTTCATTTGATCCGACACTTGATGCGATTGAAGAAACTGACCGCATTGTCAATTCCAAATCCTTCTTCTTATCAATAAACAGATTTGAGAGGAAAAAGAATATTGGTTTAGCAATTAAAGCATTTGCGAGTTATATATCTGAAACTGGAGATAATCAACAAATGCTTGTAATTGCTGGTGGTTACGACACTGCTAATTTGGAAAACAAAACTTGTTATGAGGAGTTAGTGAAATTATGTACCTCCTTAAAATTGGCCTCTTGTGAGTATAAAGAAGGTACCATACCAGAAAACAGCGTGAAAGTCGTATTTCTTAAATCAATTGATACTAATTTGAAAAATGCTCTTTTGAAAAAATGTGATTTGCTTCTGTATACACCTACCAATGAACATTTTGGTATAGTTCCGATTGAGGCAATGAGGATGGGAAAATTGGTACTGGCCGATAGTACAGGAGGTCCACTAGAAACAATTGTTAATTATTTTGAAGATAAAAATAATTATACCGGATTTACGGTCACCGCTGATGTTGTTAAATGGAAAGATGTGTTGGAATTGGTAAAGGGATTGTCAGACTCTGAATTAAAGAAAGTTTCCGAAAGGGCTATTGCTAGAGTGAATAAGAAGTTTTCATTTGATGCAATGAAGACAAACTTAGTACGTATTCTTGACGATATGCAAAAATTACCGACAGGATTATTTGGCAATCACATCATTGCGTTGGTTATATCAATGGGTATCATGTACCAATTATTCAATAAATTTGAAGTTTGAGTTACAAAGGATATAAGTTTACTCAAAATTTACTCTGTATCTGTAACGATAGCTTCTTCAGTATTCACACCAACTTTTTGTACATTAGTGATAACTTCTTTCAATTTATTTTTTGTAATTGGATATTCAATAACATAATCGAAAACTCCAGCAGATTGGGTATCCTTAGAGTAGGATGTTAAAGCAACCATAACAGCATTTGTATTTGCAGAATTTGTATTTCTGATAAGCTTAATCAGATCAACGGAATTGAGTTTCTGTGATTCTGACGATGTGAAAATAATATCGAAGACAATTTTGCCATTCGTTAATTTGATTAATTCGGATCCACTCGTACAAGTAAATACAATACAGCCCATCTCTTTTAAATCTTTGGCAATAGAATATCGATGAATTGGAATTGGTTCAAATAGCAAGACAGTCAAAGTAGGAAGCATCGAAGATGTGTTAAAAGATGTAGTTGAAGACGATGAGTTGACACGCACTTTTAATTGTTTATTTTTCCGTTTATTTGAAACCTTACTTAGTATAGAGTTTCTGTCGTCTGTATCTGAAGAAGTTGGAGAAAAATCATTAACATTTCGGGTAAAAGATTTGGTCAAAATATGCATTGCTGGGTGATTAGAGCCTACTGGGCTACGGAATGAGCTATTAAAACTGTCACTTCTTATACTTTTGTTGGTACCCACATCAAGTGAAAAACTGCTTTTCTTCGAATTGGGAGTAGGAATGTACGACAAAACAGGGGACTTCAATGTGCCTGTAATCAAATGTGGATTTGGTGACATGGACCTTTTATGCGGCGTTATCACTTGTTGTGTTCTTCCACGAGAAATTGAGCCACTTCCAGGTGTTGCCGGTGCAGAAGTTCCAGCATTGTATCCAGATCCAGAAGATCCAACACTCTGTGCATAAATTCCACCATCAGATGAAAGAGATGATATACTATTACGATGTTCCATGTGCTCAGATTTGAGTCTATTAATGGCATCTTTGTTTTGCTTTTCAAGAATTGATAAGTTTCTAAATTGAAACAATCCAAATTCTGAACTTGAGCCTGTATCATTTAGCTTAGAGCTCCTTCTTTCCCTAGATGGCAGTATATGGTTTGGTGGTTTAGAGAAGCTCTGGCGTGGAGAATTCAAAGTCGATGAGGAACTCGAATCTGAACGCAGTTTCAGTTCTTTGCTACCTATGACGTGTTGAGTCCACGAATCTCTACTTGAGAGACGTTTGCCTTCACTTATAGCCTCGACATCATCGTCATCATCGTCATCGTCATCTTCCTCCTCCTCCTCGTCATCATCAATGGTTTCATCATTTTCAAAATCACCAGTGTATCCCATTTCCTTTTCATTTATGCTTAAAGACAAACTATTATTCTTTTTCTTTACCAGTGATTCTTTAGCAATATTACCAGTCTCAGTATCTGAATTCTGATTATCCTCGTCGTCCAATGGAAACATTGTGGCGCCTCTATCATCAAAATAATCTGTACATTCCGGATCATTTGTGTCAGGTACAAAAGAGGCTTGTTCTTCAAACAAAGTATTCCAGTTTATTCCTTCGAAATAGGGATGGTTCATGATTTCTTCAGAGCCACCAATTCCCAACCTTTTAGACGGATCTTTGATAAGTAGCTTTTCAATCAAATCTTTAGCATTAGGAGAGCAATAGCTATTGAATTCTTCTGGTGGCAACTCAGGCCATTGAATGGCACCATACAAAATGTTATTAAAAACTTTGTCAGGGGTTTCATCATTAAATGGAGGGTAGCCAAACAAAAACTCAAACAAAATACAGCCAATAGACCACCAATCACTTACTGCATCTTGTCCCTGACCAGCAACAGTTTCTGGAGCTAAATAATCTGGCGTACCCACGAATTTTCTAGCTTCTGCTGAATGATCAGGATCAAATAAGGCGTATGTTTTAGGAATCTCTGTTGGAGTACATGTTTCTGAATCACTTGTTAAATGAATGCTTGGATCAATAGACATTTTGGAAAAGTTGTTGACAGGAGACAAAAGTGCATCATGTGTAGAATTTTGCTCCGCAGTGAGTGATGTTAATGAAACCCTACTTGCAGAGGACAATGCACGTGCTCTGGTCTTGTACTCTTCTTGAATCATCGGAGAAATAGCTGAAAGTGAATTGATGGAATCCTGTTTGTTTGACTCAGGAGGTAATACAGTATTGAAAAACTCCTTTTCTGCGGACGATGGCTCATTATTCAAAGAAAGAGGTTCAATTGTATTCAATTTTTTATCCATCCCATGTAACTCATCGTCTGTTATATCAAACTGGGAAAGACCAGGTAATGTATCACCCAGTGTACCTCCATTTGATGATCGTCTCGTTGTGTTTGGACTGCTTGTACTTGAAAATCCAGCAGTAATGTTTGACCAACCTCTAGAATTCGACTTTGATGTCATAATATTTGTGATATTACTTGCTTGTGAAGATGATCTCATTCTGTTTGCGAGTGCCATCTGTCTATTAACCAAACCCATACGACTCAAACCAAAATCAGTTAGCTTGACATGCCCATCATGGTCTATTAACAAATTATCTGGTTTTAGATCTCTGTGTACAATACCCTTGGAATGTAAATCATCAACACCAACAATGACTTCAGCTGTATACCGTTTTGCCCACATATCTGGTAACGTGCCCATATTATGTAGAAGAGTAGCTAGGTCACCACCATTCAAGTATTCCATCACTAAATATAAATACTGAGAAGTTTGAAATGACGCTATAAGTTGAACGACGTACTTGGAATCTGACTGTGCCATCATGATCGCACGTTCAGCTTTAACATTTGTGACCTGATTCTTTGCAATCATATCTGATTTTTTCAATACTTTAATCGCAACATAGTCTCCTGTTAATCTACGCCTTGCTAAGAAAACAGAACCAAATGCACCTTTACTAATAGGTTTGATAACTTCATAGTCTTTGATAGAAGGTGTCGTATGCTTTGCCGTTGTTGGAACCAAATAGGGAGAAACTGGCGCACGATCTGAACCCAAATTACTGTGTAATATTCCTGGTGTAGAAGTTGAAGCTAACTTATCGGTATATTGTAAGTAGGGCGAAGTTAGTGGCGAACTGTTTGAACATTCAGAATTTCTAGTGCTCTTAAGTATACACAAAGGAGCTGAAGTTCCAGGTGATAATGGTCTCCGCGGAGTAAGTATCACCGATGGTCGTTTACTTCTTGAAGATTCGTCTGATAATATATTGGAGACTGATATGACTGGTGTGGATCTCCTTGGAATGGGGGCCAAATTGTTTGAAGTGTCTTTTCCTGATCCAGCGGAATTATGCAAAGAAATATCGACTTTAGATTGATTTGGAGAAGTGGAATCCAAAAAGGCATGATTGAACAAAACTGAATTGTTCGCAGATTTATAAATTGATGGTTTGGGAGAGATGATGTTAGATTTAGCAGATTTGATGGATATATTTTCGGACTCTGATTCAGATTCAGTGATGTTGAATACATATTCCTGAATTCTGCGTATTGTATTGTTGATTGCCTCAGCAACTAAAGAATTTGCTTCTCGTGTTATTCTATCGACATACTGTAAAATATGTGCATATCTTTCAAGAGTTTCAATTTTATTTTGCACCAAAGTTTTAGTGTCTTCAGTCAGCTGCTGAATTGCAGGATCACTTGAAGATGGAAGCTTTATCTCTTGCAACATATTTAATGCATTTTGAGATCTTGGTGAATATTGAATGTCTAATTGATCCTTTGTATTCTTTATATCTGAACGTACTTCACCTGGATTTATCAATAATGCTTCTTCACAATAAGCAATCATATTCTCAATATTTTTGAAAGGAAACCGAATCTGTGGTAATAAAGTACCTGAACTTTTCCTCTGTTGTTGTTGTTGATTGATTGGTGATTGTGGACCTAGAGGTATAGCAAACCCTTTATATTCATTTATACTTGCCATACTACTCAAAGAAGTATTTGAAGAAGATGATGATGATGAGGAGGAAGACATAGAGCCTAAACTAGCATTTTGTGAAGTTGGACTTGATTTTGAGGAATCTAAAGAAGCTTGTGGTGATTGTGAAAATTGAGGTGGTAATCGTTTGTGTAAAGAATCAAGAATAGCGAGTAAAAGCTTTCTGTGATCTTGAAGTTCTTCTTGTTGAATGTAAACCATATCTTCAACTTTATGTTCAAGTACGCATAATTCTGTATGTCTTTCTAACCACCAGTTGGGAATATTCTCTTCACAAATTCGACAAAGCTCGAATGGAGGTGGTGGTATTTCTGATTCATCTGTGACTTCCAAATCAGTCAAATAAAGTATGTAATTTTCTAATAGTTGAGTACCAAAAACACCTATGGTTGATATTAGTTCCTCAGGTAGTTCCAAAGTAAGATTTTGAATGGGACACCATGGTTTAACAACCCACATAGAATGAGAAGGATTGTTCTTTTTATCATGAATCAAAACACCCTGAGCTTCTAGTTCTATGAATCCACCATCAGTGGTAAGAGATGATGATGATGAATGTATACTGATGGAATCATCATCTGAATTATCAGCAATCGATTTTGATATTTTAGTTTCTTCATCTGAACTTGAATCTATAGTTGAGATGTTTTCATGAGATCCTACTGAATGTACTGTACTTTTGGGAAGATTTGTTTGAACAATAAATCTTATTCGATAAGTTTCATCATCTAATTTCATTTTCTCTGTAGCTTTATTAAAGACATTTTTATCTTCATCATTACCTACGATAATATTTTTTATTGGTTTATTAATGATTTTTGAAATGTCTGTACCAACTATTTTGACCCAACTTTTACCGATAAATTTAACATTGCAATTCAAATCTAATTCCATAACCAAAGCATTTGCTCCTTGGAAATCGTTTTCCAAATCAATTCCATTTTCTGCTCTATAGTTTCGTACAGCTTCATCATTAACTTTAAAATTTCTTCTTTGATGGAAGGTTAAATCAAGACCCGTATCTAAAACATCCGTATCAATATTTCTGTTTTGAATTTGTTCATCAATACTTGCACTGAAGGGAGAAACAGAACGTGAAGAGACATTTGAGCCCTGACTATTCAATAAGGAATTAATAGATACCGGAGTTACACTTTTCGAAAATACTTGCTGTTTTTGATTATTAAATGGGGATAAAGGAATATGATTATGATTATGATTATGATTATTTTTGTATTTTTGTTGAAATACTGATTTAACCCCGAAAGATGGTTGTGGAGTAAAACAATTACTAGTGAATTGTCTATCTCGAACAGGGTTTACTGTTGCTGATGAAGAAGATATTTTTGTAGAATCAGTGATATTTTGTTGTAAATTTATTGGAGATTTTAATGATTCCAGTTGATTTTGATCATTGAAAAGTGGGGTATTATAGTTAGTCTTTGAAACGATGTTATCCTTGTCAACTAATTGATGCGATTGTGAGTCCAATTTATCCATGGATACATTTGTAGGAGAAGGTGAATCATGCCTAGAAGGAGTTGTTGGAAGGTGCCTATATGAAGAAGTGCTATTGAAGAAAGCACCAAGGGATGAACCTGATCCACCTAATTCGGAAGTGTGGGATTGGCGATGACCCAGACCAGCTGACTCTTTGGCTCCCGAAGCCTTCTTTTCTGAACTATTTGAGGCCATTAAATAACAATATTATAATGCCGCAGTGGTGTAAACAGGAAACCAACTACTTGTTTTAACTAAGTGATGCAGAAGATAAGCTTATATTGATTGACTGATTGCAAGCCAAGAGCAACTTCACTTACTTACTTAACCTTGACAAGGCCATAATCAAGTTTGTGAGGCTGGTGCGCAGATCTGAGACTCGATTAGGAGGACTCCAAAATTGTGAGGCTGGTGTGGGGTGTCCCGATCGGGAAGGCGCGAGCGAGTGTGAAAAAAATCAAAGAAGGGAGGAGGAAAGGGGGGCTGATCATATAATTGGGGCTGGTGCAAAGATTGAATAACGACGACGATCGACGATCGACGATCGATGACTGTGGGGTTGTGGGACTCAGTGGAGTTATCGCGAGCGAAAGTTAGAGAGAGTTGTTTGTACGTCTGTGGTTCGATGGTTCAGCCTCAGCCTCAGCCTCAGCATTTGCCTCATTAATCTGTCAAATAAATTTGACAGACTGTAAATTGACGCAATTCACTTTTTTGTGGCTGCGGGCAGATCTTATCGAGTTAGCTTAATAGTCAGTTTGAGGTCTTATCGCGAGCTTGTGAATGTGGACAGGCTCAGACCGTTTTTGTGCTCAGCTCCTTTTATCCCCTCATCTTCATTTTGCCTTCCACTTGTTGCCTCTTCTCTTCCTCTTTCCTTCTTCTTTCTTCTTCTCTTCTTCATCCATTGTTACTAGTAACAATACATCCTCTAAAACACTACCACACCCCCATACTACCAATCTAACTTACAAATAACTTTTTTCTTCTCTCGCAAATGAAGTTATCATCCTCCATTTGCTTTTCTATCCTATCTTCCTTGGTTGCTTCTAAAGTTTCTGCATTGGTCATCCCTGACTTGGATGATATTCCAAATTCAGTTGCTAGAGTTGCAAATTCTTTGAATGTTGCTGCTGAAAACTTGAACGCTCCATCAACTCAAGATGTTAATGCTTTAGATTTTTCCTCTGTTCAATTATTGTCCGAAGAAGAAGCCTTACCTCTTGAATTCAATAAAAACGCTATTCCAAATTCTGTTATCATCACCTTTAATGATAATGTCAGCGATGATGAAATCAAATTTCATCAATTATGGATTTCAGATGCGCAAGCTCAATCTTTCTCCAAATTGAATGCTTTTGAATTGAACACTTTCCAAGATTCGGTTCAAGTTCATAATTTCTCATCTATCAATGGTGGTATCAAGCACACTTACAACTACCCTGGATTTAAAGGTTATTCTGGTTTATTCACATCTGATGTGATCAATTTATTGAGACGTTCTAAAGATATTAAATCAATTGAATTAGATTCAATTGTTGAAGCTACCAACGCTACCACTCAAGATGGTGCACCTTGGGGATTATCTAGAATCTCTCACAGAAGAACTTTACGTTTAGGAAACTATAATCAATACCTTTATGATAACAAGGCTGGTGAAGGTGTTACTGCTTACGTCATTGATACCGGTATTAATATTGATCATGAACAATTTGAAGGTAGAGCCGTTTGGGGTGCAACTATCCCAGCTGGTGATTCCGATGTTGATGGGAATGGTCATGGTACTCACTGTGCAGGTACAATCGGTTCTAAAGATTATGGTGTCTCTAAAAAAGCTAAGATTGTTGCTGTTAAAGTTTTGAAAACTAACGGTTCCGGTACTATGTCTGATGTTGTTAAAGGTGTTGAATTTGCTGCAAATTCACATCTTTCAGAAGTAAAGCAACGTAAGGCTGGTTTTAAAGGTTCTACTGCAAACATGTCTTTGGGAGGTGGTAAATCACCAGCTTTGGATATGGCTGTTAATGCTGCTGTTAAAGCAGGTTTACATTTTGCAGTTGCAGCAGGTAACGACAATGCTGATGCTTGTAATTATTCACCAGCAGCGGCAGAAAATGTAATAACAGTCGGTGCATCAACTTTATCAGATACAAGGGCTTATTTTTCAAACTTTGGTAAATGTGTTGATATTTTTGGTCCAGGTTTGAATATCTTGTCAACTTATATTGGATCAGAAAAAGCAACTGCCATTTTATCGGGTACATCTATGGCATCTCCTCACGTTTGTGGATTACTTACTTACTTTTTATCACTTGCTCCAACTTCAGATTCAATGTTCTCAACTGCAACTATCACTCCAAAACAATTGAAGAAAAATATTATCAAGTTTGGTACCAAAAATGCATTGAGTGATATTCCTGATGATGGTACACCAAATGTGTTAATTTACAATGGAGCAGGTGGTGATATTAGTGGATTTTGGAATCTCGAAGAAAATGAAAATGAAAATGAAATCGAATCTGATACCAGTGCAGACGATCTTCAGAGATCTATCGATACAGCTTCTGAATTTGCTGAAGAACAATTAAAAGAAACCAAGGCTGAAATTAGCAATTTAATAAATGACATCGTCCATGAAGTTCAAAAAGTGATTTCTGTTTAGCTAATTTTTGTTTGATTTTTTTGTTTTTCCTTTATTATGCACCAACGAATCGGGTATTTTTTTGGGTAGGTTTTATTTTACATATTTTTTATTGATTTTACTTTTTTTTTTGTTGATCTTTTTTTACTATATAATGGAGTTTGATTCATTCATATATTTTTATAACATTAATTCATACTAGATTATAACCGTATTATACATTAGATTAACCCAAAAAATGAACTTATTCTATAAAAGGTATTGGCCAATCGATAGATAGTACTTGCTACCTTGTAAACTCCACAACCATAAAGAACTAATATTAGCAAGTCCAAAAATGCAACCATTATACTCAAAAAACTCCATGATCTTCTAGAATCTTTAGGTATAAATATACCCAAAGCTAAAAGTAGTGGATAAACAAGATTTATTATGGGCATAGATCTAATCCAAATTAAAACAGCCCTGTGAAAATCTTGAACAGTTTTTGTGCTTGGAATATATTCTGCATAAACTTCAAACATTTGAGTAAATGCAGGTGGCAACACATCCGATAGTTTATCGAAAACGTCGTACCTGCCAAGTTCTGGTTTTCCATTTTTAACTTTAAGTGACTTATTATTACGATTCTCATATCTGCTGTAATCACCACCAAGATTAGAATGACGATATTCATTTTCTTTATATTCAATCATATCAACCATTCCATTTGTTGTAGTACCACGATCTATACCATTAACACAATGATATTCATAATCACGCATTTTTTGAACAAATTCCCTTTTTTTCAGTTTAATATGTAGTGCATCTCGTTCTGCTTGATATCTTAAAGCCTTTATTTTCATCTTTTCATATTCAAGTTCAAGGTACGGTTTTCCCTTACAGCTTGAAATTTTACTTGGTTGTCGTTCTTTGATATATTTGGTTGACATAGGTATACCATTGCTGCTTTTCTTTGAACTTCCAACAAAAATTGGTTTCTCAAAAGTTTGTTTTCTTTGATACATTACCACTGATTCGTCATCAGATATTGATGAATCACTTACGGAGTCCGTTTCAATGTTTCTTGAAGTTTTCCAATATGAATCAGCTAGTTCAGGTTCAGCTCGTAAATGAAAATCATCATTCAATATTATCAATGGATCCGTGTCTTTACTGTTGCTGTTACTCTTCAGCTTTTGCATTAAGTTACGTGGGTTCAGGGCGTGTTTCTTCTTAGATTTTGATTCAAAAATACCATGATCGGCATCAATAACATTCAAATCCTGATGTCCTTTTCCAGTTTTATAAGTGAAATATTGTGTTTCATCTTCATTTTTTGATCTTGATTTCAACATATTTTACTAATAGTATAGTTATGTTAGGAAGTAATTAAGTAACAAGACTTTCACCTGGATCTGGGTTTTTGATTTAAGAAATTGCAAAAATCGGACCGGAGAACCCAGCCTCCTCGAAATCGATAGATCATTAATTCCTCCAAAAGCTTATATGCAGCAAAACAAACTACTATGTTCTACGTTGAAACTACAAAACTACATCATTTAATGATTCCAAAAATCTTTGTGATCTTTCAAAATTGCTTCTTTCAGTTCCACATCGTCTTCTATATCAGCGAAGGGACCAACTACATCAACATCTTTCTGACCTGAATCAAACACTTTACGGCACGGTAAACTTAGTGTCATATTTTCTTTATCGTCCCCAGTAAGATTCAAAAGTGCTTGCTCACTTAATCCGTAAACAACTCTTCCTATATTTGCCCAATAGATGGATCCAGCACACATGCAACATGGTTCAAAATTTGTATAAAGAGTACATTTCCACAGAAATTCAGGTGGATATTTATCATATGCTAATTTACAAAGGGTAGACTCTGCATGATTTAAAGTATTGATATTACCTTGCCTTAGTAAAACTGTTTCATTATCTGGACCAACCAGGATTGATCCAAATGGATGATGACCTGCAAGTTTGACTTCATGTGCAACATCGATTGACTTTAACAGGTTGCTTTTTATTTGAGCTTTTGATGGTGGTTCACGTTGGGGAAACATGCCTTTTAACGCAGAAGTAATTGTGATTAAGCTTAACCTCCGAAGTACAAAAAATTTGTTACGAAAAAAAGGCTACAGCAATTGCGTTTAATTCAACTCATTAAAGTTAATTATATAAAATCAATAAAATAATTTGAATAACATTAAACATTATTCCATCAGTCGTAAATCATAAACATAAAGAAAACCTCATAATTATCCAATTAAACAACATTTAGTAATTTTTACTATTGGAGTTTGAACCAGACAAAGCATCACCCATTTTTTGGAAAATACCTTTGTCCTCTTCTGGTTGCATCTTGCCTTTTGCTTGGTCAAATTTGTCACCAGCTTGTTCAGTGGTTTTATCCCAAGTGGATTTTTGTGAGTCTGGTGTCATTGCATCAGAGAGTTTATCGGAAAAATTCTTTCTACCTTTGTCAGCCATTTTGATATGTAAATAAGATTCATTAGATGTTTTACTACGATTGGGATACTAAGTAAGCCTTTTATATAACATTTTAAATATTGGGACTTGCTAATTTTTTGAATCTGGCCTTTTCTAAAGGAGAAACATACCTGAATCAATGACTCTGACGTAAATCGGGCTGGCAGATTTCTGCTCTTCTTATTTTTCGCTTTTTTATGATGATCAAGTAACAACAAAAATGGTATGATTAAATATAAGTGATGTAATTAAAATTCTAGACTTGTAATAAAGTCAATATGGGGAAGAGTTGTATTTACAGGGGAAAAACGTGGAGAAAATCAATGACATAATAGAATGGTGGTTACAAACGTTGTTTGAGTTCAACTTCTCCACCACCACAACATCCACCACTTGCAGAACCAGCATTAAGAGTTGTCTTCTTCTTTTTGATATCATCATTATCACCTAATTCTGTATCTTTATGAATGTTCAAAACGTATCGACTTTCCTCAGGATCTTTCTTAATACCTTGAACAATATTACGTTTTAAAAAAACACTTACTTGTTCAAGTAATTCAATTCTACCGTTAATATCAAGTTTTGGATTGGTAGTAGAAATCTCAGATTTCATTTCTTCTTTTATTTTAGATCTGGCAGCATTTAAAGTTGCTAAATCGTTGGTAAATGCAACCCTGGTAGAACGAAGTGCTGCACGATATGCGTTTAGGGCTCTTGTAGACATTATGAGTGATGTGAATCAGCAAGATAATAATACTGACAATTATTCAGTGATTACAATTGCAAGAAAAATTCAGGTTCACTTCAAGCTCCTAATCTCGAATTTTCTTTTTTTGATTTATAAAGTTTTGTATATTATTGCATGTTCAAACACACATACGCATGTATCCACATATAAGTATCATCTAACTTTAGTCAATTCCAAATCAACCCTTTATTGAATGTTTTGTAAATGATAACAATAGCAAAAGAAAAAAGATACAAAAATTTTAACTCCCTCCGTCCGGGATCGAACCAGAGACCTCAAGATGTCTTTTATCCATGATTAGTGGATCCATTACAGTCTCGCGCTCTTCCAACTGAGCTACAGAGGGATTGATAAATTTAAACCCTAGCTATCTTTCTACACTCATGCGTTATCACGTGATCATAGTACTGTTTTGCACGTGACAATTGTTTAGCTGAGCCTTTTTTTATCAATCATATTACTGAAAGCCACAGTTGTTATACATTGGAATACTTCAATCTACTTAATAATTATATATAAAAAACTTACTTTCAAAGCAGTAATAAAGTTATTCAAAAACAACAAGCTGTTTTCCCTTCTTTGAGTTCTGAATTGCGTTTAAGAAAGATTGCAAAAATTCTTCATTAGAAACTTCGTTTGGATTTATCAAAGTTTCATTATATTTTGCATCTACCAAATCACCGTCTTCCATAAGTTTGATAACAGCATTGATGGTTTCCAATCTGGTTTCAGGATGTCTCTTAATATTGCCTGTAATCCAAAAACCTTTAGCTGTCAAGTTTTTAAAAATAAACAAACCTGTTGGTAATGATACAGGTTTCATAGACATTGCACCGTAGGTCAACATTGTAGCATCGTTACCTAATTTTCTAGCCAAGCCAGTTGCGCTTGGTCCACCAACACAATTCAAACCTAATTTGATTTCTTGGCCATTCAACAATTGTTTAACGACTTTACCGAAATCCTTAGATTCATTGTCATCTTCCGTAATCACTTTAGTTGCACCAAGAGATTCTAATTCTTTTACAAGTTCATCAAGGTTGTCTCTATTTCTAACAATATTGAGTGATTTAAAGCCTAACTTCTTACCAATTTGTATAGCTGCTCTACCAACTTGAGAATTTGCTCCATTTTGAATAAACCAATCACCAGGTTGTAACTTAACAAATTGAGTTAACATTTGATAAGCAGATGATGGATTAACAGCAATTGTTGCAGCCTGTGTTTTGGAAATTGTCTTTGGCATTTTGAGTAAATTTTTGTCTTTAGTTACCTTATGGGTTGTCCAGGTACCAAAATTTACTCCCGCTGGGATACACCAATCACCTTTTTCAAAACCTGTAACATTTGAACCAGTGGCAACAACTTTGAAAAGACCTTCATTACCTGTAGGTGCAGCTGGAGATTCAAGATTTGGCAATGCATCGATTGAAATTTCTGGTCTAGATGGATAAACACCTTGAATTTGATTGATATCTGAAGGATTGATAGGACATGCAACTGTTTGGACTAAAATATCATCTGGTTTCAAGGAGTCCAAATTGATATCATATGAATGAGCTTTCAATTGTTCAAGAGGTTCACCATAATTATTATAGACGATAGAATGCGCTTTGATAGTTGACATAGCACGAATTGGTTGAATGGTGTTTCTAATAATGGATGTAAAAGAAGGACGAACAAACATGATACGATGATATTAACAAAACAATTGGACTTTACTAATGATTGGTCTGACCTCACTGATTGAATAACCGATTTAGAACAGAAAGTTGTTTATTAATAAGCAAAGAGACGGAGTGGAAGTGGGAGTGGAGTAGTAGTTTCTGGGGGTGGAAGGAAGGGAGGGGGGCGAGAACAATGCGGGCGGAGGCTACGGGGGGCCCCGTCTTCAACGTCTGTTGCGGAGACACCCGGGTAGAGAGAGATACAGAAACTGTAACACAGACCATAACAAAGACTGTAACTACAAGGAAGAATGCCGCCAAGAGAAGGCAACTCCAACTTGCTGAGTTCTGTCTTTGCCAAGGCACATTCGGCGTCTGCTCTTTCTCTCGTTTCCAGCAAGACTGTACGTGGAGAAGACGACTATGGAAATGAAAATGAGCAACCAGAAGAGTTTCCGATAGCTAAAGGTTATCTTCCTATTGGTGTAGCTTTAAGAAAATCAAATATTGCATCTTCAGATTCTTCTGCATCGGAAAATTCTGATGAAGAGTTAAGCAATCTACCGCAGGTCGGTTATAAGGAATCTTCGAACTTGAAAAACGCATTGTTGAACGTCTTTTCAATTAAAAACAAAGTCAATGGAACTAATAACATGCAGTTTCAAATGGGGAATGAAATTGGTGTATTGGAAAATGATTTCCAAATGTATCCAGCAAATGATACAACCCCCACAAAGACCACAAAATCTACTAAGGGTAAACCAAACCATTCAAGCCCCAATGTTTTCAAGAAGATCATTTCAAGAAAGGCATTGATTCCAAAGATGAAGGCTTTTAAAAGGATTGCGGATGATTTGGAAGTAGAATTTAGTCCTCTTCATGATGAAATAGAACATGAAAGACTGATAAATTCTACATGGAAAACGGATATGGAGCTTCTTACTAGTAATCCTTCGGTTCCTCATTCTTCACTTCTGTCCAGGGAACATAACATGATGGTTTTAAATTACGACAATTTGAAAAAATTTGAAATAATTAACAAGGCAAATGAATCGTGGAACAATAATAGGCGAAAATCAAGTTCTTCGATTACCAATGACAGTTATAAATCATTGAGTAGGAGAGGAAGTTTGAATAATCTCAATGGAACTTATATGAGAAGAAGTTCATTCAATGCCTTACCACAGCAAACCTCCGTTCTATCAACTAGTTTATCAAATTTGAATCGAAGCTCAAAATTAATAAAACCTCACACAGCTCCAATTACACCTGTTGCTATTTCAAGGAAACGTAAGTTAAATCATGATGAAACAGATAATGAAGATTACTTAAGTGATGATAGTACAATTTCCACTTGGAACGGAACTTTCAATAACAAGCGTCGCTTAGTAGGTGCAAGTGTTACCAATTCACCAAAATCTCCTGCTCTCGATCCGTTTCCTAGTCGACGAAATTCTGTTCTTTTACAAACACTACAAAATGCTTCAGATAGTTTTGAATCTATGTCTCTGAAATAAATAAAATACTAATTTAAGTGTAAATCTTTTCTAAACAGTCATAAAAGCTACAGTAATTTATATATATCAAGTGCAACCAAATCTTAATTTTGGGGAAAAATGTAGCGATTTGGAAAGTTTATTCAGCAATCTTCAACGGTTGAAGAGTTTCTGGACTTAGATACAATTATTTTATACTCTAAAATGACTAGAGATAGGTATTCTGAAACATCATCCTTGTCTACTGTCAAAGATGAAAGTTTGGGAGATCAAACACTTGGTGAAGATAGATCAAGCATTTTGTCGCATGAGTTATCAACAAGCTCATTAGTCAATCATTCGAAAATCAAATTAGAGCCTAGCCGGTTCCCATCTTTAACATTTATCTCTAATACCAATATTGATAGGGTTACAAGTATCAAAAATGCCAATCTTAAAAGTGAATTAATTGAGAGCAAAATAACACACAAAAAACTATCAAAAGATTCTTTATTTAGCTCTGTACAAATAACACCATCCGGTGACTCTTTAACATTTACACCTTCTCCTAATTTGAGTTTGAATAATTTGCAAAGCAACGTTAGTTATGTGGAAAAAACTGGTAGTTCATCCACTCTACAAACCGTCTATACTGATGCATATAGCAATTTAAATTCATATGAAGGAAGGTCACATACAATCAACGATTCTCCTTCGTTAAACCAAATAGAGTATGATGATTCATTTTCTGCCTATCAACAATCCATTAATTCAACTCACCAAGATTCAGTATTTGCTCAAAGGAATCGAAATACTGGATGTAATCAACCTACTAAGGAATACACTGAATCGTTTATTTACAATGATTTGAATTCTGCTGATTTGATGAATATCAATGATCATAAGGGACAAAGGAAAGCATCTAACAATATTGTCTTTTTGAGTAACCCATTTTCAAAGGAAAATAATCCCGCTTTATCTGTTAGTCATTCCAGTGAGTTGGATTTTTTAGACAATCAAACAGTTTCTACAATACTAACGACTAACAAAGGAAGCCATTTCAATGGTTCTAAATCACCTGTTGGTAAAAGGTACTCATTTCAACAAAATATGTCAATCTCACCAACTCATCATTCGAAGGTTAGACAAGTATCACAAAAACTATTTCACCATCAAGCCCGAAATTCTGGCTCAAATAACTTTTCCAAAATAAAACTACCGAAACGAAATCAAACTTGTCAGTATAGAGCTCATGAATACAATTTTGAGGATAACGATGAAGAATTGAATGAACATACAGGTTTAACTGATGCTGAATCATTTTTGGTTCGACCTTTCAAACACAAAACAAAACACTCCAAATATCCTAGCATAGAGAGAATTAATATTAATAAAGTATATTCAAATAAGAGTTATAACAGCATTAATGATGAATTTCATGATTTTGTCGATGATCTTGAAATTTCTAATACTATGAGACAATCATCTCCTCATGACTATAAATCAATGTATTACAAACAGAATTACCTTTTAAATTGCCTAATAACTTCTATTTACATTTTTGTGACGCTGATTTTACTAACAACATTTCTTAAAATTGTGATAATTCAAAATTTTGATAATGCATTAAGCAAGTTTGAGGTGAATAATCTTGAAAATGTTTTGATCAATGATGACATTCTTTTAGTTGATATTAAATCTCAAGCAATCAATTTTAATTTTCAAGATATTGAAATTTGGGATATGGATTTAGATGTATTTTTGGTAACAGATGAATCAAATTTAAGTTTAAATGCAGATGCAATTGGAGGTAATGATATCACAATACTTTTAGGAAACTCGATCAAATTTCTTACACCTTTCCATTATAATGGAATATTGAGTCTTTCTAGATGGAAAGATGTTTGGAAGGCTTGGAAATATACAGAACTTGTTAAACCAAGTAATTCCACATCCCAATTGAAAATATATAAACCTGGTCAACATTTCGAGTATCAAGGACATCATCTAACTAGAGATCAATGGACCATGATATTGAATTCACCATTCCGCATCATACTTCGAGGAAATTTGAAGTACTCACTACCATTATTATGGCAGGATCAGTTTATTAGTTTATCAACTGAAACTGATATTATACCTGAAAAAAGTTGAACTTTAACTATTGATATACTCTATCAATTTTGACAAATCACCACGAATTTTACGATCTTCTAATTTTTCAACACCTCTATTAATCCTTATTAAAAGTCTTTTATCTACTGCTGGACATAGATAATCATTCTTCTCATTAATTTTTGATAACAAGCATAAATCGCATCTTCTACCGGTTGGTGTACAAACACTTTGACCGAATCCAACCAAAACTGGATTAATCTCCAACCATAATTCTTTATAATTAATTAGCATTTTCTCTAGTTCCTTTCGTACATTATCAGGATTCTTCTCATTATGCGTCCAACCAAACATATTGCATAATCTGACCATATGAGTGTCGACACTTATTCCATCAACTTGTTTCCATGCTCCTTGTAAAATTAAATGACCCATTTTATTACCAATTCCCTTTAATTTCACAAGTTCATTAATATTATCAGGTACATCATCAGCATATGATTCGTGTAAAACTTTTGTAGTTTCAACTAGATAAGCAGATTTCCTAGAGTGAAATCCAACTTTGAAGATCAATTTGTCAATATCAGCAATGGAAGTATTCAAGATTGCTTCAATACATAAGCCTTCTGTATAACCTTTTTTCAAGTAATGATGATGTAAAGATTTCATCACTTCATAGTTGACTTCATCTTTAGTCTGCGAGGAAAACATCAGTGTGACTAATAATTGATAGCGCCAGAAACTATCAATTTCATTTTCTTCTAGAGCCGTCATTTCTTCCTTATAAATATTGATTTTATCAACTGGTATATCAAGTATTTCACCAGTCTTCTTGAATTGCTTAGTCATCAATCTTAACAAAGCTGGAATTTCTACACATCCAATAAGATCAACTGGAGTTGTAATCAATTTTCTCATTTCTTTGATTTTGTTATAAATGGGGAAAAAATTGTCTGGAATAATTGGTTCGTCTATTTGTAATTCAGGTTCGAGTTTTATATGTTTAATAGATCGCTTTGCAGGTGTTTTAATAGATAGATCATTATCTTCTTCAAGTTGGACAATTGTTTTTCGAATCGATTGAATTTCATCATCAAAGTTTTTCAACTCATTTTCAAATGTCGAAGGTTGAACTCTGGAAGATCTTGTTTGCCTTAAGGATCGATTAAAGAAATGTTTACTTCTAGACATTCAATATTATTTCAAACACTGTTTCTTCTTGCCTTTTAGTTTGGCTAAATAGAAAATATCAATAGTCATATATCCTTATCACGTGATGGAGAAGTTATCTTGAATAAAAAGATTAAGAATATTTCACTTTTAAAGGCTGTGTATAAACCTTTTTAACTCAATGAGTAATGATTATAATTACACGATTATACTAATTTATAGTAAACAAGGCAGAAAAAGGGCATTAAGTATATTGGCATGCATTGACTTTTGTCAGGATTCAAGGTAAATAAATAAATAAATAAATAAATAAATAAATAAATAAATAAGTAAGTAAGTAAGTAAGGCTAAAAAGCTCTCCATACATCGTCCCAGGAGCGCCATTGACTCATATCCTGTTGTGTAGAATACAATTTGGTAGCACATTTGAGTCTGCTGTCTGAACCAATGTAGCCATGGAAAACGTTATAAGTTGCACTCAACTGGTCTTCTATTCCTTGCTTCGCAGTCATATCGCCGACCCATTTGTCAACCTGCCAATAATCTGCTTGTACTCCAGCACCATATTGACACTCAACTACAAGACCACCAGCTCCTTGAATATATTGGTCACCATCTAAGCCATCTCGCTTGGCCAGAGTATTGTGCTCTAGAAAATTTAACAACCACGTACCATTGTGATTAGCCTCTAGCATAGTTATTGGAAATTGATCCGTATTGTTATGATTAGTCAATAAAACAAGATCCACATTACCGCTATATAGGTCATCTCCCATAAACGGCTCATAAACATAAGTGGTACCATTGACATTAAAGTTCAGTTTGGTATCACGTCTTTTCAATCCTCCCATATCATCTTTTATTGAAACATCGAGTAAAAAACCATTAACTCCGCCAATGTTCACAGGTATGTGTGAGTTGATTGAGGCTTCATCACGTTTATACCAGCCTGATATTTTACCTAATGTGTAAAGACCAACAGCCCATTCTAGAACTGCTGTATAAACAGCATGATGGCAATTCAATGCATCGACATAGTAGCTTGAGTGACTGTGACACCTCTCCCATACGTGATGCATGGTATATGTTCCTCTAGCTAGACCTGCTGTAATTACTATGGTATATTGAGCTGGGGTTTGTGGGGTAAGGTTGACAGTAGCCCAGTCATAAAGATCTCTCCAACTAATTCCATTATCACAGACTGTGACACTCAAGAAACACGAAATTGCGACGAGTGCAATAATCTTCTGATTCATCTCTATAAGGTTTGACTTTTAATTCAAATAAGTATTCATTGTGGTAATTTATTTGACTTTTTTGTGGCAACTGCCTCTGATTTATATAAAAAACATTAAGATCAAATAACGTTCACACTGACCAATAATAGTGGTTGAACCGTCTTTGCAAGAAAGTGATTTCAAAAGAATTCTGAATATGCCATGGATTGATGCATGCAACTCTGACCGGGGATCACCAAGACTTACAACGTGATTATTATGTGTGTAACAATAAGAACTAATTAAGTAAAATCAAATACGGTTAAAGTTATAAAAGTCTATTTACCTATTGTGTTCTGGTAGACTCGTTATATATTCTGTATATTCAGTATCTCTTCCAGGATCCGTTGAGTGCTTACGAGTACAATTTTGTATTTACTCAGCCTGCAAATTGCCTACCGTTGGTGGTGTCTGCCTAAGAATCGTTACTAGCCGGCGTATTGCGGCGTAAGGTGATCTGCAGGCACTTTTGAGTGGTCCAGTTTGTAGACTGACACAACGTGACAACCGGAAGTCATTTGTCAGGTAACCCTCATCGACCCGCGTTAATTAGGCCAGCAGGCTCTCGTAAGGAAGCTTAGCTTCCTCTTCTAGTAAAAGTCTATAGTTTGCTCCTGGAAGACACACAGGATCTTCCCCATCAAGCTATATAGTTGTGTTTACAATAGAATCTTCGATTAACGGATTTAGTACTTATTGTTTTACCTATAATTACTAACAATATAATAGAACTAAAAAAAATGAATACTGAAAACAAGTATCTAAGTGTAGTAAAGGTTGCATCAATAGTGAAATCGAGAAGTATTAATTCTATGGCGATATTGAGAGTATGTGTTACTGTGTGGCATAATAGAGCTAATTAAATTCAAATTGAGAAAGTATTGGAATATGATCGCTTGGAAACTCTTCATTTGGAAAACCTTGAAAGTTTTTGAGATAATTTGGATCAATATCACCTAAGACTTTTGTGAACTTTATATTTTCATTATTGTTTGCATACCAGATATAATCAATGACTTCTTTGAAATTAGGAGTGAATGTAGTTTTAGTGAATAAACCTCGAGAATATAGGTCTCTATAAGGAGAAATAAAAGTACCAAGACTATTTTCAATTTTACCACTGACTTTGGGTCCATAATTTTGTGTAAAATTCAATTCATCTGGTTTAATCACATATCCTTGTGACATGAATTTATAAACCATTGATTTTGGACTTGAATTAAAATCACCTGCCATTATTATATTTGGACCATTTTTATTCTTTATACGTTCATTCAATTCATCCTGAGTAATCTTTAGTACTCTCATTGCTGATTTTTTAATCAAATTTGTAAGTAACAAAATTTGCATCAACCTAACATCATCATGTGCAGGATTCCAATATAAATGAGTATTTGAAACAAATATTAATTCATTTGTATACTTATGTTTTAAAACAGCAATTATAGCCACCGTATTTCTTGCATTTAATCTAGCTTCAGTATCGATAGTTTGTTCAATTATAGTAGAATTTTTGAAATGTTGTGCAAAATTTATCGTTTCATAATTGACAAGTTCAAATTTTTCTCTATTATAAAATATTGATACCCCATCCATCATATTTGTTGATTTTTTCCAATATGCAGGTTTTGGTTTCTTTTGGAAAACAGAATCATAATTTCGAGCTGCTAGAAAAGATTTCCAATGATCTCTGTAAATTTGATATTCCATTTCTTGGAAACACATGATGTCAGATAATTTAGATAAATCTGCAAAACACTGATTCAGTCTTTCAAACCTTTTACTCCAATTCGTGTATTCATTTGGTAAATGGTTGTAAACTTGTTCCCAAACATAATGCCTACTAAGGATGTTGTAAGATGAAACAGTGACCGCTTTTAATGGGTTCGTAACTTTTTCAAGTTCAATCAGAGATCTATGATTAAGTATTTTGTTACTTATTGTAGATGTTACTGGTACGTATTCATCTCTGTTAACTTTCAAATTACGTAAAGTATTTGAGATTGAAGAACGTGTATTTTCGAATTGTAAAGTGGGTACTGTTGTATTCAGTGAAAGTAATGGTTTTTTAATAGCTGATATAAGCATTTCTCTCTGTGGTTGTAAAGTAGACGAGTTGCAGTGGAAAGAAGTTGCAGAAGAAAGAGAAGAGGATATTGAAGATAAAGTTAAAACAGTGATTGCAGTTGCAGTTGCAGACGTTGTTGTCTGTGTCAGGTGCAGATCGCCCAATCTCCGTGTCTCGGCCATCGCGGTCCTCCCGCAGAACCACTCGGTACCACCCGAAGGGAGTCCAAGTCCCCGTCCCAGCACCACTGAAACAACCACTGCCAACACTGCCGATGCCAGTGCTGTAAGTACCCACAGTGGATATGTCCTCAAGTGTCTTGGATGCAGCATTGCA
This sequence comes from Pichia cactophila, assembly GCA_030563965.1. Classification (NCBI taxonomy): domain Eukaryota; kingdom Fungi; phylum Ascomycota; class Pichiomycetes; order Pichiales; family Pichiaceae; genus Pichia; species Pichia cactophila. Next base: position 38,602 of record JAJMKU010000133.1, read on the forward strand.
GACAGTTCAACTCTTGCACACGGGTTTCTTAACTGGGGGTGTGCACTATTGAACGGTTAACGTTGAATAGATCTAAACCCCCGCATCGAAAGCGTTGCAATCAAATTTGAACAATTAGAAAACAAGAAAAAGTTTTATTCACCCCCCACTTTAAGGTTGCGTTAACTCCGGCACAATTTTTTACTTACTAATTAATTTTAAATACAAAACAACTCACTATACATACAATTATTCATAATATATACTAGGTCTTTCTAGATCCACCTCCAGAACCAAA
>JAJMKU010000134.1:0-14171 GCA_030563965.1 Pichia cactophila
CTTCGCCCCTAAGCTTTCCGCCGTATATGCCACTGTTGTTTCATCGCTGACTTCTTCACCCTGAATTTATAACTTGTACATTCACATTTACGACTCGATTCAAATAGCAGATAATCATCCATTTTTCTTTTTTTTTTATATATAAAGTATACCTTACCCTTCATCTTCTCATCTTTTCCTTTCTTCGTCTCTTATTTTCTTCCTTCCTTTAATCAACACTCTCATTTCAATCATGTCAATCGAGAAAAGTTATTCAGAAAAAGATGCAATCGATACTACCGTATCACCAATTCAACAAAATTCTGAAAATGATTATGTAAATTATAATTCTGAACCTGAAAAGAAAGGTTTCTTTAGAGATTTCTTTGATGGTTTTAAACCTTTCGAAGAAGAAGAATTGGATCCAAATTTAACTGATATTGAAAGAGCAAATATTATGGCTGCAAGATCTCCATTGAAAAGATCTTTAAAAAATAGACATTTACAAATGATTGCAATTGGTGGTTCAATTGGTACTGGTTTATTCGTTGGTTCTGGTTCTGCTTTAGCAACTGGTGGACCTGCTTCTTTAGTTATTGCTTGGATTTTAACTGGTGCAATGATGTATTGTACTGTTCAATCTTTAGGTGAACTTTGTGTTGCTTTCCCTGTTGCTGGTTCATTTGTTCAATTTAATACTAGATTTATTTCTCAAGCTTGGGGTTTTTGTATGGCTTGGAATTATGCTTTACAATGGTTGGTTGTTTTACCTTTAGAATTAGTCGCTGCTGCAATTACAATTCAATATTGGAATACAACTGTTAATTCTGCTGCTTGGGTGGTCATTTTTTATGCTCTTGTCTTTTTCATTAATATCTTTGGTGTTAAAGGTTATGGTGAAGCAGAATTTATCTTTTCAGCTTTAAAAGTTTTAGCAATTGTTGGTTATATCATTTTAGGTATTGTAATTAATTGTGGTGGTGGTCCACAAGGTGGTTATATTGGTGGTCGTTATTGGCATGATCCTGGTGCATTTGCTGCTGGTTTTAAAGGTTTATGTTCTGTTTTTGTTACTTCTGCTTTCTCATTTGCTGGTACTGAATTGGTTGGTTTGGCTGCTGCTGAAACTGAAAATCCAAGAAAATCTTTACCTTCAGCTACAAAGCAAGTTTTCTGGAGAATTGCTCTATTTTACATCATTTCTTTAACTTTAGTTGGTGTTAATGTCCCTTATAATGATGAAAGATTATTAGGTAATTCTGGTGCTGCTGCTTCTCCATTTGTTATTTCAATCATGAATGCTGGTATTAAAGGTTTACCTTCTGTTATGAATGCCGTTATTATGATTGCTGTTTGTTCTGTTGCAAATTCTTCAGTTTATGCAGCTTCAAGAACTGTTGCTTCCCTTGCTGATCAAGGTTTTGCTCCAAAAATTTTCGGTTATATCGATAGACATGGTAGACCTTTAGTTGGTGTTGCAACTTCTTTACTTATTGGTTTATTATGTTTCCTTGCAGCTTCAGAACATCAAGATGAAGTTTTCGCTTGGATGATGGCATTATCTGGTTTATCTTCAATTTTCACTTGGGGTTCCATCTGTGGCTGTCATTTAAGATTTAGAGCTGCTTTAGCTGCAAAGGGTAGAGGTACTGATGAATTGGCTTTTGCTTCTCAAGTTGGTATTTATGGTTCTGCCTTTGGTGTTTTGTTAAATTGTCTTATTTTAATGGCTCAATTTTGGGTTGCACTTTTCCCAATTGGTGAACCTGCTAATGCAACTTCATTCTTTAAAGTCTTCTTATGTGTTCCAATCTTAATTGTCTTTTATGTCTTTTGGGTCTTTTACAAGAAAGATTATAATTTCTTTATTAAACCAATCGATATCGATATTGATACTGGTAGAAGAGAATTGGATTTAGAACTATTAAAGCAAGAAATTGCAGAAGAAAAAGCTTTTATTGCTTCAAAACCTTTCTACTACAGAATTTACAAATTTTGGTGTTGAACATCAAGCATTGATTGCTTTTATGTTATTTGTATTATAATATATATTTTCCTTACATCGTTTAATTTAGCATGTTTTCAATTCTATTCGAGTTTTCGTTATATTTAAAGAATAATTTAGATACATAAGTGTTTATTTTAGTTAATTAATTACCTTGATCAACTCTTGCAGCCATAAATGATTGTTCACCTTCTCTTCCACCTAAATCTTTATATAAACCTTCATGTGGGTAAGATCTTGGCATATTTGGTCTTTCTGGCCAAATATCTAATGCATAAATACTGTATCCAAATAATCCTAATAATGCAAAAAAGATTGTAAATTGTCTAACTGCAACATGATCAGGAACTGATTGAAAATGATCTGGTGACCACATATCCATATAATCATGATATGGATGAATTTCTTCACCAAAATTAACTCTATTTTGTTGATCATCATATTTAACATGTGGATCTCTATATTGTGGTGGAACATAATTCTCTGGTGTCTTTATACCAAATTGTTTCTCTGCATCTGGTAAAAACTTTGGAATACCATATTTGGCAGATGTTGAATTGAATCTTTTGAATGATTGTAGTCCAAGTCTACTACTGATGATTGATCTACTAAACATTGTTAGTCAGGACTGTTCTTAACAATAAAAGTACTTGTGTACAATCTACAGATGTACTTCTATCTTCGACTCTCGAAGAAAAGTGAGATTTCTCATTGGTGTAGAGAAAAGACCCATTGCGGTCGATCGTCTGCAGTTGTCCAGTCTAGCTCTCAAGCTCTAGCTAGCAAGATTTGCGCGCGTTCGCCTTTACAGTAGAATCGCCCTTTTCGTGTGAACTATGGCATACTGTGACCTTCATATTAACATACCATTTCAACACATTCACTCCATTTACTCTTTCCACACAACTCCAATTTGCTTGAAAAATATGGCAATCATTTACTAATGACTAATAGTTTATCCTCAACAGAACAAAAAATGATAGAGTTGCTTGCAGAGTCTAATATTTTGACTGATCAACTCTATCATTTACAAAATTCTGACTCTATAACAAATTATGATCCTGATTCTTCAAAGATTATTCTTAACAAAAACTCATCTCATATTCAATCATTTAAAACATCAAATACCATAGATTTATGGCCTTCAAAAAATGCAAGAACAACAAGAAAAGTTGCCACAGATACTTCCAATAAAATTGCCAATTTGAAGAAAAAACTGGATCCTTTGATAAATGAAAGAATATCACAAAAACTTGACTCCTCTACTAGATCAAAACGAAAATTGCGTAATGATAATGTGACACTGATAGATATACCTACTAAAAAACGAAAATCTTCAAAATTTAGATTAATTTTCAATGGAAATGTACCACCACCAGTAATAACACATCCTGATCATAAACCTGTTCATGAATTTAATTCAATTGATGAATTGTTTCAATCTTATCGAAACATAATTGAAGATCCAGCACCTGAAATTGAAACTTCAGAGTTTGAAAATTATTTGAAAGATCAAAATGATTTAATCAATAAAATCAAATATGCCATTAATGACAAAAAATTACTCTATATTGACTATAATGAAAATGTATTTCGTCAAGTTCCAACTGGTGTAAAAGAACCAACTATGATTAAAAGAAATCCAGAATACAACATCAACAATTATAAACCTGATGAAGATCCTTTTCGAATGAAGAATGATCTAACGCATTTTGATCATTTAATCGCTCAAGGTGTTAAATCTTCAAAACTAGTACATGATTTGAGAATTAATAAAATTCAAAAATGTAGAAAGATTGCACAAATGGTTGAACTTCATTTTAAAAGACTGTCGCAAGAAAATGATAAAAAGGAGAAAGAATATAAGAGGAAAATCCAGCGCTTAGCCAAAGACACAGCAAGAGAAGTTAAAAAGAAATGGCTTATTGCTGTTAAAGCTTATAGAATTTTGGAAGAACGTGATAAGGAGAAAATGAGAGCACAAAAATCTAAGGAACAATTATCGAAAATTTTAGATCACAGTACAAAAGTTTTAGGAGCTCAACTGGCAGGCAAATCACAATCAGTAAATCCAAGTGAAGAAAATGCTACTGAATCAGTAGATGATGATGATGACGATAGTGATGATAGTGATGATGACGATAGTGATGATAGTGAAGATGATGAAAATATGAGCTCTAGTAGTGATGAAGAAGAAGCACCTGATGGGAAATCTGACATTGAAGATGATAGCAAATTGACTCCTGAACAGTTGAAGAAGAAATATGAGGGATTGAATGCAGTTATTCCCGCAATCAGTTCAAAGTCTAAATCTTTAACTTCTCTCTATGATGATAACATAGCAGACGACTCTGACTCAATTCTTAGCGAATCATCATCTGGCAGTGATTCAACTTCTGGCAGCGACTTTTCATCTGAAGACAGTGATGCTGAAGTTGATGATGAAGTTGACAAGTCTAACGATTCTCAACGTCAAAGTGGTTTACAAGCTCTTTTGGGTAATGTTGACGAATCAAACAATGAGGATGATGATTCAGTCTATAGTGAAGCAGAAGAAACTAATACACCATCTTCGTCACCTGCTAATGCCGTATCCGAACCTTTGGAAGATATCAACGGAATTCCTAACGTTCCAATTCCTAGTTTGTTAAAGGGAACACTAAGACCATATCAAAAGCAAGGTCTTAATTGGTTAGCATCTTTGTACAACAATGGTACTAATGGTATTTTAGCAGATGAGATGGGATTGGGTAAAACAATCCAAACCATTTCACTTCTAGCATACTTGGCATGTGAAAAGAATGAATGGGGACCTCATCTTATTGTTGTCCCAACATCCGTCATGCTCAATTGGGAGATGGAGTTCAAACGTTTTGCTCCTGGTTTTAAGGTTCTAACATATTACGGTTCTCCACAACAACGTAAGGAGAAGAGGAAAGGCTGGAATACACCCGATTCTTTCCATGTATGCATCACCTCGTATCAACTTGTTGTTCATGACCAGCCAATTTTTAGAAGGAAAAAATGGAAGTATATGATTTTAGATGAAGCACATAATATCAAAAATTTTAGATCTCAAAGATGGAAAGCCCTTTTAAATTTTAACACAGAACACAGACTTTTACTTACGGGTACTCCTCTTCAGAATAACATTATTGAATTATGGTCATTGCTTTACTTTTTAATGCCATCATCAGCAGACGGAAAGATGTCCATGCCTGAAGGTTTTGCAGATTTGATGGATTTCCAACAATGGTTTGGTAAACCTGTTGATAAGATAATCCAACAAGGTGGTAATGATATTGAAGCAAAAGAAACTGTGAACAAGTTGCATCAAGTATTAAGACCTTATCTATTGCGAAGATTGAAACAAGATGTTGAAAAACAAATGCCAGCTAAATATGAACACATTGTTTATTGCAGACTCTCAAAACGACAAAGATTACTTTATGATGATTTTATGAGTAGAGCACAAACTAAGGAGACGCTTGCTAGTGGTAACTTTTTAAGTATTATTAACTGTTTAATGCAATTGAGGAAAGTTTGCAATCATCCAGATTTGTTTGAAGTTAGACCGATTGTTACAAGTTTTGCACAGGCCAAATCTGTTATATCTGAATTTGAAATAAAGAATATTTTAATAAAGAATTTATGCAAACCATCAGAAGCTCCTGATTTGAAATTTTTGAACTTGATTCATAGCATGAAGTATTTTGATGACTCAAACATTCACCACAGTAGAACAATTTCTAAAATAAGTGCTTCATCTGAGTTTCAAAATACCATTGAAAAGCTTGAACAAAAACTTATAGGAAAAAATATCAACCCGAACTTTGACGATTTAGAATCATACTACGAATACATTTTGAATAAAGAAGATCGTGATTTATTGGAGTTCATGAAACAAAGAAAATATGTTAATGACTTTAACTGCAACAAACCACTTTTTTTTTCTTCAACATTGATTGATATTTTCTCCTTGAGGAAATCAAAATCTCATATGGCACAACTCAGGAATATGCAATTGATACCTACTTTGGAGGATCGGTCAATAAAAATGAAAGATATTATTGAAAAGTATACGTTTGTGACCCCAAAGGCAGTTTCTAATAATATGAATCAATATATTTTCCCGCAAGATTTACAATACGAGCTTCTTGCGGATTCCCAAACTGGATTAATTCAAAATCCGTTCCATCAAGTACAGGTTAAAAGTTCCATTGCATTCCCAGATAAATCTTTATTACAATATGATTGTGGTAAGCTTCAGAAATTAGCTGCTTTACTTCATGATATTATTCCAAAGGGTCACAGGGTCTTAATTTTCACACAAATGTCTAAAGTCCTCGATATACTCGAACAATTTCTGAATTTTAACGGGTATACGTATATGAGATTAGATGGTGCAACCAAAATCGAAGATAGACAATTGATGACTGAGCGTTTTAATAATGATACAAGGATCAAATGTTTTGTTTTAAGTACTCGTGCTGGTGGTTTAGGTATAAATTTGACAGGTGCCGATACTGTTGTTTTCTATGATTCTGATTGGAATCCTGCTATCGATAAACAATGTCAAGACAGATGTCATAGAATTGGACAGACTCGTGATGTCCATATATACAGATTTGTTTCTGAATTCACGATTGAAGCAAATATCTTGAAAAAGGCAGAACAAAAGAAACATTTAGATAACGTTGTCATTCAAGATGGTGACTTTACCACAGATTATTTCAGCAAAGTCTCAGTTCAAGAACTTCTTGGTGATTCATCTGCTGATGTTACTAAGGGAGTTCCTAGTAATTCACGTGATTTTACCAAAGCATTGGAGATGGCAGAAGATGAAGATGATGCTAAGGCTGCAGAAATTGCAATGCGGGAAACTAATGTTGATGTTGAGGATTTTTCTGATACAGAGAGAGAGAATGGTTCAGCAGCGCCACCAACAGATTTGTCAGAAGCTGCAACACCAGCACCTACTTCTACCGGTGATGGTCTCGAAGCTGATGAAGTCGTAAAGCGTGTTGAAAAACTTCAAGAATCAAAAGTTGATGTTGATGAGGTTGTAGATAGCGATGATGATGACGAGTACGACGATGGTATTGGACATATAGACGAGTACATGATTAGATTCATAGCAGGAGGATTTTATTTTGACTAATAATTTATAAAACTAATTGTATAATAGGAAGCTTACATTAATTTAGAAGCGAACCAGCCAATAAGGAATATTGTGACATAAACAAAAACAGTCTTGAGAGTGTTGAAAGGAATTTCTGGAATGTGCAACAGTAGTTTGAAAGTTTTCAATTTGTCGTTAGTATATGGATAGTATCTCATTTCTAAAAGCTTTTCTGCCCATAATGGTTGTTTTAATACTGCTCTTTCGTGCGTAAACGCGTTGATTGTCCATTTACCATGATAATTTCCAAAACCACTAGAACCAATACCCCCAAATGGTAGAACATAACAACCAGCAGACATAAGGAATTCATTGATGACAAGAGCACCTGATCTAAGTTCTCCTCTTACCAAGAGTTCATCTTCCTTGGAAGAGGAAACAAGATAAGCTGCTAAGGGACAATCATGTTCCCTCTCAACCTTTTTCAAAATTGATAGTAATGATCCTTCATATTTGATAACTGGAAGAATTGGACCGAAAATTTCATCTGTCATTAAAGTATCATCCCAATTCACGTTGGAAACAATTGTCGGAGATACAAAAAGTGTTTCGGCATTACAAACGCCACCAGTAATTGTTCCTTTTGTAGATTTCAACAAATTTGAAAGTCTTTCAAAGCCTCTGTTGTTTACAATGTGTGAAAAGTCTGAATTTTCATCCAAAGATAGAAATGCTTCAAATCTTTTAATGAGACTCTTCATGACTTTATCGTACACTGATGATTCAATAAGAACGTAATCTGGGGCAACGCATGTTTGCCCAGCGTTAGAGAATTTACCCCACAATAATCTATCCATCAAAGTATCAATGGATTTTAGATCTACATTGTTGGTAATAAAAACCGGTGATTTACCTCCCAGTTCCAAAACCACAGGAGTCAAATTCTTACTTGCAGCCTTATAGACCTCTTTTCCAACATTAGTAGATCCTGTAAAGAATATTTTGTCAAACTTGCATTCATTCAAAAGAAATTGAGCTTCTGGGACACCTCCATTAACCACTTGAAGAACATTTGGAGGAAAAACAGACTCTAAAATAGTGGTCAAGGCATTACAGAAGCTTGGTAATTGGTCGTAAGGTAACTTAAGCACTACGTTATTTCCACCCGCAATAGCACCAACTAGAGGTGATAATGCAAGAATCAATGGGTAATTGAAAGGAGAGATGATCAAAACAGTACCTAAAGCAATCTTTTCTATTTCGTAAGAAAGTGAAGCAAATGAGATAGGAACGGATGAGCTGCCCTCTGACTTTAAGAATGTATCAAGATTTGCAACTATATGATTTGTTTCCGAAATAGCTTGACCGAATTCAGCTACAAGAAACTCAAGTTGTGGTTTGTTGAAATCATCTTTGATTGCCTTGGATAGTGGATCAAATGATTGAGATAATACCTTGGAGAATTTCTTTAACAAAGCCTTAGACTCGTCTGGTGACCTACGGTGCCTCTTAAATTCTTCCACAAGAGTGGTTTGTTGTTCTCTGATCGATTCCATTAGATTGTAAAAGGAAATTAAGGTCAAAGCTGAAGATCTCGATGCGCATCCCAAAAATAAGGCTACTTACGTTTAGCCCAATCAATGCTTTTAAAACCGTTCATGTCAATCATTGACCAAATCACATCTGGTTTATTGGAATCATCCTATACCTTAATATATTTAAGAGGTATAACAAACAACTGGTATGCGCACCAACTATCCTTTAACAAAGTTGAAACTGACCAGACGTTATCAAGTTAGACTGGTCTCTAAGTATATTCCACCAAGTGAAAGAGTTGCAAAACAATATCAAGAAGAAGATAAAAAGAGACGACGGAATGATCGGATTGCAAAGTATTTACAAATAGGTTTTATGTCATTCATTGGCGGTTCTATACTAATGTATTACTGGCAGCCATGGAACCCATATTCTACAAATGTGAGCAGAGACTTGAGAAAGGGATTGTGGGAAGAAAGAGATGGGAAAGAAGACTTTTTGAAAGCTTTGAAACATTATCAGGACGCTCTTAGAACGATAAAGGAAGAAGGTGATGTAAGTCAACTAAGTTTGAAGTATACTGGAATCGTTTTGAAAATAGCTGAAATGTACGAAAAATTAGGTGATAAATCAAATGTTATGCAAACCTATATCAATTTGGGGAACTTTATCTTTGAAAATTTGATACGTGGTAATTTACCAGAGGACAATCAAGAAAGGGACTTGCTGATAGATCGAGATTTTATTGTACTCACAAGATGGGCAATGTTACAAGAAGAGATGAGACCTAAACGATGGAAAGAGTCTATTAATGAAGAATTAGGTGATAGAGTTGGCTATACCGAAAACTATCTTATCAAAGAGGAACTTCCATGGTTAGCTGAGAAGAACAAAAATAAAATTGATATGACAGAGGTAATTGATTTATGGTCCAAGAAAAGGTCTGGAAATGATCTCACAAATAAATGGATTGAAGCAAATGTTGAATCTAACGAGGGAAAAGATTTCTTACAGTGTTGGGATATATTTCGATCATTCAAGGATAAGTCATGGCCAAGTTGGATTCAATCGTATTTATCGTTGAGAGACTTTTATGCGATGTTTTTAATGTCAACTGGTGAAACTGAGAAAAGTATACCTATCTTGGAAAGCAATTTATTATGGTCTGTAATTGCCGGATTCCAAGATCATGCTAAAGTTCCCACGCAAATAGCTAATATTGCTTCTGCTTGGTTTAATTTAGGTCAAGATAAGAACGACATAGAAGCTTATAGGTCAGCAAAGTTAATATATGAAAAACTTATTGAAGTTTCTGCGAGAGATGAACCTATTTTACCGATCTCATATTACTCTTTAGGTGTATTGTATTTGCAATTAAGCGATAGAGAAAGAGCTGTTGAATATTTCAATAAAGCTAAGGACCTGGCTGTCGAATTGAACCAAGTGCAAATACTTGATAAAATTGATGATGAACTATTGCGTTGATGAGTGATAGGTGCTTTATGAAAAGGAGCCAACTGAATCCTTGTTTATGGGTAGAATTGATATGATGCGTCGTTGCCACGAGTAAGGATTCGTTGAACGAATACTATATAGCAATATTTGCTCTTTTTTATAGTATATATTTATCAGAACTTGAATCACCCAGACAAATAAATGCAATCTCTATGTTAAAACTTTTGACTACATACAACATAAATGTTGTCGTGGGTTACATTTTTGTAAACTCGTTGTTTGGTTTATTGAAACATTGGAAAAAATTGTAGTGTTCAAATTATTAACATTAATTTCTTTCTGACACTTTCTTCATAGTTTAAAAGGCAGAGAACTGGAAATTGATTTGATTAAACATTTGATTGTAAATTATTATAGTGATAATTTTTTCAAAAACTAAAATGTTGTTGACAAAAGAAATTTCAAAGCATGTGGTGTACAGATGTTTTGACCTTGATTAGAGAACTAAGTTAATGACTAGATGTCCAAAAACCTAATATCTAATTCATATTTAATACACAGCAATAGTCTTATTTGCCAAATTAAGGACAGATCTAATGCAATGCATGCTCTTGATATCTTTTTCTGACTCCAAGACTTCTTTAGGTTTTGTAATTCTCTTCAATAGCTCAATCGGTTCTCAATTTTTTTAAAACAAGTGACAAATCGTTCCAGTTAATTAAAATTATTTCATTTTCATAAATTGCTAGGATTTTGCCTGTACTTTTCAATTGGTTATGGCTGGATTAGATGTGAAATAATATACCTTTGTTCTGGCCAAAGCTGTTTTTTCTTTGGAGGAAGATCATGAGTTTCCACACCAAAATGATTAATTTAAATCAGTATTGAAGATGATTTTAAATCTTTAGTTCAAGACATACTGCTTTTTTTCAAATATACCATATTCACATTTTACGATTTTTTGGAGTATTCAAACAAAGCCATTATTTACAGTATCAAGATGAGTTTTAGAACCGTTGGATTATGCCGGTTTTGATATCAAAATTGACATTATTTAGGTTTCATATAAACAATCAATATGGTTTTTTACTACCTATCTAGCTTTGAACAAAATATTGATTGTTTCGTATGAGTGTTGAAAGAAGTGAAACACAGTTAAGTTAAATAGGGTAGATGCCTGGTTTTTTGAAAACTACTGAATGGTTTTGAGCTAGATAAAATCAAAAACACACATAAGCATTTTATTCTAAATAATTGTTGAAAGAGTTATATGTGAAATGCTGGTATTTTAGAGTACTGTGCTAAATGTGTTTCAAATCAATATCTTTCCAACATCTCTGTAATGAAGCATAATTTTATGCTGAAATCAAATAGAATTATTCTAATTTATATCAAACTTACCAAAAGTATATTATAATTAGGTGCAATTAAGATATAAACTTATGATGTTATATATTATTGATTAGATTATTTTGTGAGTCGATGAGGACAAAAACCTCATTTGTGTCGTCAATAAAAGTAGGTAGAATAAAACTTGTATTCAAACATTGATTGGTTCATTTTTCGGTTCCTCTTTAAAGAAATATTTCAGTCTTAGCATGTAGCTTAATGATGGACCTCCTGTACTAGTGAATAAGAATTCTGTACCGAAAAGACTGTATGTTACTATCACGAATGTAACAACTTTTGGTGTGAACCAAGCAGGTCTAGTGGAAAAGAACATTGGGGATGTTAAACTATAATTTAAAGGAATGTAGCAGGATTAATTGAAGATTAGAAGTATAGTTATATATATAGGAGGAGAAATAAAAAATTGGAAGAACAAATGGTTTATTCTTAAATACAAATGACATAAAAGCGAGATCGGTCATCAAGCTCAATTATTTTCAAAGTATTCAACGGTACATGTTTCCGGGTATTTCTTTTCACGAATCCAGGTGGAAACACTTGGCTTGCCAAATAATGTTAATGTGAAGTCTGTTGCAAGTAAGGTATAAGAAATGGTTAGCAAATTAATGTAAATTGGTTTCATGTAGGAAGGCCATCTAGCAATCATTATTGTTGTGGTTACGTTAATTGATTCTTTCTAAGTACTGTACAAACGTTTTCTTTAGGTAAATTTAAGGGAATTAAGTATCCACAATAGCTAGATTACTGTTTAATTGCTCAAATGTTAAGCGAAGTCCGTCTGCGGATATATTTGAACAATAGCGCTTACATATTTCTCAACGCGTGACCGTTTTGAACTTTAATATTCAAGCAACTCCAAGCAACTGTCAGCTTATAGCGACAGTAATGGTCCCTCTGACAGACGAACTCCCTATTTAGTCCCACAAAACCCAAAAGATTGCAATCACTGAGTTTACTTTCTATTCAGCTATGAGGGAAGCTGAGTGTTAAGTCTGCGGTTGAAGAGAGCAACAATTGAAATGAAGCAATACTCCAGTGTACGAGCGGAAATGCAACGCCGCGCCGATATCCGTTTTGAGAAATTCTTATTTCCGAAAAAGGCCGACATTTGCCTCATCTTCATCAGATTGAATTTGGAACCGTGGCGGAACAACGAATTCGCAAGTTGATTTGATTATTTTTACATCTGCTAATGAGACTCTCCGATAACTTGAATCGATTGAATTAGGATCAAGGATTAATAGATTTAACCATGAATCTATTTAAGGTAGGAACAATCTATTTAAGGTAGGAACAGCATTAATATTTTTGTGTCTTATATTTTTCGGTAATGAAATTGCTTGGTCAGAACTTCTCAACTGGAATATTACTAAACTGCTACCAGAAACAAAAATTCAGTATGCTATAGTCATCACAGCTGGTTTAACAAGAAAAACATTTAAGATACGAGAAGCATGGGACAGATGTAATGGTGCTTCAAGTTACTATGTGAACTCCCTTGACTGTCATTATGCTATTTCCAATGCAATCTTTGAATCAGCTGTTGGTCTATATGCACTTAGCAAAAAAACCTAGCGGACACAAAGCTGGTGAACATCAGTTTATCAAACCAATACCTTTTAGCTTTGGTGAAGCTCAAGGATTCTTGTTAAATGTTGATTTGAAGGAGAGTAAACGAGATAAAGTTTTAACATTTGAGGTTAGTGGCACGTAATATACGCACGAGCCGGTTATGGAGAAAAGTTTATATAATGGGAACTTGGACCTGATTTTTATTACAAAAAAGCACATCAGTCTAGGAAACCATGTTAGAGGCCATTCACAATTACCGCCATTGGTGTGTGAGCAATACTCCAGTAGTCGTCAATAGTCTCTACATACCAGAAAGTTATATCCTAGATTACTCGTTATACTCGTAGCAGTTTATGGATCGTGTTTCAAAGAAAAAAAATTGAGTGATTTGGAGAGCCACCAAACAAGAATTATTGACCATGCCATATAGGACTACTTTCAATAACCTCGAATAATAGAGATATTTTGTAGATTGTTTATAGCCATATTTAAAATTATGACATGATTTGAGGACTACAACCAAAGATAATCAACTGCACGTGGTAATACCAGAGAATAATTGTCGACAATTTTTGAAATGTCTGACAAAAATCTATCTAAGGAACAGTCTAAACCTTACAACTATGATAAATTTCAAACCACACCAGTAACGTCAAATTAATTTGAAGTGAGCATCAAACAAAGTTCAATTTACTAGCACGAAAGAACATCAGCTTTTTTTGAAGTTTTGTATTGTTCTTGAAATGTTTGCAGTACTGAATTTTGCGATGGTTGTTTTTTGATTTTCACTTCAAATTAATTAGGCCGTAACATGCATATTATTGTAGAGAAATTTGATTAGACTATCTTCATGGAAACTACATAGACTATATTACAGAACGGAGCTAACTATGTTATTACCAGGATGTGTGTTCTAGGTCTACTTGAGCAGACTATCACTTAACGTAGACTATCACTTAACGTAACTAGGAGCGCGTGTGGGTTGAGCAGACTATCACTTAACGTAACTAGGAGCGCGTGTGGGTTGAGCAGACTATCACTTAACGTAACTAGGAGCGCGTGTGGGTTGAGCAGACTATCACTTAACGTAAC